>JAWPHD010003401.1:0-218952 GCA_037043455.1 Cyrtodaria siliqua
AGAAGAATGAAGTATAATAGTTAGATACTTAAAAGAAGGAAGTATAATAGAAAGATAGATAGAAGAAGGAAGTATAATAGTAAGATACATAGAAGAATGAAGTATAATAGTAAGATGCATAGAAGAAGGAAGTACAATAGTAAGATACTTAAAAGAAGGAAGTATAATAGAAAGATACATAGAAAAAGGAAGTATCAAAGATACATAGCTCAAGGAAGTATAATAGTAAGATACATAGAAGAAGGAAGTATAAAAGATACATAGCACAATGAAGTATAATAGTAAGATACATAGAAGAAGGAAGTATAATAGTAAGATACATAGAGGAAGGAAGTATAATAGTAAGATACGTAGAAGAAAGAAGTATACTAGTAAGATACATAGAAGAAGAAATTATAATAGTAAGATACATAGAAGAAGGAAGTATAATAGTAAAAGACATAGAAGAAGGACGGTATAATAGTAAGATACATAGAAGAAGGACGTCGAAAAGTAAGATACTTAAAAGAAGGAAGTATAATAGTAAGATAGATAGAAGAAGGAAGTATAATAGTAAGATGCATAGAAGAAGGAAGTACAATAGTAAGATACTTAAAAGAAGGAAGTATAATAGAAAGATACATAGAAGAAGGAAGTATAAAAGATACATAGCTCAAGGAAGTATAATAGTAAGATACATAGAAGAAGGAAGTATAAAAGATACATAGCACAATGAAGTATAATAATAAGATACATAGAGGAAGGAAGTATAATAGTAAGATACGTAGAAGAAAGAAGTATACTAGTAAGATACATAGAAGAAGAAAGTATAATAGTAAGATACATAGAAGAAGGAAGTATAATAGTAAAAAACGTAGAGGAAAAAAGTATAATAGTAAGATACATAGAAGAAATAAGTATAATAGTAAGATACATAGAAGAAAGAAGTATAATAGTAAGATACATAGAAGAAGGAAATATAATAGTAAGATACATAGAAGAAGGAAGTATAATAGTAAGATACATAGAAGAAAGAAGTATAATAGTAGGATACATAGAAGAAGGAAATATAATAGTAAGATACATAGAAGAATGAAGTATAATAGTAAGATACATAGAAGAAGGAAGTATAATAGTAATATACATAGAAGAAAGAAGTGTAATAGAAAGATACATAGAAGAATGAAGTGTAATAGTAAGATACATAGAAGAATGAAGTATAATAGTAATATACATAGAAGAAAGAAGTGTAATAGAAAGATACATAGACGAAAGAAGTGTAATAGAAAGATACATAGAAGAATGAAGTATAATAGTAAGATACATAGAAGAATGAGTATAATAGTAATATACATAGAAGAAAGAAGTGTAATAGAGAGATACATAGAGAAGGAAGTATAATAGTAAGATACTTAAAAGAAGGAAATATAATAGAAAGATACATAGAACAAGGAAGTGTAATAGTATGATTTATAGAAGAATGAAGTATAATAGTAAGATATTTAAAAGAAGAAAGTATAATAGTAAGATTCAAAGAAGAAGGAAGAAAGAAGTATAATAGTAAGATACGTAAAAGAAGGAAGTATAATAGTAAGATACATAGAAGAAGGAAGTATAATAAAAAGATACATAGAAGAAGGAAGTATAATAGTATGATTCATAGAAGAATGAAGTATAATAGTATGATTCATAGAAGAACGAAGTATAATAGTATGATTCATAGAAGAATGAAGTATAATAGTTAGATACTTAAAAGAAGGAAGTATAATAGAAAGATAGATAGAAGAAGGAAGTATAATAGTAAGATACATAGAAGAATGAAGTATAATAGTAAGATACATAGAAGAAGGAAGTACAATAGTAAGATACTTAAAAGAAGGAAGTATAATAGAAAGATACATAGAAAAAGGAAGTATCAAAGATACATAGCTCAAGGAAGTATAATAGTAAGATACATAGAAGAAGGAAGTATAAAAGATACATAGCACAATGAAGTATAATAGTAAGATACATAGAAGAAGGAAGTATAATAGTAAGATACATAGAGGAAGGAAGTATAATAGTAAGATACGTAGAAGAAAGAAGTATACTAGTAAGATACATAGAAGAAGAAATTATAATAGTAAGATACATAGAAGAAGGAAGTATAATAGTAAAAGACATAGAAGAAGGACGGTATAATAGTAAGATACATAGAAGAAGGACGTCGAAAAGTAAGATACTTAAAAGAAGGAAGTATAATAGTAAGATAGATAGAAGAAGGAAGTATAATAGTAAGATGCATAGAAGAAGGAAGTACAATAGTAAGATACTTAAAAGAAGGAAGTATAATAGAAAGATACATAGAAGAAGGAAGTATAAAAGATACATAGCTCAAGGAAGTATAATAGTAAGATACATAGAAGAAGGAAGTATAAAAGATACATAGCACAATGAAGTATAATAATCAGATACATAGAGGAAGGAAGTATAATAGTAAGATACGTAGAAGAAAGAAGTATACTAGTAAGATACATAGAAGAAGAAAGTATAATAGTAAGATACATAGAAGAAGGAAGTATAATAGTAAAAAACGTAGAGGAAAAAAGTATAATAGTAAGATACATAGAAGAATATAAGTATAATAGTAAGATACATAGAAGAAAGAAGTATAATAGTAAGATACATAGAAGAAGGAAATATAATAGTAAGATACATAGAAGAAGGAAGTATAATAGTAAGATACATAGAGAAAGAAGTATAATAGTAGGATACATAGAAGAAGGAAATATAATAGTAAGATACATAGAAGAATGAAGTATAATAGTAAGATACATAGAAGAAGGAAGTATAATAGTAATATACATAGAAGAAAGAAGTGTAATAGAAAGATACATAGAAGAATGAAGTGTAATAGTAAGATACATAGAAGAATGAAGTATAATAGTTATATACATAGAAGAAAGAAGTGTAATAGAAAGATACATAGACGAAAGAAGTGTAATAGAAAGATACATAGAAGAATGAAGTATAATAGTAAGATACATAGAAGAATGAAGTATAATAGTAATATACATAGAAGAAAGAAGTGTAATAGAGAGATACATAGAAGAAGGAAGTATAATAGTAAGATACTTAAAAGAAGGAAATATAATAGAAAGATACATAGAACAAGGAAGTGTAATAGTATGATTTATAGAAGAATGAAGTATAATAGTAAGATATTTAAAGAAGAAAGTATAATAGTAAGATTCATAGAAGAAGGAAGAATGAAGTATAATAGTAAGATACGTAAAAGAAGGAAGTATAATAGTAAGATACATAGAAGAAGGAAGTATAATAAAAAGATACATAGAAGAAGGAAGTATAATAGTATGATTCATAGAAGAATTGAAGTATAATAGTATGATTCATATAAGAACGAAGTATAATAGTATGATTCATAGAAGAATGAAGTATAATAGTTAGATACTTAAAAGAAGGAAGTATAATAGAAAGATAGATAGAAGAAGGAAGTATAATAGTAAGATACATAGAAGAATGAAGTATAATAGTAAGATGCATAGAAGAAGGAAGTACAAAAGTAAGATACTTAAAAGAAGGAAGTATAATAGAAAGATACATAGAAAAAGGAAGTATCAAAGATACATAGCTCAAGGAAGTATAATAGTAAGATACATAGAAGAAGGAAGTATAAAGATACATAGCACAATGAAGTATAATAGTAAGATACATAGAAGAAGGAAGTATAATAGTAAGATACATAGAGGAAGGAAGTATAATAGTAAGATACGTAGAAGAAAGAAGTATACTAGTAAGATACATAGAAGAAGAAATTATAATAGTAAGATACATAGAAGAAGGAAGTATAATAGTAAAAGACATAGAAGAAGGACGGTATAATAGTAAGATACATAGAAGAAGGACGTCGAAAAGTAAGATACTTAAAAGAAGGAAGTATAATAGTAAGATAGATAGAAGAAGGAAGTATAATAGTAAGATGCATAGAAGAAGGAAGTACAATAGTAAGATACTTAAAGAAGGAAGTATAATAGAAAGATACATAGAAGAAGGAAGTATAAAAGATACATAGCTCAAGGAAGTATAATAGTAAGATACATAGAAGAAGGAAGTATAAAAGATACATAGCACAATGAAGTATAATAATAAGATACATAGAGGAAGGAAGTATAATAGTAAGATACGTAGAAGAAAGAAGTATACTAGTAAGATACATAGAAGAAGAAAGTATAATAGTAAGATACATAGAAGAAGGAAGTATAATAGTAAAATACATAGAAGAAGGACGGTATAATAGTAAGATACATAGAAGAAGGACATATAAAAGTAAGATACTTTAAAGAAGGAAGTATACTAGTAAGATACATAGAAGAAGGACGTATGAAAGTAAGATACTTAAAAGAAGGAAGTATAATAGTAAGTTACATAGAAGAAAGAAGTATAATAGTAAGATACATAAAATAAAAAAGTATAGTAGTAAGATTCATAGAAGAAAGAAGTAAAATAGTAAGATACTTAGAAGAAGGAAGTATAATAGTACAATACATAGAAGAAGAAAGTGTAATAGCAATATTCATAGAAGAAGGAAGAAAGAAGAAAAATAGTAAGATACTTAGAAGAAGGAAGTACAATAGTAAGATACATAAAAGAACAAAGTATAATAGTAAGATACATAGAAGAAGGAAATATAATAGTAAGATACATAGAAGAAGGAAGTATAATAGTAAGATACATAGAAGAAAGAAGTATAATAGTAAGATACATAGAAGAAGGAAATATAATAGTAAGATACATAGAAGAATGAAGTATAATAGTAAGATACATAGAAGAAGGAAGTATAATAGTAATATACATAGAAGAAAGAAGTGTAATAGAAAGGTACATAGAAGAATGAAGTAATATAGTAAGATACATAGAAGAATGAAGTATAATAGTAATATACATAGAAGAAAGAAGTGTAAAAGAAAGATACATAGACGAAAGAAGTGTAATAGAAAGATACATAGAAGAATGAAGTATAATAGTAAGATACATAGAAGAAGGAAGTATAATAGTATGATTCATAGAAGAATGAAGTATAATAGTAATATACATAGAAGAAAGAAGTGCAGTAGAGAGATACATAGAAGAAGGAAGTATAATAGTAAAATACTTAAAAGAAGGAAGTATAATAGAAAGATACATAGAAGAAGGAAGTGTAATACAAAGATACATAGAAGAAGGAAGTGTAATAGTATGATTTATAGAAGAATGAAATATAATAGTAAGATATTTAAAAGAAGAAAGTATAATAGCAAGATTCATAGAAGAAGGAAGAAAGAAGTATAATAGTAAGATACTTAAAAGAAGGAAGTATAATAGTAAGATACATACAAGAAGGAAGTATAATAGAAAGATACATAGAAGAAGGAAGTATAATAGTATGATTCATAGAAGAATGAAGTATAATTGTATGATTCATAGAAGAATGAAGTATAATAATTAGATACTTAAAAGAAGGAAGTATAATATTAAGATAGATAGAAGAAGAAAGTATAATAGTAAGATACATAGAAGAATGAAGTATAATAGTAAGATGCATAGAAGAAGGAAATACAATAGTAAGATACTTAAAAGAAGGAAGTTTAATAGAAAGATACATAGAAGAAGGAAGTATAAAAGATACATAGCTGAAGGAAGTATAATAGTAAGATACATAGAAGAAGGAAGTATAAAAGATACATAGCAGAATGAAGTATAATAGTAAAATACATAGAAGAAGGAAGTATAATAGTAAGATACATAGAGGAAGGAAGTATAATAGTAAGATACGTAGAAGAAAGAAGTATACTAGTAAGATACATAGAAGAAGAAAGTATAATAGTAAGATACATAGAAGAAGGAAGTATAATAGTAAAAGACATAGTAGAAGGACGGTATAATAGTAAGATACATAGAAGAAGGACGTATAAAAGTAAGATACTTAAAAGAAGGAAGTATAATAGTAAGATACATAGAAGAAGGAAGTATACTAGTACGATACATAGAAGAAGGAAGTATAATAGTAAGTTACATAGAAGAAAGAAGTATAATAGTAAGATACATAGAAGAAAGAAGTATAATAGTAAGATACATAAAATAAAGAAGTATAATAGTAAGATTCACAGAAAAAAGAAGTACAATAGTAAGATACTTAGAAGAAGGAAGTATAATAGTAAGATACATAGAAGAAGAAAGTATAATAGCAAGATTCATAGAAGAAGGAAGAAAGAAGTACAATAGTAAGATACTTAGAAGAAGGAAGTACAATAATAAGATACATAAAAGAACAAAGTATAATAGTAAGATACATAAAAGAAGGAATTATAATATTAGGATTCATAGAAAAAGGAAGTATAATAGTAAGATACATAGAAGAAGGAAGTGTAATAGAAAGATACATAGAAGAAGGAAGTAAAATAGTAAGATACATAGAAGAAGGAAGTGTAATAGAAAGATACATAGAAGAAGGAAGTATAATAGTAAGATACATAGAAGAAGGAATTATAATATTAGGATTCATAGAAAAAGGAAGTATAATAGTAAGATACATAGAAGAAGGAAGAGTAATAGAAAGATACATAGCAGAAGGAAGTATAATAGTAAGATACATAGAAAAAGGAATTATAATATTAGGATTCATAGAAAAAGGAAGTATAATAGTAAGATACATAGAAGAAGGAAGAGTAATAGAAAGATACATAGCAGAAGGAAGTATAATAGTAAGATACATAGAAAAAGGAATTATAATATTAGGATTCATAGAAAAAGGAAGTATAATAGTAAGATACTTAAAAGAAGGAAGTATAATAGAAAGATACATAGAAGAAGGAAGTGTAATAGAAAGATACATAGAAGAAGGAAGTGTAATAGTATGATTTATAGAAGAATAAAGTATAATAGTAAGATATTTAAAAGAAAAAAGTATAATAGTAAGATTCATAGAAGAAGGAAGAAAGAAGTATAATCGTAAGATACGTAAAAGAAGGAAGAATAATAGAA
Source organism: Cyrtodaria siliqua (assembly GCA_037043455.1). Taxonomy (NCBI): domain Eukaryota; kingdom Metazoa; phylum Mollusca; class Bivalvia; order Adapedonta; family Hiatellidae; genus Cyrtodaria; species Cyrtodaria siliqua. The sequence goes on from JAWPHD010003401.1 coordinate 7,000, forward strand.
AGATACATAGAAGAAGGAAGTGTAATAGAAAGATACATAGAAGAAGGAAGTATAATAGTAAGATACTTAAAAGAAGGAAGTATAATAGAAAGATACATAGAAGAAGGAAGTGTAATAGTAAGATACATAGAAGAATGAAGTATAGTAGCAAGATATTTAAAAGAAGAAAGTATGATAGCAAGATTCATAGAAAAGGGAAGTATAATAGAAAGATACATAGAAGAAGGAAGTGTAATAGAAAAATACATAGAAGAAGGAAGTATAATAGTAAGATACTTAAAAGAAGGAAGTATAATAGAAAGATACATAGAAGAAGGAAGTGTAATAGAAAGATACATAGAAGAAGGAAGAAAGAAGTATTATAGTAAGATACTTAAAAGAAGGAAGTATAATAGTAAGATACATAGAAGAAGGAAGTATAATAGTATGATTCATAGAAGAAGGAAGTATAATAGTAAGATACATAGAAGAAGGAAGTATAATAGAAAGATACATAGAAGAAGGAAGTATAATAGTATGATTCATACAAGAATGAAGTATAATAGTATGATTCATAGAACAATGAAGTATAATAGTTAGATACTTAAAAGAAGGAAGTATAATAGTAAGATACATAGAAAAAGGAAGTTTAATAGTAAGATGCATAGAAGAAGGAACTACAATAGTAAGATACTTAAAAGAAGGAAGTATAATAGAAAGATACATACAAGAAGGAAGTGTAATAGTATGATTTATAAAAGAATGAAGTATAATAGTAAGATATTTAAAAGAAGGAAGTATAATAGTAAGATATTTAAAAGAAGGAAGTATAATAGTAAGATACTTTAAAGAAGGAAGTATAATAGAAAGATACATAGTAGAAGGAAGTGTAATAGTATGATTTATAGAAGAATGAAGTATAATAGTAAGATATTTAAAAGAAGGAAGTATAATAGTAAGATACTTAAAAGAAGGAAGTATAATAGTAAGATACATAGAAGAAGGAAGTATAATAGTATGATTCATAGAAGAATGAAGTATAATAGTAAGATGCATAGAAGAAGGAAGTATAATAGAAAGATACATAGAAGAAGGAAGTATAATAGTATGATTCATAGAAGAATGAAGTATTATAGTAAGATACATAGAAGAAGGAAGTATAATAGAAAGATACATAGAAGAAGGAAGTATAATAGTATGATTCATAGAAGAATGAAGTATAATAGTAAGATGCATAGAAGAATGAAGTATAATAGTATGATTCATAGAAGAATGAAGTGTAATAGTAAGATACTTAAAAGAAGGAAGTATAATAGTAAGATACATAGAAGAAGGAAGTATAATAGTAAGATACATAGAAGAATGAAGTATAATAGTAAGATGCATAGAAGAAGGAAGTACAATAGTAAGATACTTAGAAGAAGGAAGTATAATAGTAAGATACATAGAAGAATGAAGTATAATAGTAAGATGCATAGAAGAAGGAAGTATAATAGAAAGATACATAGAAGAAGGAAGTATAATAGTATGATTCATAGAAGAATGAAGTATAATAGTAAGATACATAGAAGAAGGAAGTATAATAGAAAGATACATAGAAGAAGGAAGTATAATAGTATGATTCATAGAAGAATGAAGTATAATAGTAAGATGCATAGAAGAATGAAGTATAATAGTATGATTCATAGAAGAATGAAGTGTAATAGTAAGATACTTAAAAGAAGGAAGTATAATAGTAAGATACATAGAAGAAGGAAGTATAATAGAAAGATACATAGAAGAAGGAAGTGTAATAGTATGATTTATAGAAGAATGAAGTATAATAGTAAGATATTTAAAAGAAGGAAGTATAATAGTAAGATACTTAAAAGAAGGAAGTATAATAGTAAGATACATAGAAGAATGAAGTATAATAGTAAGATGCATAGAAGAAGGAAGTATAATAGAAAGATACATAGAAGAAGGAAGTATAATAGTATGATTCATAGAAGAATGAAGTATAATAGTAAGATACATAGAAGAAGGAAGTATAATAGAAAGATACATAGAAGAAGAAGGTATAATAGTATGATTCATAGAAGAATGAAGTATAATAGTAAGATGCATAGAAGAATGAAGTATAATAGTATGATTCATAGAAGAATGAAGTGTAATAGTAAGATACTTAAAAGAAGGAAGTATAATAGTAAGATACATAGAAGAATGAAGTATAATAGTAAGATGCATAGAAGAAGGAAGTATAATAGAAAGATACATAGAAGAAGGAAGTATAATAGTATGATTCATAGAAGAATGAAGTATAATAGTAAGATACATAGAAGAAGGAAGTATAATAGAAAGATACATAGAATAAGGAAGTATAATAGTATGATTCATAGAAGAATGAAGTATAATAGTAAGATGCATAGAAGAATGAAGTATAATAGTATGATTCATAGAAGAATGAAGTATAATAGTAAGATGCATAGAAGAAGGAAGTATAATAGTATGATTCATAGAAGAATGAAGTATAATAGTAAGATGCATAGAAGAAGGAAGTATAATAGAAAGATACATAGAAGAAGGAAGTATAATAGTATGATTCATAGAAGAATGAAGTATAATAGTAAGATACATAGAAGAAGGAAGTATAATAGAAAGATACATAGAAGAAGGAAATATAATAGTATGATTCATAGAAGAATGAAGTATAATAGTAAGATGCATAGAAGAATGAAGTATAATAGTATGATTCATAGAAGAATGAAGTGTAATAGTAAGATACTTAAAAGAAGGAAGTATAATAGTAAGATACATAGAAGAATGAAGTATAATAGTAAGATACATAGAAGAATGAAGTATAATAGTAAGATACATAGAAGAATGAAGTATAATAGTAAGATGCATATAAGAAGGAAGTACAATAGTAAGATACTTAGAAGAAGGAAGTATAATAGTAAGATACATAGAAAAATGAAGTATAATATTAAGATACATAGAAGAATGAAGTATACTAGTAAGTTACATAGAAGAAGGAAGTATAAAAGTAAGATGCATAGAAGAAGGAAGTATAATAGTAAGATGCATAGAAGAAGGAAGTATAATAGTAAGATTCATAGAAGAATGAAGTATAATAGTATGATTCATACACGTTGAGTACTATAACACTGTTCAATTATTAAACTGATATTATGCAATGTTACTTCTTATAATTAATATAGTGTTTAAAGGCACTGGAGGCGATCGGGAATCATTTTGTATAATCCAGGTATGTATACAACCATCATACTGTGTCAGTCCATATGTACTAAACATGGACCTATGATCCGTAGGGCTTAAACTTATTGTTAATGATACAGTTTGGTGTGATAAAATGTACGGCTCTGCTAATTTGTTGCATTATGTGGTCCGAGTATTAACTTTCATACCCCATCCAACCCCTTCTGAAATCAAACCTTATTTTCGGCTTAAACATTTTGCATATTAAAACATTTAATAGGTAATTTTAAACAGGTTATTGTGTTGTTGTTTTTCAGTAAAACAAGTGTTTTAAACAAGTTTTAAAATATTTGTAAAAAATACTGTTACCAGGTACGATGTGCACTGGTCGATGTATATACAGTAAATGATTTCCTTCTTTTTTTTCTTTCATTCTAAGGTTTATAGTCCCTCTACCATATGAGCCCCCGGGAAGAATCCCCCGTTGACTCGGCATTATGTTTGGACTAAAAAGGTTTTGATTTTGAATTTTGAATTGAAAGACTCTGCCTCAGAGTCGACCAAAGTGTCTGAATTGTCTGCCAAATATATAATCATAGCACTGGCGGTTAATTTAACCTAATTTCGCGTGCTATGATTATGAGTGTGTTTGGTGGTTTTTTAGACTGTTTTTGATTTACTTTGTGTTTTGGTACGCAACTGCATTACTTGTTATAATTGGTTTGTCCTGGGTTGACGGGCTGTGGGGCGATGTGGGATACGCGTACTGCCCTGCTTGTTGCCTGGCATGGTACCGTATTTTATATTAATACCAGGTGACCATAACCCTCTTTTATGGGGCCACGGCCCCTGGTTTGGGTTTTTTGGGGCATTGTTGTTGTATGCGCGTACTGACAAGGTACCGCATATATTTTTTAAATGGTCATTGTTATGGGGTTTATTGGGCAATTCACTTTTTTTACTTGAAATTCAAGGGCAGCAGTTGCGTATCACAGGTGTATATTGATGTATTTTGGGTTATTATGCCTCTGGGCACGAGGCTTGATTAGTGTCTGGGAGTGGTCAGTTTGGATCAGTTTGGATCGACTAGGGGGAGGCTAGGAGCCTCACCGGAGGGAGCTTCCCTGGGTGATGTCTTGTAGGTTGAATCTCGAATGCGTTGATGGTTTGATGCTTCTTGAAGATGCCAAGGTGCACTTGTGCCACCCACCACATATAGCCTTTATTGGTACATATACATTTATATATCAGTTAATCATGGTTTTATTTACAGAAACAAGATGGTTTGGTCAATCTCTTATAGGTGTAGATGGTACTTGTTGGTTAAGGTTTTGTATACGTACCTCTTTGTCTGCCATCTCGTGTTTAATAAGAGATTTGTTCTTTTACATATAGTAATTACATACACATATAGTTAAATACTTAATGTTAACTGCTATTTTACACTTTCTTCTTATCATTGACATGTCTTACTTGATTTCTAGTGGGTATTTAATATATGATGGTGTATATTATTATTTACACATATTTACACCTATTACTGCATATATCACCACCTGCATACGTCTGAGTTTTGAACAAAGAAAATCACTTGTGCCCCTCCGTTATCATTGTACCACAGAAACTATCCATGTGCGGATGGAGCCCAGTATCAGAATCAACCAATGTTTTGCTACCTGCTACGTTTTTATTAATTGAACTCTTTGACCTATCCCCATCTGGTTACCTATGTTTTAGTCTTTTATGTTTACGTTATGTTCTGCTTATCGGTTCCTAGAGTGGGGGCACACCACTTTCGGGGGTTAACCTCATGCATTACATACTACTTATCATTATTGTTATTATCAGAAATGCATGTCTTTTAGTATTTATATTACTTGGTATATATATATATCCTCTTACTTATTTACACTCTATAACATATTATATACATATAATATTATGAGGTCCCTGCAGTACCCCACAGTGTTGTCGCGCCACCCCATTTTTTAAGTCTTCTTGTAGCCTAAACTAGAATACGTTTGCACGCCCCAATGACTACAGCATGCATCCACTTGCTGTATTTGTGTCAGTGGAGAGACTCGCCTACTATGTAGGTGTAGTTCCTTCATAGTTTAGGCATTAATTTGGTAGCGCGGCCCCACCGTGCGATGTGTTAGGTCCCATGATAGATCTAGTGTTTACATATCCTATACTTATAATTCATACATTATTTCTACTTTTCTGGATCTTATATATAGTTTTCATTACTTATACCCTGATATAAGATCCACTGCTTCGTCCGCATCGTTAACCTTACCCAGTGCTCAAAGAGCCATGTCCCGGGAGAGTTACACCACAGTCATTACTGAGTGTCAGGAAGGATGGCAGATTTGGCCATGGACTCATAAACTAACCCTAAAAGCACATATAGGCATTGACCTTGTTAATAACCCCTCGTCCCACTTTTATGGCCATACCATGGGTCAAGGGGCCATTAACTTACTGTTTATATTACTGTATCTAGATTGGAACTTTTTATAAATTTGAAAACGGATGCCCTCGTTTTCTCCATAACAGACTTTATAGGAAATAGTAGTGTTTTTTTGTCGATTACTGTTAAACCCAGTTCTAGCAGTTCTGCTTGGAGCTCGCTTCGTTGCTCCTTATAGCGCGGGCAAAGTCGCGTTGGGTCAAAGAAGATATGTTCAAACGTTTCAGGCTGCCCACAGTCATTACCTTTTCTGTTCTTTAAGTTATCGTATCTTTCTGAACCTATGCCTGTTCGTCCTAATCTAAGCCGCGTATATATAGCGTCTAAGCGTCTATTATCATTGTATTGTTCTATTTTCGTTGGCGTATGAGGATATAGATCAATTCTTTGCGTTTTTATATTTTTCCATCTATTGAACCATACCTGTTTGATATTACTTTTTATGCTACTATAGACTTCATGTACTCCGGGGTTCAGGGGTATAAGACTTCCTTTTATGGAGCCCTGTTTTGCAATCAGGTCTACTGCTTCGTTGCCCGTTATCCCTACATGGCTTGGGATCCAGGTCATATCAATTATTCTATTATTATTTTTTGCTTTTTTGATGGCATACATAATTTTTACTATTAGATCTTGCCTCGTTTGGGACCTCCCCTTAGCTATTGATTGGAGTGCACTTAGGCTGTCACTTAGGATTACTACTTTTTTGATATCATTCATGTTTACCCATGTAATCGCAGCATATATTGCTGACAGTTCCGTTGTATACACAGATAGCATATGGTCTAATTTTATTGTTAACCTATGGATTATTTTGTTGTCCGGACTGTATATTAATACGCCTGATCCAGCTATATTTTTTTCCGGATCTTTGCTACCATCAGTAAATATTTTGATGCAATCTGAATAATTGGTTTCTATATGGTTATCAGTTATTTTCTTAGCCTCGTCTATTGGGGTTGTTTTTTTATTTATTAACTCTTGCAGTTCAAAACACGGCTTAATGGTTTCCATATTTACCATTGATGGGAATACTGGTTCTTGAATTCGTATATCTTGTAATTTATATTTTTTCAATAGATCTTGCACAGTTTGCGTATATGGCGCGTTTACTCGCGTTTTACCTTTCTTATGCTCAAATATCCCTATCTCAGTAATTAGGTCATTTACCGGTAATTTATCTCCTAACCTATTTGTTCGCGCCCAGTATTTAAGCATGTTTTCTTCGCGTATGAGATTCAAGGGTAGTTCCCCGCATTCTACTAGAACTGCAATTTGGTTTGATCCATTATACGCCCCTGTAACTATTCGCAGCGCTTTGTTTTGAACAACTTGAAGTTTTTTGAGTTTAAATTCTGATGCCGACGCGTATGCAATACTGCCGTAGTTAATTTTGCTAAGTATTAGTGCTTTATATAGTAAGAGTAGAGACTTTTTGTCTGCACCATAGTCTGTACCTGTTAACATTCTCATTAGGTTTATATCCTTGTTGCATCTATTAACTACGTATTCTATATGTTTGCCCCATGTTAGGTGCCTATCAAAGTACATACCGAGAAATGTTGCATGTGGCGCGTATTCTAATTGTTTATTACATAGCGTTAGTGTGGGGAAAAGTGGCTGTCGCTCTGGGTATCCTTCTTTTGATACTAGTAATACTTGTGTTTTGTGTGGGTTTATTGTGAGTCCCCATTTTAATGACCAATCCTCTATTACTCTTAGCATTTCTTGGCCCATTTTAATAAGTTTAATTGGACTTCTTGACGTCAACCACATTCCCCCATCATCTACAAATTGCGACAGTTGTGCATGGTCCTTAATATTTGTTTTCGTTATATTGAATGATTGGATAGCTTTCTCTAACGTATTCATAAATATACAGAATATTATTGGGGATAAGACGCTACCCTGTGGACAGCCATTTTCGGTCGCAAATGTTTCTGATATATTGCCATTTATATTTACTTTAATTTTTCTACCGTCTAGGAAATTTGCCAACCATTTGAGCATTCTACCTTTTATACCTATGTTATATAGTTGTACCAGGGCCCCTTTGTTCCAATGTTTGTCAAAAGCATTGCTTAGATCTAAAAATATAGCTAGTAAATAGTCTTTGTTCATTTGCGCTTTCCTACAATCTGATTCGAGTCTTATAAGGTGGTCCTCACATGATCTGTTAGGTCTACATCCGGATTGATATTTAGATATTAGATTGTTTTTTTCCGCATAATTGACTAATCTTGGTTTAACCACTTTTTGCATGACCTTTGATAGTACTGGAGTTAGCGATATCGGTCTATAAGAAACCGGGAGGTGTTTATCTTTGCCTATTTTCAGTATCGGTATTATAACAGATTCACTCCAGCTTTCTGGGGATATTGCATTTGCCCAGGAATGGTTATATATTTCTATTAGTTTTAATTTTGCTTTTTCCGGTAATTGTTTAATCATTTCATAATGTACAAGATCTTCACCAGGGGCCGTATTTTTGCAATTTTGTAAAGCTTGTTCTAATTCAAATAGAGTAAAATCTTTATTGTATTCAATTTCTATATGACTGTCTTGTGTTTTCATTTTTTTGTCAAGAATGTTTTCCATAGATTCTTTTATTAGCAGGAATTCTTGTTTGTGTTCCTCATTGCTACTAACTTTTTGATAATGTTTTGCTAGCGTATTAGCTTTTTCCTTATCGTTATATATATATTTAATTCCTTGTATTAGTGTTGGCATTGTTTTGGCTGGTTCCCTCCTAAATCGGTTAACTATATCCCAGATATCTTTAGAGTTAGTTCTATGGTTGATTTTAGAGATGAATTTTTGCCAGCAATTAATTTTTGCCTTTTTAATTATATCTTTTGTTTCATTTCGTATTAGTTTATAAATTTCATATGCTTCCGGGCCCTTGTATTTGGCATAATTTTTCCTAGCGTTCTCTCTTTTCTTTATGCTTATTTTGCATTGTTCTGTCCACCATGGACATATTTTCTTAGTAATTTTGTTCTTAGTTTCTTGCTTTGGTATAGTTTTAGAGTATACTTCTGAGAGTTCTGTAATAAATTTTTCATGGTTTCCCTCTAGGTCTAAATTGTCAAGATTAAACTGAAATTTATCGTTGCAGATCTGCCTAAACTGGGTTCAATCAGCTTTGTTTATTCTCCATTTTGCTTGCGTTTTAATGGGTTCATATTCCGCTTTAAAATTTAATTTTATTTCTATTGGGAAGTGGTCACTACCTATTGTGTTATCTACTGTATCAAAAGTTGCCTTATGGGCTAGATCTGCCGATTAAAGACACAAATCTATTGCCGAATCTTTATGGCCCCCATCCCCTATTCTTGTAACCTGATCATTATTCATTAATACCATGTGATGTTCTTCTAGTTCATCATATAGTAATTCAGCCTCGTTATCACATCTTAGATCACCCTGTGGATTCCAGGTTGGATGCTTGAGATTGAAATCACCTATCATTATTGTGTTTTTATTTGCATTTTTAAATAGGTTTTGCAGGTTTTCCTCATTATTGTGTTCCGTTGCTGGTACATAGCAGTTACTGATTCTTATATTACGTTTGGACCCAAAAACAGTTATCCCATTGACTTCCATTTTGCCTATGTTTTGTATTTTATATTCTATGAATTTAACCCCATTTCTAACATAGATAGCCACCCCTCCACCCTTTTCCTTACCTGGCCTGCATGTGTTAACCGGTGTTTGGTAACAATTTAATGAAATTTATTTTTTAGATGTGTTTTCTTCTCAAAATTATTAGCAAGGTCAGTTAATTGTGTTTGTCAACAAGTCCCGTCCACCGCCATATGCATGCCATCTTCGTGATGGTTAAAATTGTGTACTATTGATTTTATTAATATTGAGTTCTTCTCAACCCGGGGCTAGAGGGCGTGAGCGGTAGCTAGCATATTTCACTACCGCTCATGAACAGTCTCAATCAAACCGAGACTGCAATATTTCGTATGTGTCGTTTTCGGCCGTTTCCAAAGGTCCATTATCATACTTTTTTCAAATGGCAACTCTGAAATCATGCGCAATCCGAAAAAATACGAGATAAACGGAGACCGAAAAGCCTATTGAATATTGAAAGCCTCGGCTGCCTTTTGTTGGCCTTTTGCATTTTGTGCAGTACGATTTGTAAGTCGTCTTGTTATTTTCTAACTTTGCCAGTTGCCATGTGCACACTAATCCCAAAACTATCATTCAAATACCTTACTATTACAAACTAGATTAACAAATCATGGATTTAAAAATGCAATTTTCGTCTGCACTGTCAGAATCATTGTTAGTACAACAATCTCGTGACCAACATGTTCAAAGTTTCTTGCCCAACAAACGTTATGCATGAACGTCATCAACCCATAGGAGCATGTGCGTCATACATAGATTTCACAATGTTTCCCTTTTTCAGAAAAACTTCATCGTTATCGATGTAATGAAGATGCGTTTTCATTTTGCAGTGATCCAACACTTTGCTGTTGATGTATTTTGCATCCTCGTTAAATCGTTTTGCGACAGAGTTGTTTTTTTCCACGTCAAGGTAATATGCTTGAAAAAGCAGTGGGTGATGGTGGCCATTTTGCCTCAATTTTGTTTAGTGCCGTTACTGTATTTTTTAATTCCATATTTTTTCCGTTGTTGCAATGTCATTTGTCCCTAGATGCATGCCTGCGGCTGTCACCGTTTCACTCTCCTTAATGTTCGTATGTTGGAGTAACAGGTCAATATTGTCTACAGTTTGACCGGATACTGAAATGTTTTTCACATAGTGGTCCTTGATGTGTAGCCTGCGATCGTTAGAGTCTCCGTATAACACCTGTATTTCGGTTCTACTAACTTCCTGCGGGGTATTTTGCAGTACCTTCGAGTAAAGTTCAATTGGAGTCTCGTCGGCAATGATGGTTAGCACTTTAATATTTCCTTTGACCCTGATGTTTTGATTGTTATCATCGGCTTTATCCTCGATTCCGTTCTCGTCCACATTCTCGTAATTATTTTAGTTTTCATGCTCAAATTGGATAGGCGGCTGCTCCAGTGATCGATCGTCTGCTTGGCCTTCCAAGATCTCGACTGCATATTCCCCATATATTGGACCGTAACGTATAACTGGGCAGTCATTTCTCGTGTGACCCTCCGAGTTACAGTAATGACAGACGATGTATTTTTTCACGTGCTCAGTGCTCTTACAGTTCCAGCATGACTTACTTTTGCTTGAATACATGTCATCACCAGCACGATCTTTCCCTGGACATCGAAAATAGGGATGCGTAGTCTCATGACAATGCTTACACGGCGTTCTGTTGTTATCAGCAAAAAGTCGTATTTTGAAGCGTCCGATGTCGATCTCAGTGGGTAATATGGGCACACAATTAAGAACCTTTATGTAACGCGTCCAATTTTCAATCTGCGTCCCCTTGATTTTCCCATGGGTACAGGTGCCCGTGATAATTTCGCCAAATTTTGAGAGCTGTCCTGTAATAACATTGTCTGGCATCTCAAATGGGGCATCCTTAATCGTCACATCTATTATGATTTTTACCATATCAGTCACGGATGTGGAAAAAATCATAACAAATGGATCGGTTTTGTACTCGCAAGTCTTCCAGAATAGTTTTGTTTTTGACATCTACGTTTTCCACAGTGACAATACACTCTTTTTCTGTTATTTGTTAAAGAGCCTCAAATTATCGATTTCAATCGCACAGGCTACCATATACCACCTGATACGCTATAAACGCCATTTTGGTCAGTTGTATCTCCATTTCGTCCATTTTGGTAAATCCACTTCATTTCGGTCCATTTCATTCGATGGACCGGGTTTGGACCGGTAGGCCTAAAGTTAGTCTCGGCCAGCTAGACCGTATCATGCATATGTCTTACTTGCAGATATCGGTCTGGGCAGATTAGGCCAATTAAAGCGCCCACTAGCGATTAGTCCAATTTATTCGCGCGTTTTTTCGCGTGCATAACGTTGACGGTTGCGTGACGTCATGTTGTAAATAAACGTACAACGTCAAGTGTTGATGCACCTGTTACCATTTTTAACGTCACATGCTGCTTCTCAAAAGTTGAAAGTAAGAAATTATTATGAAATTAATTTAGAAATAAGTGTTTTGAATGTCTCGTTGAATCTCTCAAAATCTCGCCAAAATCGCCCAAAACGAGAGGGCGATTTTAAACGTCCTATTTTCCCCAGGCCCTGGTTCTGGATCCGTGTAGCATAGCGTAACGAAGAAATCAGAAGTGGGCCGGGTGACCGAGGCTAGCCTAAAGTGAGAAAAGGAGTCATTTTCGCAAAAAGGAGATTCCGCTACGAAAAGGAGCCATAAAATCTGTATTTGAAGCATTAAGAAAATTATTTTTATATATTTATAAACATACTAATGAAATATGTTTGCAGTAAAAAAAATAGTTAAATCAAACTTTAAATTATTTTTTTTGTCAATACTTTTGTGTTTCGACTCCATTTTGACCATACGAAAAGGACTTTCCGTCTACGAAAAGGAGTCATAAAATCTAAAGCTGTATACACATTAATTTTATATATTTAGAAATAGATTATTAGAATATGCTTGCTTTGAAGAAATTAGTTAAATCAAACTTTAAATGAATTTGTTGTCAATACTTTTGTGTTTTTACTCCATTTTGGCCTTACGAAAAGGACTTTCCGTCTACGAAAAGGAGTCATAAAATCAATATCTAAAACTTAATACAAATTGTTCTTATATATCAACAAATAAATTAATAGAATAAGTTTGCATTGAAAAAAATTGTTAAATCGAACTTTAAATGAATTTGTTGTCAATACTTTTATGTTTTGACATTAGTAGTATAGAAACTGAGAGTTTGAGCACAGTTTTTCCTCCCGAAAATATTCACTCAAGAAACTTACAATAGCTCACCTGAGGCTAGAAGCCAGGCATGTCTTTATTTAAATAAAGCCACACCTGAGTCAGATGCCTCGGATGCATACTATTAGCTACTCGAGAGGTCCTTCCAAAAGAAACTCGCCCAAAACTCTCAGTCTCTAATCAATCCGGTTTGTCATTTTAATAACATAACATTTGCAACTCGTTAAGCAAAGTCAGACGGAACCGGGCAGTAGTCTTCATCATCGCTCTGCATATCATATTTCTATGCTTTGCTATTTAATATTTTTAATATCCTTGAATCGAACCCAACTGTTGAAATCCTCATTGTAGCCCTTCCATTTAATCAATGCTTGTTTCTTTTTGTAATCACGTCGTATTACTTTTTCAATCCTGAATATTTCTTGCTTTGCTTTTATCATTTCTAATTCATAGAAGCTTCCATCAATGTTTTCGTTGTTTAAATCTTTTATTTTGTATGTCACTGGATTTGTGTTTTGAATTTCATCAACAATAAATATTTCTTCAGTCCAATTTGGGGTATAACCTTTCTCAAACGTTCTTTTATATTTGCTGATTCTAACATTATCCCCTTTTTTAAACTTTGGCTTAATTTGATTACTTCTCATTTTTCCATACAAGTTGAAATACACTGTTCCTTTATTTTTCTCATCGCTAGCCTCAATCGGCGTCATTTTAATACTCCGATGTTTTGTATTATTATACTTATCAACCATCGCCTGAAGCACGTCTAAATATGTATTTTTATTGTTTGCTGTGAAATATTTCCACATCTTTTCTTTTAATGTTCTGTTAAATCGTTCAATTACTACAGCTTTTCCGAAATTAAAAGTGTGATACATTTTGATATTATTATCATCAAGGAATTGCTTAAACGTCTTGTTATAAAACTCCACACCCTGGTCAACCCACAGCAATGTACATTGTCTTCCTGTACTGATTATTTGTTGGAATGCTTTGGTAATTTCTAAACCAGTTTTATTTGGAACTGGAATAACCCAAGCAAATTTACTAAATAAATCAATAACAGTAAGCAAGTATTTAGTACCTTTATTATGCTTTGAAAACGATTGCATATCAACCAGATCAGCAGACCATATTTTATCAATTTCATTAACAATCACACGGCGTTGAGCGAACTTTCTTCGTATAGGCTTATGAAGTTAAGTTCATCTGCTAACTTGTCAGTCCATTTCAACGCCTTTTTTAGTTTTTTGAGTTTCCAAGACCAAGTTTGTATTTAGTACTAATAACTGGTTTTACTATCAAATTTTTAGCAATCTTTTCTCCAATAGTTTTAGACTTACTAGATTTTAAACCAGCAAGCATTTTTTTATCGCACGTTGATTTATTACTAGGATTTTCGTCATAGCAATAATCATGATCTTTACAAACAGCATCCAATTCATTTACCGGTTCTCCGCTATCAAGTGGATTACCAGGACCGCAATATTTATAACCAGGAAGTGTTAACCCTTTTTTAGGTAATAGAGGAAGCAAAGCTTTATGAATATCAATATTACCACCTTCTGTGTTTTTAACAAACTTTGTTTTAGTAATACCACAAGATGCACAAGATGCTCTTAACATTTTGCTACCATTTTTTGCTAAAACATACTTAGGATTAATATTTTCAGTAACCTTTTTTTCTTTTATACAGTAACTCATATATAATATGATTAGATTAAACTTCGTTTACAAAATATGATGTTATGATGTTTTCATTCTCACTGGTTTGTACGGTTTTAATAATTTGTAAAGAATATCGTACACACTATTTCCTTCTTGCAACTTTTTGATAAAGTACAAACAGAAATATCCACACAGAACACTTGTTTTATCTTGGTATTGAATGGTGTTGTATTTTATATCAGGTATGTACGCTAAAACTTCTTTTGGTGGGCTCAAGCCAAACGGATCGAAGTAATAATTATCATAGTAACAAGTCCAGTGTGTGCCAGGTCCAATATGATCATCAAGATTAATAATACCGCATTCTTGTTTATTTAGTTTTGTCAGCAATTTGTTTTTGCTGTGCACCCCACTAAATTTGTGTATGCCTAACTGCTTAACCCACTTTATTATGTCTAAGTTAGAGATAGCTTTTATTCTCAATTAAATGATGAGCACATTTCAGATGCGGATTATGAACACGCTAAAAAAATATGGAAAACATTTAAGATTAAAAATATGGGAGAATATCATGATCTGTATCTTAAGACTGATGTGCTGCTGCTGGCAGATGTTTTTGAAAACTTTAGAAAAATGTGCATTGAGTATTACAAATTAGATCCTTGCCATTACTTCAGTAGTCCTGGGTTAGCCTGGGATGCATGCCTCAAGATGACTGGTATCCAACTTGATTTAATAACTGATATTGATCAATATTTGTTTGTGGAAAAAGGATTAAGAGGCGGTACGAGTTATATTGCAAACAGATATTCACAAGCTAACAATAAATATATGAAAAACTATGACAAGAAAAAAGAAAGCAAGTACATAATATATCTCGATGCTAATAACTTGTACGGGTGGGCCATGTGTCAGCCATTACCTACTGGCAACTTCAAGTGGGTTGATAAGTTTGAAAAAGGAAAATCAAATTACATTGTTGAGTGTGATATTGAGTATCCCGAAAAACTACATGACTCGCATAATGATTATTCTCTCGCCCCAGAAAGTTTAAATATAAAAGATGAGTGGTTGTCAGACTATTGTAAAAATTTAAAACAAAAGTTTAATCTAGGAAATTGTAGTGTTAATAAACTTGTTACGACGTTGAAAAATAAAGAAAAGTATGTCGTGCATTTTAGAAACTTAGAATTATACAAAAAACTTGGGATGAAAGTAACAAAGACACATCGAATACTACAGTTCGATGAATCAGAGTGGTTAAAGTTTTTGGTAAAACTATGGAAAACTTGAGAAAAAGAATTAATGTTAAATTGACTCACGACGAGGAGGTTCTTTTAAAATATGCGGCAAGACCTTCATTTATTTCTTGTAAAATGTTTAATGAAAATTTATTTGCTGTAAACAGGATAAAAGAACGCTTAGTTTTAAATCGTCCTATTTATGTTGGCATGTGTATTTTAGACTTGTCAAAATATTTGATGTATGATTTCCATTACAACTATTATCAAAAACAATTTTGATAAAAAAGCTAAGTTATTATTTACTGATACCGATTCCTTGTGTTATGAAATAAACACAAAAGATGTGTATGCGGACTTTTACAAGGATAAAGAACTTTTTGATAATTGTGATTATGATCCAAAAAGTCGGTTTCATTTTAATGATAATAAAAAAGTTATTGGCAAGATGAAAGATGAAACGTGCGGAATACCCATTGTTGAATTTGTTGGGTTGCGAAGTAAACTATATTCGTATGTGCTAGATAATGAGGTTAGCGCAAAGAAATGCAATGGTGTTAAAAAGTGTGTTGTTAAAAAACAGATAGCACATGACGATTACAAAAAGATTTTGTTTACAGCAACAGAAGCTCATCATGAGATGAAAGTTATTAGATCACAAAAGCATAACATAAGCAGCTACTAGTATGCAATAAATAAAAAAGTTTATCAGCTTATGATGATAAACGGTACATATTAGATAATGGACAAGATACGTTAGCATACAAGTAAAATGATATGCAGAGCGATGATGAAGACTACTGCCCCGTTCCGTCTGACTTTGCTTAACGAGTTGCAAATGTTATGTTATTAAAATGACAAACCGGATTGATAAGAGACTGAGAGTTTTGGGCGAGTTTCTTTTGGAAGGACCTCTCGAGTAGCTAATAGTATGCATCCGAGGCATCTGACTCAGGTGTGACTTTATTTAAATAAAGACATGCCTGGCTTCTAGCCTCAGGTGAGCTATTGTTAGTTTCTTGAGTGAATCTTTTCGGGAGGAAAAACTGTGCTCAAACTCTCAGTTTCTATACTACTGACATTCCTTTTACCATACGAAAAGGATTTTCAAATACGAAAAGAAATAAAAAAAATCAATATCTTAAAGTGTTGTAGTACACAAATTCTGTTTATATAATAAGAAACAGATTAATAGAATATTGAAAATATATAGAGATGTTTATATATTAAGAAACAGATTAATAGAATATTGAGGTAAAAAAAAAAATCAAACGTTAAATTAATTGTTTGTCTTGTACAAATAGGTGACAGTTTTGTCGCTTTTTCCTTTGATTGACGTTGATTGGATTATCACATCTTTATGATCACGTCGGTATTTCAGCTACTTGATTTAATTATAGGATTAGACGTCGTTGGAAAAACAAATAATTATCATCGGTAAGTTGTTATTTACGACAAACATCTTTTGATTTTCAATTCAATATTTGATAATTCTTGTTATAAATGTGCATTACAATTCTTTAATTTTTGAGCTTATGTAATTATTTTGTTTTAGTTCATATATAACGGATGGCTTCAAATATTCTTCTGTTCTATCATTTTGAAAATGGTGAAACGTAGTGTTTTGTGTTCTGGGTGTTCGGAAAAATGTAAAACGGATTGTATTTGCTGTGAGGTATGTATCTGTGTATTCCATTTCTTAAAAGATGCACATAGCAATAATGAACGGATTTTTTTAACTCAACAGTGATTAAAATAACAAACAACCATATTTATCAATAACAGATTAATTATTGTACAAATTATCACAAAACAAATCCATATTGCTGTGTGTGTCTCTTTTGTTTGTTTAAATTCTCTCAATGATATATTTTTTCTAAAAGTTCAGTCTTATCAAATCAAATCAAATCAAATCTTTTATTCACTCAGTTCATTACAGTAATGACATCATGAGGTCATGAATATAGTATACATATCATAAGGCTCAAACATGCATGTATGTAAAAATGGTACAATGTGTATTATTAAATAGCGTATATTAATTGTATATTGTCGGGAGAGTTACTTTAAACGTTAATTCCTCAACATATTTGTAATAGCGGATACAATCTACATTTTCAATCTGTAAATATTGGTTAAGTATAATATAAAAAACAAAAAAACAATAGAATATTGAAGAGCAAAACACTCTGTGCTTAGACAATTATTTTCAGGGAAAAAATTAAACGTGCATGTATACAACATATATTTTAGATTTTTAGAATGTGCTTACATCCCTTTAACTATTTCATTGTACAAGTTCGACTTAAATACTACTAAATAACACGTGATATATTCATCTGCATTGTGCGAGCAGTCAGCACATCACTACTTGCACGTGACTTCCGTGCGCCTGTCTATATCTATGTATATAAGGTGTTAGTTTTCCAGGGATTAAGTAGTATTGGAATAACTGTTTACAGGTAAGATTTTTTCATCTTCGCTAATCGTCATTGTTTTGTATATAGTTTTGGTAATTATATAAAAAACAAATGTTAACATGCACGATATTATAGTACATTTTATAACAAATACAACAATTGTAAGAATCTTATTTAGAGGTACACCCGCTTGTCAATATCTTGACACATATAGTACGAAAACGAAAACCTGGGAAAAGGTATTGTCTAGGGTCCTCTGCACTCCCGTATGATACATAGGGTTATGGTAAACTGTTATATGATACAAAGTTATTATTGAAAAAAAATTACAATCGTTTTTACGAACTCACAAAGTTTCCTAAATTCTGTTTTATTTGTTGTGTTCATTAGATTTTTGAATTTAATGATGTTTGGTCGGGAATAATACTTTGATTTTAAAAGTAGTGATCGCGATTCTGAAAATTCGTTACAAACAAGAAGATAATGATATTCATCTCCTATATCACGATTACAGAGTGTACATGTTCTGTTCTCTCTGTCTACAGTGTTCCATCTTCCTGTTTCTATAGGCAATTTATGACTTCTCGTTCTAAATTTAATTATAAATTTTAGAAGTCTACTTGGAGTACTTATTAAATAATTTTCAAAGTTAAATGTATCTTTTAAAAGCCTATATGTTGTACATCCGCTTGATGTTTGTATGGTGTTATACCATTCATTAAGGAACAAGTCTTTCAGCTTTTGACATACAGCAAGAGATAGCCATTTTTGATTTGGGAAAACGTGACTTGTCCAAATACCATTAAAGCCACATTTAATAAGAATAGTTCTGATACCATTAAGCCAACAAAAACGCTTTTTAGCAATATCAATACGTATTTCATTGAATTGTTTGTGCATGATAGAATATATACTAAAAGACAATTTTTTCTCATTTTTGACAACTAACTTTGCCCAGAATGAGGTAACACGTGATAAAATATCAATTGAAATTGGCATAACGCCAGTTTCTCCGTATACAATGCAGTTAGGTGTACTTTTTTTAACATTTAGTATATATTTTAAAAACTTAAGTTGCACCCGCTCTATGACATCTAAATTTCCAAATCCCCATATTTCACATCCGTAAAGAAGTACAGGTTTAACAGTTTTGTTAAAAATATCAATTTGCATGTCAATAGGTAATAATAGACGTTTAGCTTTTTTCATTAAGCTATAAAATGCTCTGAGACCCTGGTTTGCAATATGTTTTTTGGCATTAAAAAATGAGCCACTTCTACTAAAAAGAATTCCTAAATATTTATATTCTGTAACTATTTCTAATTCTTCTTCTTGATATATAAAACGAAATTGTCTTTGTCGACCTTTTGAAAAAATTAACACTTTGGTTTTGCTTTTGTTAACAGTTAATTTCCAGGTTTCACAATATAACTGATATGTATTAAGAGCGTTTTGTAAATCCTCAGCACTTTCGCATACTATAACTGTGTCATCGGCATATAAAAGAACAAACAGTTTCAAGTAGGTATACATAGTATCTTCAGTTTCCTCAAGATTAATACCGTTTACAGTATCATTTCTTGCAAAAAAGTCATTTAAATCGTTAAGATATAATGAAAATAAGATTGGTGAAAGATTTTCACCTTGTCTAACGCCTATGTTACATGGGAAAAAGTCAGACTGTTCACCGTTTACTGTTACACATGATTTAATATTATTATACATATTTTTAATTAAAGTCAGGCATTTGCCATTAATATCATATTTTATGAGTTTCGACCAGAGCCCTGCTCTCCAAACTGTATCAAATGCTCGCTTTAGGTCAATAAATGCACAAAACAGTTTTTTCTTACTATTTTGTAATATTTGAATCAGGGAATGTAGTACAAACATATTGTCTATTGTAGAAAACCCTCGTCTAAAGCCTGCTTGGAACTCGTTTATTATATTGTTGGCATCTGCAAAATGTTGTAGCCTTGAGTTAATTATGGCTGTAAAAAGTTTACCTAGGCAGCTTAATAGTGTAATCGGTCGATAATTTTCCGCCTTACTTCTATTACCCTTGTTTTTAAAAATGGGGTTGATAATACCAATAGTCCAGGATTCAGGAACAACTCCTGAGTTCAAAACTAGATTAAAGAGTTTCAAATAGACTTGACTCATCACAGGTAGTGTTGCTTTTATATGTTCATTTAAAATTTTGTCAAATCCTGAAGCTTTATTATTATTCAGGCTTTTTGAAACTTTTTCGATCTCCTCTGCAGTTATGTCTCTATTCAAAAAATCGAATTCGTTATTCAACATGTCAGTATTATTATCATCATCATTATTATTATCATTATTATTATTATCATTATCATTATCATTATCATTATTATTATTATTATTATCATCAACATCATCATCATTATCGTTTACTGAAGCATCAAAATTCGCTTCTTTGAAATGCTGATATAATTCGTTTAATGTCGCATTAACACTATTTGTTTGTTTACCGTTTAGAACTTTCCAATATTTTCGTGGGTTTGTTTTCCCCAGCTTTTTTAATTTTATGATATTTTTGTTTTTGAATTCGAAATTGTATTTGTGAAGTGTCGCTTTATAATTTTTACCGGCTTTTTTCATATCTGTTTTATTAATTTCTGATCTACGTAATTTATACTGAAATTTTGCACGGTGGAACTGCTTTCGCGCTTTAGTGCATTTATTTCCGAACCAAGACGGTAACTTTTCTTCTTCATACGGTGAATTTTTTTTATCATTGCGATTACCAAATGTGCGGAATGCACAGCTTTTAAACATATCTGAGATTTCATCAACATAGTGATTCATTTCTGACTGAGTTACTTCCCCTTTAATTTCGAGATCACATAGCGTGTTAAATAAATCGTCTATTTTATCGTGATCAATATTTGTTATAAAATTGTTTGACTTCGTTTCATCCCACATTTTAATGATATCTTCATTTTTATACTCTGTTACATTTTGTATTTCAAAATTAAATTTAAAATTTAGGTTGACTGGACAATGTACATCCGAGAGCATTGGGCAGTAATCAATAACATTCAAAACATCGATTGAGCGAAAGAGGCTAGCACTGCACACAAAATAATCAATAGTGCTTACACCATTTGATGTCGTACACCCGTTTAAATCACCGTTCGTTCTACCGTTTAAAATGAATAGATTATTGGCTTGTAAAAAATCAATTAACCTATAACCGTAATTATTCATTGACTTATCACAGTTATTTCTTTCTACACATACATTACTGTTTTGGAAATAGTGCATTTCACTTAAATATTCATCATACATTTCGTTGAGATTTTGAGATTCAAATATATCTCTATCAACAGAAATATAATCTTTCATAACCTTGCATCTAGAATTACTATCTCCAAAAATACATAGTGTATTATATTTATTAGAGAATGCGTCAATTTCCCTTTGTATTTCAAGAAATGGGTCATCTACAGCATATATCGAATTTTCAGGTGGAATGTATATAACACCACAGAGAATGTCTTCATTTTTTGTTAATCGTTTAGAGATGACGAACCAGTAAACAAGTTTACTGTCAGTTTCTATTATTGAAATGTATTGATTAAAATTGTTCTTAACAGCAATCGCAAGGCCGCCTGATTTATTTCTCACTTTTGAATTTCTGTTTTTAAAATACAATTTAAAATCTTTATGAGCAAATGTATCGAGATCGTTCATTTTTGTTTCTTGCAACCCAATAATGTCATATTCGTTTAGCATTTTTTTGAATTCGGGGTAGTCTTGTTTACTGGTTAGACCACATACATTTAATGAAAGCATTTTCAATTCACTAAGTTTTTTAGTTCCATTTGCGTTTCTTTTTGGGATAATCACATTTACATTGTTGAGCTCGTGAAAACTATGGTTTTCATTGTTACTTGGCAGTTGGTTGACACAATTGCGCTCAGTCACATAATTGATCCTTTGATCGATCGGTAACTCCCCCACGTGCTCCTATGGCACACCTGTTGTGGTTTCGTCAGTAGAGGCGGTTGTGGTTAGCGGTTGGTTGTTTACCTGGGTGTCACGTACGTTTGTTGTAGATACTTCACGGGAGCGCGATTGGTTGCCATGGGTGATGTTATCTGTTTGGTGCATATTTAATTCCATGTCTGAGTCACTATCACTCGCGTTTCCACTAGCATTACGAGTTTTCTTTAAATGCGTGTCGTCGATTGGAGAGCTTGCTTTTTGTTTAGGTCTGGTGCCGTTCGGCCAGCGCGTGCTTTCGGACTCACTGTCACTGCCCGCTAGGGTTTGGAATCGGTTCTGATTTACCTGATTTACGGGTAGCCATTGTCTAGTTCCGACTGCAAAACGTCTCGGCTCTCGGTTTGTTTGGGCAGAAGGTGTATTGCTATATTGAGCACGAGGAAATGGTTGTGTACTTTGCTGGTGGTCATGCTCTCGCGGGTTTCTTTCGTAGCTCGAGCTTTGACCGGCATGGGTGTCTGGCTCGAATAGTTTGCCATTGATGTATAATTTGTCTCGCACAAGAAAAACTTTGTTATTTGGGTTTTGCTTGAATTGTCTCATAATTGGATATAACTCTTTTCTTTTTAGTTCCATTTCAATAGGGAATTGCTCGCGAATACTAAATCCACGTCTTCTTTTATTTAATTCGATGCCACCTTTTCGGACACTTTCTCGATCGTTATACCGTTCAAATTTTGCCACAATAGGCCTTGGGCCTCTGTCACCGCCACTACGCCAACGCCCAAGCCTATGAACCCGATCGAACACAATTCTGTCGACGTAATCAGGTGAATCTGAGTAGACTTCCGCCTTTAGAAATTCCCTCAGTACGGATTCGGTATTTTCACGTTCACTGCTGTCTGATTCATAAATGCCAAAAAACAGTAAATTTTCTTGCATCGAGCGTGCCTTTAATTCTTGCATGTCGTCATACATCTTTTCACAACTTTCATTTGATTTTTTAATTTCGTGTTTTAATAAATCGTTTTCTTTTTTTAAAGTGTGTATGTCATTTTCATTTTTTGCTTTTGATTCTAGGTGCTGGTCAAAAATACCGCTTATGACTTGACACGAACTCTCTACTTCTGATATTTTTTGCGACATTGAGTTGTTTTCTGATTTTAATTTCGATACGTCAACTCGCAACATAGAAATGTCCTGCTCGATAGAGGATAGTTTTGATACGTTTGTTTCAATTGATGCGAGACGAGATAACACCGTCATGTTTGTTTGTTGTATTTGTTTCATCATTTCAAGCATTCCGCCATGCATGTGTCCCGTACTTGGCTCTACGTTCATCTCCGCCATATCTGAATGCCTATAAACTGTATTAAATATTCTCAATTATTCCATTATAAAAAACATCAATACATGAAAAATGTAGTATTACTGAAACTTCTCATATGCTGATTCAATTATAAAAGTTTTTTGAATGGTTTTCATAATGGCACGTGTTAATTGTTTATTGGGATGCGGAGTGGTAATAGGATTAATAACACGCGTTGGTTGTTATTTACTGAATGCCACATGGTATCGGTTGTTTCGATTAAAAGAGGGAGGAGCTAGAGATTTAATGTCAGATGACAAATGTTAATAATAATTTAGTAGAATATTAGGTATAATACAACGTCAATACGTGAATGTGTTTTATGATTTTAATACTTGCTTCGTCGTGTATGTAATCTGTATTGAGTTAATAATACATTAATCCGGTAACAGAAACAGTGTATGTCAAAATAGTTTCTTTATTCATAGTTTATAACAACATATGTTATACATATAAAGAGCAAACTTTAACGGTATTGTTTTAATGTTCGCCCAAAACATCGTTGAATGTTATACTTGAAGCTTCTTAAACCACCTTCTTTATATCCCGGATGAACTTTTGTTTCAAATAATCTCCATTCCAGTTCTTTCTTTTTCTTTCATTGAATTTGTTAGAAAAATACTGTATATGCTACTCTCACTCAAGTAATACATACATTGTTATGATAAGTTTTTAATTGTGTCTTGTATTATGTTTGTTTAAAATAATTGATATGTTAATGCTATGTAATAGATAAATTTACATTTGGAAATATTACAACTATAATGAGTCAGTGTTGTTGTCGTTTTCTTTTCATCTCCTGAAATGAACAGAGTGAATACTAAAAATAATATAGACAGACTGAACAAGTACGTATAAAGTAAATATAAAGTCATATATAAAATATACGACAATAGATGTAGCATCAATCTCTTGACTACAAACTCTGACCCACGGCTGAATAAGTAGATATATAAGTACATATGAAAGTTTCGTATAATAGAGACTTGTTCCTTGAAATGATAGTACACACATTTGTTTGTATATACATTTCCCCTTTTATGTCATTCATTACTAATACATATATTTACTGAGTTCTTAAGAGTTTGATGACTATATACCAATACAGTAAAGGTATCTATACTCAGTTGAAAAAGAAAGTGTGCACAGCCCAGTTGCGGAAACTCCTTTTAGTGAGGCAATACGACAGAATAAAAACACAGACGTATTCTTCACGGAATTAAATATTATAAGTTTTATTTCATGTTTATTTTGTGTTTGTGTGTATATGCAGGGAGTACGTTATAGGGAGGAGAAACGGGCTCGTTTTGCCGATTTATGTTGTCGCGCATGTGTTTCACTACTCCGTGAAAATGACAATTTCCGGTTGTTTCGCGAATGTGTGAAAAACAGCAAATTCTTATAAATTATTACACTTACAAACTCAATAAAGGTGCTAAATGTAAACATAAGTATTATTTATTTACATTGTGTCCTCTGATACAGAGCGTGTATTTGTTTGCATGTTTAAAAGCACATTTTACCAGACGGTTCCGTGTAACAAAGATGGCGCCACTCTGCGCCAAATAAAAAATGGTGACGTGTATAGCTATTGCAAACGAGATACGAGACTACGGGTTATTTAGGCATTAATAATAACAAAAAGTGAATAGTTAACATATTTATCTTTGTAAAGAAGGTAATTTCATGGTGGTGATTATAAGACAAAGCCTAAAAAGAGGTGATGAAAATGTGCCTTTTGAGATATCAGCTAAATTTTTAATTTTATAGAATTAAAAATGGTGTGAAGCTATTGCAAACGAGATACGAAGTATGGGTTATATTAGGCATTAATAATAACAAAAAGTGAATAGTAGACATATTTATCTTTGTCAATAATGTAATTTCGTGATGTTGATTATAACAGCAAGCCGTAAAAAGGGGCTGTAAAAACTGCCTAATTTGAGATGTTGGCTGAAATTTTAACTTTTCAAATGTAACGCGCTTACGATCGATGTACCTGTATCGATAAAATAGTAAATGGCGGCGTTCTAGCACGACAACATAAATCGATAAACTAGAGCGTTTATGAACCCGTTTCTCCTCCCTATAACGTACTCCCTGGTATATGTTTCTATACACATTAATGATTTTATGAAGGACATTTAACTGCGTTTCGAACTTAGGTAATTTACATAATAAGTAGGTATAAAAGTCGAACATATTTAACATGAAGACATAGTCGCAGAAAGAAAGCCCTTTTCGTACGGTAAAAAGAGAGTCATAATATACTAAAATATTGACAACAAATTCATTTAAAGTTTGATTTAACTAATTTTTTCAATGCAAACATATTCTATTAATCCATTTGATAATATATAAAAACAACACGCATTTAGTTTTAGATATTGATTTTATGACTCCTTTTCGTAGACGGAAAGTCCTTTTTGTATGGCCAAAATGAAGTCAAAACACAAAAGTATTGACAACAAATTCATTTAAAGTTTGATTTAACTAATTTCTTCAAAGCAAACATATTCTAATAATATATTTCTAAATATATAAAATTAATGTGTATACAGCTTTAGATATTGATTTTATGACTCCTTTTCGTAGACGGAAAGTCCTTTGCGTATGGTCAAAATGGAGTCAAAACACAAAAGTATTGACAAAAAAATAATTTGAAGTTTGATTTAGCTAATTTTTTTACTGCAAACATATTTCATTATGTTTCTAAATATATAAAAATAATTTTCTTAATGCTTCAAATATATTATGGCTCCTTTTCGTAGCAGAAAGGCCTTTTCGCGAAAAGGACTCCTTTTCGCACTTTAGGCCTACCTAGTCTCTATCATCCAGATACACTCAAGCTGACTGCGAGCGCTAGCGAGCGTCTGGACTCACTGTTCTTTAAAATTGTTGACCGATAGACGGCGCCAACCGTCAAAACTGACTGCGACGTGACGTCATTTTGATTGCAACATCAAAGTGCACGTTGAATTACGCGCAAAATTAGTTCCAATGGGATGTGTGTACGTCCGTATTAAATACAAAAATAAACTTCGTTTTATTGTAGTTTCTCTAAAAACATAATATAATCTTACCAAATGATGTTTAAAATTTAATTTTTAGCACTAATCGTGATCCGCTGACTATGTTTAGAGTAATTTTATTGCACAACATTGCGCGTAACGTCACGTATTTTTTGACGACGACGTGACGTAGAGGGTGATTCCCACGGTTTTCCATAACAAACTGAAGTTGACCAATCAGAGGCCGGTGATTTTTTTTGTACACACCTCGTTTTGATGTCAAATTTTTTAAAGAAGCTTTACTCCAGACCATCGTTTGGACTTCTTTGAGAGAAGTCTCGCGAGAGGTCTGGATGATCGAGACTAGGCCTACCCGGTTTTAACCCCAACCGATTTTGTCAATTTCCGCTTCCGCTGTGCTGACTCGAAATTGAAACCATAGGTGCCAGGTTGCTATCAAGAAAAGCTCTGTAAATTAGTTTGACCAAAGACACAAGCTATCCGAAAAACTACTTAAGAAGTTCTGAAAAGCCTCCTCCAAAAAGTCGAAAATTTTGTCAACAAACTATATTATATACAAGGTATGACAGCCGCCATTTTAGCCGGGGCGGAATTGCGTAATAATGAATTGGTACCCGATGTACCCGATTCTACAACGTAACGCTGATTTGTATAGGTACCATTGTTCAATTCTATTTTAGTCTGATTCCCTGCAATGACAGTTACGAATGTAGATGTGAGGGTAAACAGTCTATTAATTACGGGAAAATTACGCACTTCCGCCCCGGCTAAAATGGCGGCTGTCATACCTTGTATATAATATAGTTTGTTGACAAAATTTTCGACTTTTTGGAGGAGGCTTTTCAGAACTTCTCAAGTAGTTTTTCGGATAGCTTGTGTCTTTGGTCAAACTAATTTACAGAGCTTTTCTTGATAGCAACCTGGCACCTATGATTGAAACAATTGTGAAAGTGAAAGTCGGAATTTTCTTCTGATCTGCGTTTTTATAAAGTCTTCATAAATATATCTTCAAAATGCCAAGACTACCAGCAAGGTACAACTTCCACTGGATTTACATATTTTATTTGTATCTTGTTTGACAAGTTTAAGCCAATTCAATTGTTCACCTTTGGGTTTTAATTTTCAGAAATTATTCTCACTGTGTAACCCATTTTATAAAAGGTGGATGGGGTAGTGTTGTCCAATATTTCGATCGTAGCGGAAATTACGTCTGCGCATGTTTATTGTGCATTATGACTGTCTGCTTAATGAATACTTCTAAACAACAACAGAAAACACTTACAAATAAGACTGAGTTTTTAAGGCTATAGATCATTTTCTTGTTGATATTTTATCATTTTTTTATCACTTTACCGTGTTCTCATCATTAAATGTATCCTATTTTAAATCAGACTTACACAAAATAAAGTATTTTATGACGCAATGATGATTTAATCCATTACACTTGATTTGAAACACCCTATACGCCCCTTGTTAATTCCCGATTTATCCGGCGAATGGTCAATAAGCTGGTTCCCTGATTATTCTGCGTTAAACAACAGGGTACCTGCCAGGGTAACAGGTGTGCGGTGGCCATTTTTGACGCGATCGATTATCCTGAAATGAGTTGATGTTGACATAAACCTGAAATATTAACATACTACTTCACGATCTATTTCAAATATTTAAATCTGATGTATTGCTTTTAATTCATAACTTCCACATCCGTTCAACTTCCGGTAGGTCGAGATATTCAGTAGGTGAAAATAAAGGGTTTACTCGGACTTTATCCTCAATCTCTATATGAAAAACGAAAATATTAGACCATGATTTAAATTAGATGTATCCATATTGGTGTTTTAAAATCAGACAACACAAAAAGAAGATACAAAGATGTACATAAAAAACAAAGCTTTTAATATAATTATCAATACAAACTAGTTTTATAAAGGGCTAAAGTCAGTTGAGCACCAACGATAAACACCGAGTTTACCCCCTACCAGAATTTGGCGGTATTTCATTTTATTGATCACTGATTGGTCAAATTATTTTGATGATGTCATGTGAAAGTTATGAATTTATTGAAAGTAATTATGGAATTCGTACTGTAACTTGGGTTTTAGTGGCGAAAATATGCTCGATAGCCATGTTGATTTTCTTTTTTCTACAGTTTTCGCCATTTGCGGCTTGAAATCAAGAGTGTACATTTTTTGAAAATTTAACTTCTCTTTCATTTACGTTACGACATTCTAAGTAATTATTCCTTCGTAATGCCATTATTGTGTAGAGCTGCTTGCCGCTCTTGGATTTCTGTATAGCCTTTGTTTTGTTCGCAAATTACGCAGTTGAATTTGGTTGAAAATTCATCAATTCTTTTTCTAGTTTTCGCCATTTGCGGCTTGAAATCGAGAGAGTACATTTTTTGAAAATTCAACTTCTCTTTCATTTACGTTACGATATTCAAAGTAATTATTCCTTCGTAATGCCATTATTGTGTAGAGCTGCTTGCCTGTCTTGGATTTCTGTATAGCCTTTGTTTTGTTCGTAAATTACGCAGTTGAAATTGGTTGAAAATTCATCAATGAAATCGCCTTCATTTTTCCTTAAATGTATAAACGTTCTATGTGAAACTCCTGTTTTATTTATGGTTCGATATTCAAAATAATTATTCCTTTGTATTGCCATTATTGTATAGATTTGAATGACGGCCTTGGATTTATGTATAGCCTTTGTTTTCGTCTCAAATTTTGCTGTGTAATAAAAACAGACACGTCGACCGCACTGTATATGGGCCATTCTCTGACAACCAAATTTGAAAGATGCATTATTTAACTTTAATTAACTTTATTGTACTAATTCAATGTTTTGACATTTCATTAGTTTATGAATATTTGATTTCATGATATTTCACTATTTGCACACAGTAATGTGCAGGGCTGTACAAATAAATTTTTTAGCCACTAGTCCGGGACTAGTCACCCTGTCAAAAGTGACTAGTCCCAAAGAAATTGTGACTAGTCCCAAAAAATGCACACAAGTCCTGAATACTTTCGATTTCTCAATATGTTAAAACTGCGTCTTGCATACTCATTATAATTCATTATACACAGTAAAGGAAACAATCCTTATTTACTCTTCAACGTGTTAAGTGTTATTGTTTCAATGTATGGCCATTTTCAGCTCACCTTGGTTGAACAGGTAATCACGTGACGAACATGTGATTTACCTGTAGTATTTGTTTCATTGGCTAGCGGGTCTGGATTAAAATAGATCAGGTCAATTGATTGGATTATGCGACAATGCCGACTGTCAATTAAAGTAATTTGGAGGCAGGACTTCCGGCATGGTTGATTGTTGCTAAAATTGCCCGGGGTAATCGCTGATCGCCGCTGTGGATGCTTATTGCATTACATAAGCGAGTGCAATTAAAGGATTACGTTGAGAAGTGTGCTGGAGTATTTTTATGACATGTGGACAAATCTGGGACTGAAATCTTTCAAACAGTGACATGCCCGAAATTTTTAAAAAAAAAAATTTTTTTTTTTTTTTTTTTTTAAATTGGACTAGTCCGGGACTGAAATCTTTGAAAAAGTGACACGCCCGACTTTGGTTTTGGACTAGTCCCGGGCGTCGGGCTATAGGATTTGTACAGCCCTGAATGTGCTTGACCTTTGCAAATATGACCTTGACCTTTCATGACCATTAGCTTTTGTCTGTACCGTCACAGTATTTTTCTGCATCAAAAACTGAAGTTTTCTTGTTTTAAATATGAAAACGTTGATCGCATGGTAAAAAGGATACCATTCTTATTACATATCACGTTTTATTTCCCTAATTTTAATGAATGTTTAATTTTTACTTTTACAAAATGTGTAGCTATATTTTATTGGCGCTTTTTTGTTATATTGTTTGTCCTAGCTTATATTATTTTTTTCATCTATGAATGGTATGTTTACATTCGAATAAAGATATTTGTGCTCCTTTTGTGTGGATAAACTATTTCACAGACATTTTTATTCATTTTGTGAAAAAATACCAAATCAGTGCATTGTTGCGGAAGAGACAATTCGTAGCGGTAAAGACCTTCATGTGACGGTAAAGACAAAATGTGTTATATATATTGTAGATATGAACTTTTTAGGAAGGAAATAATCAAAATGTAAGCTGCAGAGCATCTTTATTTCTATTTTGAATATATCGAAGTACAAACAATTAAACAGAATGAACAACGACAGAAAATTATTCACCATTTTACCAAGTTCAAATCAAACTGTCGAAATTTAATTAAAAAATCTGTATTTCTTGAAGCAATATCATCTACTGCAGATATACTTCCATGGGATGACTACCTTTAAAAATACAATAGTGCATTTCGTTCACACACTGTGACATGTAACAAAACATAGATTAATCACACAAACATAGTCCAACTGTTATCAAGATGTGAACAATAATAATCATGTTTGCATAACAAGGTAAATATGAACATTATTAACTTTAAAAACATGGTAACATTTCATAACTAGTTTAAAGACCCTGTCCACAAATAATTAACATTTCATTGTGAAAAGAAAATATATAAACATTAATGATCTTGAGATACGTTTCTTGTGGACTTGATCATTAAATCATTAACATAACTATAAAATTGTCTAAATTTTAAGAAACTTAAAGAAATATCACTCAATCATACTAGTACACGCATATGACTATTTCATATGTATTTCAGCCCAGGAAAATTAACAGTATTTTTGGCAATCTTTTTGTAAACAGGGATATAACTTGAACAATGTAACACAAATAACAAAATCATTGGACAGTGTTTTCAAATACTTAGACATAGCTGGAAACTACTATATTTAAATAATCCGAATAGCCGCTTAAACTATACTGTTTCAGTATTCAGATTTATATGGACAGAATTACTTTTGAAGTATATGTCTTATCAATGTCCACTTGTCTGGATCAATCTGTACATGTCTAGCTGTAACGGGCCTTGGTTCTGGTATTGCCATTAGAATGTCTTTAAACTGGTACCAAATGATGTCGTCTACGAGTGGCCAGATGAATCTGTTTACTCCTATCCGGCACATACATTTAACTTCCGCTGATTCATCGTCAAGTTCCTGTCAAAACAGGTTGAAACACATTAATTAAATGTATGTTTTACATGTGCATTGCAAAGGTAACTGCTTGTTTAATGATAGTTAAAACTGTTTCATAATTACACACATGTATAAAAAGATCAATGATAATAAATTATTATTAACAATGTATTATCATTGATAAATATGATCGACTGATAAATAGTGTACTTGTTTAAATATACAGTTAAAATGAAAAAGTGAAAATTTAAAAAAGGTCAATCTCTGTTTCATTTTAATTACATGATTATGTGGAACCGTATTCGTATATCAAAGCGAAGGGCGCAGACTTCCCGATCAAAAATACGAATCCGTGCTAATCGACAAGTTTAGTAGTACGGGTGCTGGGCTATGAAGAAGAGAGAAGACATTCATACGTTTATAAAAATGTGGTCGGGCAGAAGCAGGGCTCAATCTACAGGGCGATTCGGGCGAGGAACGCGCCCGCGATCTCTTGACTTCGCCTTGGCAGCACATCAAAGCGAAGTTCAAGTCGCCGAAATTTAAAAATTTTAAAAAAAAAAGAAAAAAAAAGGAAGTTTAAAATGTTACAGTATTGTAATAAGTCCATTATCATAGAAATTTGCATCAATATTTCAAGCTCATATTATAGAGTAAAAATAATTAGTGTGCATTACACTATTCACTGCATTGCAATATACATGGTGATGACTATTCAACCGTTGTCTACGTATACATGTCGCGTGAAGTCTCCCTAAATTCTCTCCACTTCTCCCTAAAATCAATTGACTTCTCCCTAAATTCCTGGCCTAGATTGAGCCCTGAGAAGTCATTCTTCGTTATACGAACATGTAGTTCATCCTCCACAAGAAGGTGTGTAAGGGTTTCAAAAATATGTAACTATAAATACCAACCTGAATTATACCTGGATATGCATCGCCTTCGTAAGACACAACACACCATGTACCAACCAATTCCGGATGGGGGCGTAGGCTGAAATCATGATTGTCCAGAGCTTCGTTCTCTGTACCAACCAATTCCGGATGGGGTAACCCCGGTTGTAGGCTGCAATCATGATTGTCCAGAGTTTCGTTCTCACGCACCTCAGTAGTATTGGAATCATGTACGTTTTCGGGGGTCGGAACTACAGTAAAAGTTTATAATCAGGTTTTAAATCACAATGACTAAGGTATTTAACTATAAAGGCTATTCGTTGCCAAAAAAATTTAAAAAATTGACGACATTCGGCCAAAAGATTGCATTGTTCACAATGCAGATTATATTTTCATCCACACACACATATATGCTATTTACTTATAAAAAGCGATTCATCAATATTGAAATTATATCGGTACTTATATACATTTATTGGAATGAATTGGACTCTTTTAGTAGAATTGTTTTACCTGTAGTCCGAGACTCGACAAAGTGATGCTCTGAGACTTCGCCAATGTAACAGTCACATAGATCTGGCCATCTGCAAAAACAGCTCAACACCTTCAAGCGCATAATACCTCTGTGACTTCTGCCTATGACCACCTGGTGTAACTTCATCGTCCCCTTGACAGTTTGCAAACTACTAGGTACTAACATCGTGAAACTTTCAATATCGGCACTTTCTACGAAGAAGAGGCGGACGTTTGTCAAGTTGTCACCAACATGTTTGTAGAAAGCTTTTGCATCTTGGATGTCTGTTCCATTTGCGACAAGCCTGTCAGCAGTGCGTTTCACTGTCCCGCCTACACCGTCTGCTGCACTATTACCATGTCCGCTCTCGCTGAAATTCCATGTTGCATTCTCAAAGCCATAGTTATCCAGAATTTCTTGATGGAACATGTAGAAGTGATTTTTTGAACGATATTGCGTGCACGTCCCGTCACTCAAGAAATGCACAGTTGTAACCTCAGGGTGCGACTCTTTCATACATTGAAGGACCAGTCGCAAGTGTGCCCATATTGCTCCGGGACCATGTTGCGTGTTTCCAGAAACTGTGCATTGAGACTCTACCTTGTCCTTTGTATAAACTACAACAGTGTGGAGAGAAATTTGGTTTCTCGACCCACCAAAGCGCATGGACTGGACTTCCTCCGATAATTTACAATTGTAATTCTCCGAGAAATCAACATGGATCGCTGCCTCAGATTCAGATAGGTTATCTTTTACCTGTTTCATTGTGCGATATTGGTGTCTAATATTGAAGACATGTCTTGCGTACTTATCTTTAAGTGAAATTGTAGTTTCTTTGAGAATCGTTTCAATAGTATTCTGTTCACTGATTTTCATAGTTTTGTTAACATTTTTACGACCATCCTTTGTGCTGATCTCTACGTTTTTATTCACCCATTGTGAATATGTCACCTGTTCACCAGCTCGTTCTTCTGTATTATCTACTGTTTTGAGTTTATTATAATTCCTACATGTGTTACATTCGCCATAGGCACACTCCTTTCTATTTATATCGCACACCAACTGTTCTATAATCTTATCAGGTTTTGATTGATCAAGTATGTGTAGCCTATACAATTTCTCTACCCTAAACCTTACGTTCTCGTGCAGTTTGCACAAGCAGGTTTCTCTTGAGTTGATATTCCTCTGCACTATCCAAAAAGGTCTCAGACGACAGAAACTAGCATATGACATTTTACTTTCAGGGTGCTTTTCGAGAAATCCTTTGTACAAATTCATAAGTGTGTCATTAATATAACGTTTTTGCATTTTTGTTTTCCCACGGGTGATTGTGTCTTTCTTTCCTGGAGCTTGTGTACTGTTTATGTCTTCTTCTAGGAATGATCTGATCTTTCGTCTCATTTCTATGTTCCAGGTGACAGAGTGACCTGTTCGTTTGTAAATCTTTCTAACGATCTTAGTCACCTTTATGTACTTTACTTTTGGATACTGAGACTTTTTGCGATTTATTTTCCCTTTCCTATTCGTGTGTTTCAACAGGCGTTGCACCTTTTTTCTGATTCTTTCCCATAATGTCTTGTACCGCTTATTCTCATGTTGAAGACGTTCAATAGTTCTATATGCCTGAGCACGAAATCTTTTCTTTCTCTTCTTTCCTGTCGCGGCTTGGTGATTTCTGCTTCTATGGTTGTCTTGTTGGTTTGTGGAAGAACTTTGCTTGTTTTCTTGTTTATTCCTTGAAGGACTTGGTTCTGGTTCAACTATTTCTTCTCTTGGATTTTCAACTCTAACAGGCGAGTTAGTGGGACTGTTATCGTTCATAAAATCGATTCCTCTTTGTTATAGCTTTATTCCCTCCCTCTCGTTGCGTTTGCTTATTTTCCATTTTCACCTTAGAAGTTTCATTTCACGTTCACTTCTTCTTGAAAAATCAAAATCTCCTCTTTCTTTTCTTTTGGCATATCGCTCTCTCTCTTTCTGGAGATACTGTTCATGGTTTGATGGATCTTTTTTCTTGTTGTCTCTATACTTCTTGGACCTTTCAGCTGCCGTTAATGCCATGATCTGTACTTGACAAAAAAGATGATATTGTTTCTTTAATTTGAAGCTTTCTTGCATTCAGTGTATCAATTATCTCCCTGTTGTTTACTGTATTTTTTCTCAAAGTTTGGAATGCTAGTATTGTGAATAATATTTAACATACGTCTTTGCTCTAGTTCTATAAATCGAGAAGAATCTCATTTATTCTGATATACTCTTTCATTAGTTCATTTTCTCTGGCTAACTCAGATGGGTCTTCATGAAAATCATAATTATAAATGTAACATGGAACCAATCCAGTCTCAATCAA
Organism: Cyrtodaria siliqua; assembly: GCA_037043455.1. NCBI lineage: Eukaryota > Metazoa > Mollusca > Bivalvia > Adapedonta > Hiatellidae > Cyrtodaria > Cyrtodaria siliqua. The sequence continues at coordinate 42,062 of JAWPHD010003401.1, forward strand.
AGCTAAGAAATAGTTTAGTCTTCACCGTCACAGCATCGTCTTTACCGTCACACACATTTTGTGGCGGTGAAGACTGTGGCGGTGGAGACTTTTTTAGATAACACGTGATACAGATGTTGTTCGACCTTCAGTGCAAATTTGATCATGAATATTCTGTTTACATACACTTTAAATACATACTGGAACAGTTGGTGTTTGAAGAAATGTGTTTCTATTTTCTATTATATACCATACGGTAAAGACAACCAAAAAGGTACGGTTTTAGGAATGAAAACACTACCTACCAATTTTCTGCCGCCATTGGAAGTTCTTCTCGAAATAAAAAGGATGTGACGTTCTGACTACATGACGTCATCAGTGATGCCAGAATCTTCTTTAAGACTGGTTGCAGTTTCGAATACGGCTTAACCAAACATCGTGACGGTAGAGAACTTTTTTCCGTGGGACATTTTTGTTGTTTGTTTATATTCTTAAATTTCATTTTCAGTTGCGTATTTTGTTTGAACATTGCATACAGTATATAATTAAAACCTTTACAAAGACAATTAACCTGAAAAAATTATTTGGATTTGTGTATGTGTTTAGTTACACATTTCAACTTTTAATGACCCTTAATTGGGACATTTTTCTTAACGAGAGTGACGGTAAAATGGTATATATATTATTTTTTAAAAAAAGGAGGTATTGTTAAGGTTTTATACACAATACTTTCATTTTAGAAGGAAAACAATCCCTTTTTCTTACTAAATCAATTTCAAAAACATATATGATATATGTACTTGCCGTAAAACACGTACTTAAAAATATAACCGTCACAATTTGTCCTCTTTCGTGACGGTAATTTTTTTTTTTATCATAATGCTAATTATAGTTCAAAATTAAGGAATAATAAACTATTTTCAATATATATATTTAGGTTGTTATAAGACCTAATGCCATGGGCGAAAATCTATTTCAAACTTGCAAAAGCAAATAAATAAATCCACTGGGACAAGAAAAAACGAGAGAATCCAAATTCCCAGAGAATGGCCCATATTCGTTATCGAACGGTGTTAATTAGAAGGCGCCAGATGTGCAATATGGAACAATAGACTAAATCAATCATAGTTTAATTAAACAAGGCAACTGAAGCCAAAATCAAGTCGAATTACCTAATGAGCCAGCGAACTTATGTACTTACATGTATCATTATGCATGTATTTTTACAATTTGCAGAGTCACATGGTCATTGTCGCAGTTTCACCTACGGTCATATTATTTATTTTGTTTATTAAAGAAACAGAAGTCACTTTATAGAATGAAGAATACTCTCTCAGCTTGTATTTGAATTAGACAGCTAGTTTAAATACTTTTCCCAGAAGAAATAATACAGCAACGATATATATATATATATATATATATTTAATTTGTCGAGTCATGTCACTGTCGCAGTTTCACATACGGTCAAACGAACGTAATTGTTCTTATTTAGTTCGTTTTTAGTAAAGCTTAAACAGATATCACTGCATAGAATAAAGAATTATCTTTCAGCTCGTATTTGAATTAGCCAGCTACCTTAAATACTCTTCCCAAAATAAACAAATCAGCAACGATATGTAAATATATATTTTTTAAATTTGCCGAGTCACGTCACTGTCGCAGTTTCACATACGGTCAAATGAACGTAATTTTTGTTATTTAGTTCGTTTTACGTAAAGCTAAAACCAACATCACTGTATAGAATAAAGAATTATCTTTCAACTCGTCTTTGAAATAGCCGACTATCATAAATACTTTTCCCAAAACAAATAAATTAACAACGATATGTATACTAGGTTTTCTTACATTTGATCAATTCGTAAAACAGTGCATAACTTAGCGTAATGCGCATGCGCCATAATACCTTACCTGTACGCGCAAGTATTCATGGGTAAATTATTATTCAGCGGATAAATTGGATTTACGACATGTTTCAAATCCAGTGTACATATAAATCCATGTTTAATCCTTTGCCTTACATAAGATATCAACAGGATTTTATTTAATCGTAAAATGACAAATTATAAACGAGTTACATGTATGTCAAAGGCTGGGGTACCTGCATAAAACATGATGAAATGTCGGTGTTTGCCTTAAAATAAATGGTAATTTTTATGTAAGTACATTTCCCACTTGACACGTGACCTAAATTTTTGACAAGCAGGCGGTCATGTTATGAAAACAGCTTTCAACTTTTACACCTTCACTTTGGAGGAATGGGGCCAGGGCCCTCAGGAAGGGGAATTTTGTGTTGTTTTCATATCAAAGGGGAATTTCTAAGAAACACAAATTAGTGGGGTTTTTTTATTATTTAAGTGGTACCAAGAATTTACCATTCAAAATTGCAAATTGTATGCTGTTTTCCTGTTTTGGAGTTAAAAAATTTCTAATATTTTTTTTATTTTTTTTAAGGGAATTTTTCACAGGAAAAGGAATTTCGGCCCCAAAAACGGTCAAACGACGGCCCTGGTTAATAACTACATGACAGCGATATGTTCCAATGAAAAGTGGGTCAATATGAAATACCTTGACCTACCTTTGGCACTTTGTTAATTAACATTGAAGTTTTACATTCAAGTTTTTTATTAACTCAGTTATCTTCCGAGCACGTTAAAGAACCATAGGAATCTATTCGATAATAAGAGTAGGGCAGGTTCCCGGATTCCTATGTATCCTTCCCCTCTCTCTGGGGCGGCTCTAAATAACCTATACTGTGTTGATGAGCCGTTAAACAACATTCAATTCTCAGATACCAAAGCCATACAGTTTCCATAGTTATATAGTTTATAGACATAAATAACAAGTCAAAATGATAAGCAAAAGAGCTATTGTTTATTGTTTGCTCGAGTTTGCTATAATTTGCCAGTTCAGTTTTAATCAACTGGCAGAAAGACGACAGTTTAAAAAAATTCTAAATTCGAGCACTGACACTCAACATTTTGTTACTCCATTTTGTAAGTAACCGATAACCCTTTAGCGAGGCATTTGGGTCCCTTGGACACATTTTTTAGTTTCATCTCATTTCCACTGTCAGTAGAAGTATCAGTAGTCAGTGTCATTCTTCTTAATCAGTTTGCTATGTTTTTTCTTAACATCAAGTTCACTAGCTGTGTCTTCACTGGAATTATTTGTTTTCTTTTTCATTTGTTTCTTATATTTCGTCTTCCCATTTTCACATGATGTGTCTTCACTTGAGGTATTAAGTTTCTTCTTTCCATGTTTTTTCTGCTTTTTCTTTCTTTCACTTTCACTAGGGGTACTATCGGTCGAGATGTCACCCTTCAAATTTTTAGAAATTGTATGTTTATTCTTACTTATAATCGGTGTTGACTTGAGATGTTTTTTCTTATACACCATAGTGTTTGTTGTATCCTTGGTCCATTTACGTGGTCGTAATTTAGGCATTGCACCTGCAAGCAACTCCTGCTTTCTTGCAACAATTTTCTTTTCTTCCTTGATCAGCTCTCTCAACTCAATCTGTTATATTTCATCCTCGGTATTTTCTTCAGAGCTTGAACTTGTTATCTGCTTGCTCAAAACAGCATTTTTTGTCTCGTCACCTTTAAAACTAAGGTTTGATTTTTTCATCATATTTTGCAATTTTTCTAATTGCTTGCGGCCAGATCTCTGTAATATTTCTAATTGTTCGCGAGTTTTATCTAGTTCAATTTGGTTACGCATGGAACTGTCCACTGAATCTGTCAACTTCTTGGGGGTTGGCCCCTTGTTTACGGTTTCTTTTCTCGCCTTGGGGATCGCTCCCATATTTACTGCTTCTCTCTTTGTCAGGGTTGCTTCCATAGATTTTATTTTTATCTGTAAGACTTTGCAAATTTAATATTTCTTTCTCCATAATTGGATTAGTTGCCAGTCTTTATTTGCGTGTCTATAAGACTGCAATATACTGAGTGAACTTCAGATTCTTCTTTAAAATCAATCATTTTCAGCATATTTCTGGTGATAGGACGGTAGGCGAAGAATGGTTTTTAATATCTCCTTAGTGATTTTCCCCTGACATTCACGTATCGGTGTATGGCTTCTATTGATTTCACTCCAATCACAGGGATTTCCGATAATTCCTGCCCATTTGCGAAATTTATCTCAATAGGCGCGCAGAACATTTTATCAAACTAAGCCGATACATGCTCCAATGAGTGGGTCATAATCACAATAGTTGCATCAATATGTATACATACAAGAATGCAGATTAAACTCGAACCATTCAAATGAATAGTTTTTAAAAGATATTTTATCACAAGTCTTCAAGAAAGTGTCTGTGCCCTTTGCGGCCAGGAGGGTCATAGCGACTTCGCCAATTGCAAAAATTCCGCTTCTTGCGTTAACTGCAAGGGGACCCACGGATCTTTCTCTAAGGATTGTCCGAAGTGGAAGCACGAGAAGGAAATACAGAAAGTTAAGATTGAAAAGAACATTTCCTTTCCTGAAGCTAGGAAACTTGTTGAAGGTCTAACTCCACCCACTCCAGCTGGCAAATCATATGCCGATGCGAGTAGGGTTGAGAAACCAGCTACTAGGTCTGTCGCGGTGCAGACCATGATAACCTGGCCAATAGACTCCAACGGGTTTGCTACTATTCCCACGTCTGTTCAGGAATCCTCTAAAACATCTTCAGCCTCTCAAACTCCGGTCCTCTTAAATAAGCCTCCTGTGGCTCCCAAACCTCTTGTGGCTTCCAAGCCTAAAACTTCTTCAACTATATCCTCAACAACTCCTACACCTACTACATCTACTTCATCTATTCCGAAATCGACGGACTCTAGTGCAACCAAGAGTCCACCAAAGCCGACTAACTCTTCCAAAGGTTCTTCAAATACGACAAAGTCTCCCAAGAGTTCGTCACCAATCAGAACTGCTGCCACGGACGTGACAGCAAGGAAAAAGAAAACTCCCGGGTTAGGGAAGCAGTCAAAAGGATCTGATGATCCGATTGAACTGCACAACAGATTTGAAGACTTGGAGATGGAGGTTGATAATCCAGCACACGTCTGGAACTCCCAAAGTCCCCAAAGTCTCCAAGGTCTGCCAAACCCAAAGGCCGTAAGCCCGTACTTCCGCCTTAGTAACGACAAAATCAAATAAGATCATTCAATGGAACTGCCGAGGTTTAAAACCTAATTATGATGAAATCAGCTTACTTTTAAATAAACACAACCCTGTTGCATTTTGTCTTCAAGAATCTTTCTTGAAGACTTGTGATAAAAATATCTTTTAAAAACTATTCATTGTATAACTATATTTGTGAAACAGGTGATAAAGCTTCTGGAGGAGTTTCGATTCTTGTGAATCAAAACATTCCTCACAGAACTGTTGCGTTGAAAACTGGTTTGCAAGCTGTTGCGTTCAGTGTTACGATGCACAGAGTTATAACAATATGCTTCTCATATTTACCGCCCAGTTCTTCACTAGACCTCAAAGATCTAAATCACCTAGTTGCACAATTACCATCACCTTTTATACTCTTGGGTGATTTTAATGCACACAACTACATTTGGGGTTGTAAGGATATAAACGATAAAGGCAAGAAAGTTGAAGATTTCTTAGCCAAAAACAATTTGTGTCTTTTTAATGATAACAAAACACATACTTATTTACATCCAGCTACAGGCTCTCATTCTTCCATTGATTTAAAAATATGCGATCCAATGCTCTTGATAGATTTTTCGTGGAGTGTTAGTGACGACCTATGTGGAAGTGACCACTTCCCCTTATTTCTTGAAAATATCGGGCCTCCACTTCTCGAAAAAACGCAAAGATGGAAACTTCGCAAAGCTGATTGGGATACGTTTCAATCTCTTTGTGAGGAACAGTTAAAGCCTTCCGTTTTCGAGGATGTCGAAGACGCAACTGCTCTTTTTACCAAAACCCTTCATGATATAGCTGATCAAACTATTCCAAAAACCTTGGCAAATCCAAAACGCCCACATAAACAATGGTACGATGATGACTGCAAAAAGGCAGTCAGCGATCGTAAAGCTGCATTGAATGCTTTTAACTTGCGGCCAACTCAAAATAATTTAGATACTTTTAGAGTTTTTCGTGCGAAAGCCCGTCGTACTATTAAGGATAGCAAGAGGAAATCCTGGAGATCTTATGTCTCTAGGCTGAACTCTCGTTCATCACTTAAGAAGACGTGGGACATAGTCCGGAAAATAAACGGTAAAGGTAATAAATCATCTTAAAAATGATAATGAGGATATTACTTCTGTCAAAGATATTACGAACACTTTGGCAGAAACTTTTTCTAAAAATTCTTCTTCTGAAAATTGTCAACCAAATTTTCTAAAAAATAAGAAACTAAAAGAACAGACATGACAGAAGAAGCTGAATTTCAAGTCTAAAAATTTGGAGAAATACAATAAACTGTTCCCTCTCAAAGAACTTCGAGAATCCCTTAAAAAGGCTCATGATACATCAGCTGGTCCTGATGATATCCATTATCAATTATTAAAACATTTACCTGAAACCTGTCTCTCTACACTTCTTGGAGAAAGCTTATGATACTGCATGGAAGTACGGTATTATGAATGATCTTCATGACCTTGGTCTTAGAGGTCGCTTGGCAATTTTTATAGAGAATTTCTTAGAGGACAGACAGTTTCGTGTCCGAATGGGTTCAACCCTCTCTGACATGCATGAGCAGGAGATGGGTGTGCCACAGGGCAGCATACTCTCTGTCACCCTTTTTAGTATAAAAATTAACAGTATAGTTAAATGCATCAATCCTGGTGTGGATTGCTCTCTATATGTTGACGACTTTGTTATATGTTATCGTGCAAAAAACATGAACACTATTGAGAGACAACTGCAACAATGTCTGAATAAACTTCAGACCTGGTCGGATGAAAATGGTTTTAAATTTTCTAAATCTAAAACTAATTGTATGCACTTTTGTCAATTACGTAAACATCATGAAGACCCTCATCTAACACTGGATGGGTCACCAATACCAGTAGTAGATGAGGCAAAATTCCTTGGTCTTATTTTCGACCTTAAATTAACGTTTATACCACACCTTAAATACTTAAAGGCCAAGTGCCTTAAAGCTCTTAATTTACTTAAAGTTGTTGCAAACACTAACTGGGGAGCAGATCGTAAAGTCCTTTTACAACTTTATAGATCTCTTATCAGATCCAAGCTGGACTACGGCTCAATAGTATATGGATCGACTCGCAAGTCATACTTGCAGATGCTCGATCCTATACATAATCATGGATTACGACTCGCCTTAGGTGCCTTTCGTACATCACCAGACGAAAGTCTATATGTTGAAGCTAATGAACCATCACTGTCTCATAGACGGGACAAGTTAGCCCTTCAGTATGCCATTAAATTAAAATCTAACCCTTCAAACCCAACTTTCGATAATGTCTTTAATCCTAGTTGCGAACCTCTTTTTGATCGAAAACCGAAGGCCATCCGACCATTTGGTCTTCGTATTAAACCAAAATTAAGAGACACTGAAATCGACCTAAATTTGATTGCCAAGTACAAAGTACCACAAATTCCACCGTGGACTTTGGAAAGACCAACAGTTATTTTCGACCTTTGTAATAGTAACAAATCCAGTACAGACCCTACTGTCTTTCAAAGCAAATTTAATGAAATTAAATCGAAATACAGTAACTTTCAACATATATACACAGATGGTTCTAAAGATGGAGATAAGGTAGCTGCAGCAGCTGTTGTTCACAAACACAGCATAAAGAGCCGCCTGCCTGACAAGGCCTCTATGTTTTCAGCTGAACTTAAGGCAATTGAACTTGCCTTAAATTATATTCAGGAATCCGATGATGACCATTTTGTAATTTTTTCTGATTCCCTTTCATCCCTTCAAGCACTGGGTAATATGAAACATGATAACCCAGTTGTGTTTCAACTTTTAGAAAAGTACAATTCTCTTATAATTGATAATGTTATTATTTTCTGCTGGCTTCCAAGCCATGTAGGAATAAGTGGTAATGATAGAGCTGATAGTGCTGCTAAAGCAGCATTAGGTTTACATATATCTGATACCAAATTACCTTATACTGATTTTAAAAGTTGTATTAACACATATATTCGTAACTCTTGGCAAGCCGCTTGGGATTTGTCAGTTAACAATAAACTCCATTCAATTAAACCGTTACTCGGAGAATGGCGTTCTTCTAGTAGACCCATTCGTCGAGAGGAAGTTGTCCTAACCCGGTGCAGGATAGGGCATACACATTATACTCATTCATATTTATTACAAGGTGAGCAATTACCAGAATGTATAGCCTGCTTTGCACCGTTAACGGTCAAACACATATTGCTGGAATGTGTAGACTTTGATCCTAGGTGTCAAAGGTACTACAATGTTAATACTATGACTGAGTTATTTAATACTATAGATTTTAGTCTAGTTTTAGATTTCCTGAAGGAAGTCAGACTATATAAATCATTGTAATATGTTCTTGTATATATTTACTTTTTTATATACCCTTTTTCGGGCATTTGTTTATTTACATATATAGTTTATATTACTACCATATCATCCCTTATTTTTTAATATTTTACCTGATATATTTACATTAATTTTTAATTAATCCTTCATTTCTTCATCTTTTATCAGTTTTTGCGCACAATATGACCTATTTATGTGTCGTCGTGCCGTAAAACACCATTCATTCATTCATTATCATATCCAAGCTGGACTACGACTCAATAGTATATGGATCGACTCGTAAGATGCTCGATCCTATCAAGGATTGCGACTCGCTTTAGGTGCCTTTTGTACATCACCAGCTAAAAGTCTATATGTTGAAGGTGATGAACCATCCCTGTATCATCAACGGGACAAATTAGCCCTTCAATATGCCATTGAATTACAATCTAACCCTTTAAACTCAACTTTCGATACTGTTTTTAATCTCTTTTTGAGCGAAAACCGAAGGCCATTCGACCATTTTGGTCTTCATATTCAACCAAAATTAAGAGACATTGAAATCGACTTAAATTTGATTGCCAAGTACAAAGTACCACAAATTCCAACCTGGACTTTGGAAACACCAACAATTATTTTTGATCTTTATAATAGTAACAAATCCAGTGTAAAGAGCCTACTATCTTTCAAAGAAAATTTAATGAAATTAAATCGAAATACAGTAACCTCCAACATATATACACAGAAGCTTCTAAAGATGGTGATAAGGTAGCTGCAGCAGCTGTTGTTCACAAACACAGTATAAAGAGACACCTGTCTGACAAGGGCAATTGAACTTACCTTAAACTACATACAAGAATCTGATGATGACCATTTTGTAATCTTCTCTGATTCCCTTTCATCTCTTCAAGCCCTGGTTAATATGAAACATGATAACCCAGTTGTGCTTCAAGTTCAGCTTTCAGAAAAGTACAATTCTCTTATAGTTGATAATGTTATTATTTTCTGCTGGCTTCCAAGCCATGTAGGAATACTTGGTAATGATAGAGCTGACAGTGCTGCTAAGGCAGCTTTAGGTTTACATATATATAATGCCAAATTACCTTATAGATACTGATTTTAAAAGTTGTATTTTAAAGTTTTCCCCAATAATTCTCCATTATCTATTGATTAATATTTAATCTGCATTTTACAAGTTAAACAATGATAAAAATGCCTTGAATCAACTATAGCCATAAAAATCAACATTTATGTTTTAAAGTAAAAAAACAACTATTTACCATGTTTACTATTACAGATGGGAGAATTATACGAAAATGGGTGAAGTGATACCTGGGACCAGAATTATCACTTTTAAAGTGCCACTTGGAGAGGTAAATCCCCATACATTTGTATACCTATCTTTATATGAATATTAATTTGAATTTTGCATAGCCAGAAAATTAGTAGCAGCACAACAATTGAAAATGTATGCTCTTGTCTAGCTATGAGGATAATGGCTCTTCTGGTTTGCTATTTTGTACATACCATCTATGTCAATTGGCTAATTGTATGCCCGGGCAAAAAAATAAAATATGTGTGTTTCGGGCAACCCGACCCTACCTAGCAAAACCTGCCGACCCTAAAGTTTTTTTGCCATCATTCATAAAAAAAAAAAAAAAAAATCTGAAAAAATATTGTTTGTGCTACAAAGAGGAAGTGTTCCCCTGGCATAACTAAAATACACAGCAATTAGTTTCATATACAGTATGAAAATGAAGACATATCTTGATTAAAAGGTGTCAAAAAGTCATTTTATTGTTGGTATTTTTGTCATCTTTATGAAAAAATTTATTACTATTCAGTTGGTCAGCCACTAAGTATAGAAAATGGAAATGTTGTGTGTCTCAGTACTTCTGGTTTGTATTAATTCATCTGAATTGAGATCTATCTTAAAATAGGTCGACCATGTGAATACATTTGGTTATTTTATCAAAAAATACAGCAATTGAAAATGTGCAGAAAAATGAGAGGGAAAAAAACAAACTAAATGAGCTGTACAGCTTAATACAACTCGTTGTGCGGATGCCAGCATTAGTGTGGTCTTGAGATGGGTGGAGACTGTAGGCCCAACGGAAAACCCATGTGTATAATAGGATTATTACTATAGTAACTTGTTCTGAAAGTTTGTATCACCTCGATTAGGTAAATGCCAGATCAGGATCACACGAGAAGTGTAGCCTCGAGTGTGATCATAATCTGGCATTTATCTACGTGAGGTAATGTAAGAGGTAATGTAATGATCCTTTTATTATATACCTCTTTACACATCATTAAAATAGAATACATGTATCAAAAAAACAAATTAAAGCAAAATTGTATTAAGTCAAATAAACTGAAAACCTGACCAACAGGAAAGACATGAAAACATGTACATTACATTGCAACAACTACACATGGGTAAACAATTCAAATACTGCTGAATTTACCAACTGACAATGTTAAATTAATTAACCCACAATGTTCACAAATGCACAAACAAACAGTTCACATTTCATGTTAAAACATCCATTGCTCTTAAAGAGGCACTACCTATATCTACGCGATTTTTAATGTAAAATATTAAATACTCAATATTACTGCATTTATATGTATACAAAGCTATTTTATGAGTATTCTTAGAAGAAACGTGGTTCGTATTCCAGTTCTATAAATTATTTATTATGATCAAAATATCTTGAATAAAATGCTGCCCAGCCGTTTATTCCTGCCGGAGAACTATGAGTTTTTACGATTTTCTCGGACATGCGCAATGCGATTACAAACTATTCGGCGCAGTTCCGATAGCAAACGAATCGATCGGAACTCTTCGCTAATCAGACGAGGTAGTTCCGATTGTAAACGATCAAGATCGGAAAAACTCCGCAATCGGCTTGTCTAAAACAATTACGAATACAATTTCAAAAATCCGATCTTTCAATCCCGTTTTTCCCCAGCAAAACAGATATATTACATTGGGTGAAATTATTGCCATTTACCTTTTTCATAGTCCTCTTTATAATTAAGTAAAGTTTATATCAATTGGTGGACAAAAAGATATAGGTAGAGCCTCTTTAATGGATTACTAGCTGGGCAATCCCCAACATTGCAATCTGACATTTGTGTATTGAAAGTTCCAAAATCTATTTTTAGTAGCATAGTCATGTGGATTCTGAAAACCTCTAGAGGTGATACAGGGTTTTGTATTCCATTGTAGGAAAATGAAGGTACTAGGTATATAATTATTGATAGGTATGTAATAAAAGACGTTATGCAGTCACATACCAAACTCAGTAGAATCGCCTGAGTGTACTTTAAAATTAAAAATTGGCTGATAATTTGCTGTGCTTTTTTTTCTTCAGCATTTGGGTAATGGATACGCTGAAAAGTTGAGGTAAATTTGTTTCTCTCTGTAAAAGACATTCTGCAACACTACAAAAAATACAGATTTACATAAGTGATAAATTAGTAATCCTTTGACTTTTAGTTTATTAAATGCTTGAGATGGTTCAGCTCTGGCTTTATTCTTATTAAAAATACTGGTAAAGAAATATTTAAAAATATTTTGGGTATTAAATATCTCTACATTTTTTAAAAGATATTTCTTATAACATATCACTTAACATTTTGATGGGAAAGGGACTGTATATTTGAAGCGTTTGTTTTTGTTCCAATTCTTCTAAATGGTCTATTTCTGACATTTTCAGGTTCACGCCCACCAACTTGTTGGAGATGACTGAAGCCAATGGGATGCCACTTGGCCTTATTATTGATCTGACCTTCACGGACCGGTATTACAGAACCATGGAGTTTACCAACCAAGGTGTTCAACACAGCAAGATATTCGTGCCAGGGCATGTAATACCGTCAGACAAAATCATGGGCACGTACGTTCAGTTCCCAATCGTACCTCTGATTAAACCTGACAATAAATTGGCATTTATTACTGGAGAAAAAATTGGTCATGATGAACTTCCTTTGACAATATGAAAAAGATTTTTTTTTAGCAAATGGTATGGGGCCAAACTTCAACCCCTAATATGTCCATTACTATTAATACAATTACATTATAATTATTCAAATAAGTAAATAAGATTTTATTTAATAAAGGTTACTATGTAGGTGAACTAATTAATCTTCCCGGAGACACTCTGCAATGATACTGTCTTAGTTGCATTCAAAGTTGGTACTAGCTTAAAACCATTTGAAAATATTTACGTAAATATTGCATTGCCCTTAAATAAACCACTTTAACGAGTTGCACTTCAGTTCCCAGCTAAAAACATTTACTTTTGGGGCAGAGCTAAAACAAACAAGGTGCAGTAAATTGGTCTGATGAACTTGTTTTGTTTGACGCTGATTGCCTTAAGTTGCTGTGAAAAAGCGTGCAGTGTTGGCAATGTCACTGTTCCAACAGTACGTATTACAGCTGTAGTGCAATGTTGGCAATGTCACTGTTCCAACAGTATGTATTACAGCTTTAGTGCAATGTTGGCAATGTCACTGTTCCAGCAGTGCGTATTACAGCTGTAGTGCAATGTTGGCAATGTCACCAGCAGTACGTATAACAGCTGTAGTGCAATGTTGGCAATGTCACTGTTCCAGCAGTACGTATTACAGCTGTAGTGCAATGTTGACAATGTCACTGTTCCAGCAGTACGTATTACAGCTGAAGTGCAAGGTTGGCAATATCACTGTTCCAACAGTACGTATTACAGCTTAAGTGCAATGTTGGCAATGTCACCGTTCCAGCAGTACATATTACAGCTGTAGTGCAATGTTGGCAATGTCACTGTTCCAGCTGTACGTATTACAGCTGTAGTGCAATGTTGGCAATGTCACTGTTCCAAAAGTATGTATTACAGCTGTAGTGCAATGTTGGCAATGTCACTGTTCCAGCAGTACGTATTACAGCTGTAGTGCAATGTTGGCAATGTCACTGTTCCAGCAGTACGTATTACAGCTGTAGTGGAATGTTGGCAATGTCACTGTTCCAGCAGTACGTATTACAGCTGTAGTGCAATGTTGGCAATGTCACTGTTCCAGCAGTACGTATTACAGCTGTAGTGCAATGTTGGCAATGTCACTGTTCCAGCAGTACGTATTACAGCTGTAGTGCAATGTTGGCAATGTCACTGTTCCAGCAGTACGTATTACAGCTTTAAAACACTATTTTTGGCACAAATGCAATATCTACATTATTTAAGTCTGAAAAACAGTTAGAACAAACATAATGTAAATATAAGAATTGAATTCGATATTTCGATCTTTCTACGAGGTATAAAAAACATTAGCTTGTTTTAAGTGCGTGAAGCCCGTGAAAAACATTAGCTTGTTTTAAGTGCGTGAAGCAGTGAAAAACATTACAGCTTTAGTGCAATGTTGGCAATGTCACTGTTCCAGCAGTACGTATTACAGCTGTAGTGCAATGTTGGCAATGTCACCAGCAGTACGTATTACAGCTGTAGTGCAATGTTGGCAATGTCACTGTTCCAGCAGTATGTATTACAGCTGTAGTGCAATGTTGGCAATGTCACTGTTCCAGCAGTACGTATTACAGCTGTAGTGCAAGGTTGGCAATATCACTGTTCCAACAGTACGTATTACAGCTTAAGTGCAATGTTGGCAATGTCACCGTTCCAGCAGTACATATTACAGCTGTAGTGCAATGTTGGCAATGTCACTGTTCCAGCTGTACTTATTACAGCTGTAGTGCAATGTTGGCAATGTCACTGTTCCAAAAGTATGTATTACAGCTGTAGTGCAATGTTGGCAATGTCACTGTTCCAGCAGTACATATTACAGCTGTAGTGCAATGTTGGCAATGTCACTGTTCCAGCAGTACGTATTACAGCTGTAGTGCAATGTTGGCAATGTCACTGTTCCAGCAGTACGTATTACAGCTGTAGTGCAATGTTGGCAATGTCACTGTTCCAGCAGTACGTATTACAGCTGTAGTGCAATGTTGGCAATGTCACTGTTCCAGCAGTACGTATTACAGCTGTAGTGCAATGTTGGCAATGTCACTGTTCCAGCAGTACGTATTACAGCTTTAAAACACTATTTTTGGCACAAATGCAACATCTACATTATTTAAGTCTGAAAAACAGTTAGAACAAACATAATGTAAATATAAGAATTGAATTCGATATTTCGATCTTTCTACGAGGTATAAAAAACATTAGCTTGTTTTAAGTGCGTGAAGCCCGTGAAAAACATTAGCTTGTTTTAAGTGCGTGAAGCAGTGAAAAACATTAGCTTGTTTTAAGTGCGCGAAGCCCGTGAAAAACATTAACAAATTTATGATGAAGCCCATCTGCACGCACTTGAAACAAGCTAATGTTTTTCATACCCCATAGAAAGATTGAAAATGTTGAATTCAATATTTAAGTGAAGCTTTAATTCCAACATTCATACTTTTTCAATAGGGAGAGGTAGGTTATGTTCTCTAACGATATGCACTTGTATCTAAAAATGGCTGTCAATATTTCAAAACGGCATGTTGAAAATGGAACTCATTTGACTTTTTGTGTATGTTTTAGAGATAAATGGTTAACTATACAGTGCCATCCTTGCATACTAACCATTTTGACATTTCAGATTTAGTGAAGTTGTTGATGCCTTCCTAGCGAATCCTTCATACCAAGGTTGGTTATATGTTTACTTCCATGACTGTTATTTAGAGCCAACCTTGCTGGTTTATCGCATTTGATACGTGTCAAAATATTTATAAAATAAAAAAATCAGTCTATTTTGCACGATGACTCACAAGCTCATCATACTCGGCCAAAGCAACTTATCCCAACTTCTGTTTCTACATACATCTTCAGTTAGTTAACCTACATGTATTAAACAAATTTAAAATAAACAGAATGTGGCTCTTTGTTGCAGTACGTTTTGGTTATGTCCCTTTGTGACGGTCCTATCTTGTTAAGTCCCTTTGCAGCAGTACTGTTTGGTTATGTTCCTCTGTTGCAGTACTGTTTGGCTGTGTCCCTTTGTTGCAGTACATGTTTGGTTATGTCCATTTTGATGCAGTACATCTTTGGTTATGTCCCTTTGATGCAATACATGTTTGGTGCTGTCCCTTTGCAGCAGTACAAGTATGGTTATGTCCCTTTGCAGTACTGTTTGGCTCTTTCCCTTTTATATGTTTGGTGTATACTTTGTTGCAGTACTGTGTGGTTATGTCCCTTTGACAGAGTACATGTTTTGTTATGTTCCTTTGATGCAGTACATATGGTTATGTCCCGTTGCTGCAGTACATGTATGGTTATGTCTTTTGGTGTGTACTTTGTTGCAGTACTGTTTGGCTGTGTCCCTTTGATACGGTGAATGTTTGACTGTGTCCCTTTGATACAGTACATAAATGGTTATGACCCTCTGTTGAAGTACATATATTGGTGTGTCTCTTTTCTGCAGTACTTGTGTGGTTGTGTCCCTTTGATGCAATACATGTTTGGTATGTACCTTTGATGCAGTACTTGTTTGGTTATGTCCGTTTGATGCATTACATGTTTGGTTTTTACTTTACTGCAGAACTGTTTGGCTGTGTCTCTTTGATGCAGTACATGTTTGGTTATGTCCATTCGATGCAGTACATGTTTGGTTGTGTCCGATCCAGTACATGTTTTGTTATGTCCCTCTAATGCAGTACATGTTTGGTTATGTCTGTTTGCTGCAGTACATGTTTCGCTGTTTCCCTTTGTTTCAGTACATGTTTGGTTTTGTCCCTTTAGTGTAGTACATGTTTGGTTATGTCCCTTTGTTACAGTATGTTTGATTGTATTTTCAGACAAGTTTGTGGGAGTCCACTGTACTCATGGAGTGAACAGAACAGGCTATATCGTTGGCAGGTAAGAATAAAGTCACCACAGATAAAGTAAAATACTCCCTTTAATATAAAACATTATTTTGGTATCTTTTCATTGTACACTGTCTTACTCTTTCACTTAAGATACGTAATATCTCTAGCAGTCACGTGTTTAAAGGTGTGCATCTTCATATTAAAGGGACACACTTCAATATATTTTTTGAACTTTTGACATAAAGGGCCCTTTGAGTGTTTTATTTACATACATTGCTTGTTTAGAAATCATTATTTATAATTATTGGAATAGTTTGGAGAAAAGTGTTTTTGAGTGTTGCTAATTGTTGATTAAAGTGCACTAATAAAACAGTTAAATCCATGGTGGAACAATGATAAAAGCTTGACAAAGATTGCCATGATAGTATCCCTTTAAAACATGAAACTCGTCAATTGTAGGTACATGATAGAGAGACTTGGTATGGACCCAGAGGAGGCCATTGCTGGTAAGAGTTGTTGATTTCTACTCATGTATGTTAGATGGTGTTCCAACTTGTGTTCTGATACATTCAAACTTACTTATTGGAATCGGATTATGCTTTTACAAGCTTTTTACATGTGTGTACCTCTGACAGTTTAGTCTTCAAACGTTACATAGTTAGTAGCATGTTTGCCAAGGCTGCTCTCTGTAGGATTGATACTGGCTGTATGAGATTTAATTTTAAAATGTAAATAACTAAGATTATGCATATGTATGAATGGTCACTAATTCTAGGACCTTTAAAGAAGTGTATTATGGTACTCAAGATCTGTGTTTTAAATTGTGATTATCTTAGATTTGTATGCTTAATTCAGTCGTACATATATCTATGTATCCATTCTTAACATTCAGCCATTATACATTGTTGGTAATGTTTATATTTGTTAAAAATAGTCGGTTCAAAAGCTCATCAGGGCTTAAGTTGTCTCATTGTATGTCTTGCCGACTCGAAATAAATCTTATCATCTTACAAACAACAACTTTACGTTTCTGTCAGCAGTAGGTCACATGTTTTACAGAGTGTAAAACTTTCCGCGACTTATCTAGTTTTATCAATTTTAATATAAATTTTCCTGTTGCTATCAGAGACTTGGTTTAGCATATAAATAGTAACCAAAACTCTCCCACCCCACTGAATCATTTATATTCTTGAGAAAAATAACAGCTGCGAGAGATGCGATATTGCAGGTATGTACTTGGGTGGGGGTCGCGGTGGCCTAGTGGAGAGCATGTTCGACTCTGAATCCAAATATCACGGGTCTGAGCCTCGCTGGCACCACTGGGTTCAGTGCTTTTTGTCTACATTTTGGGAACATAACCCATACCCTCAAAATTGGGAATTTTAGCTCGATTTAAAATTGGGAAACAAAACTGTCAAACATTTTATTTCATAATTGTGTCTTTCATACTGTTTACAGTACAACAAGATCAACAGAGGCATTTAAAAGCAATTCATATTCAATAATTGTCACATTTTTCCTACTTTCCAGTGTTCTTTCTTTTTCTTCTTTCATTTGGGAATTTTCTTCTCAAAATTGGGAAAAAAATATGTTTTGTCGTTGGGAATATGACCCAATAAAGGCTATAAAAACAGCCAAAAAAAAGCCCTGAGGTTACTTGGTGTGTCCTTAGGGACTCACAACACTATTATCTCCCTACAAATGAAGGAGGTAGATAAAAAACATAGTTCCCCTTTTCTGCTTTATATAGGACTTTCTATAGCATACATTGATTTAACCTTACCAGGTTCTAAATCTACAGCATTTTAGGAAGCTACAGCATTTTAGGAAGGGATCACAAAATTTTATGTTGATATAAGATTTCTAGGTAATTCGGCTTCATTTTACACGACATTGGTCTAATCACCACGGGGTTGTATTTTTGTCACATTATTATGCTAAGTTTTGATAGGTGTTGCGCAAACATGCTAAGTTTTGATAGGTGTTGCGCAAACATGCTAAGTTTTGATAGGTGTTGCGCAAACATGAAATTAAAAAAATTCAACCTGGTAAATATTTGTTAATTGTGTTTTAAATTGCAGATATTGGATCAATGAAGAATTAAAGCATAAATACATGTTGTAAATTTTGTTAAAACTCTATGCCGTGAAAAAGACCATTACAAGGGGACACTATGGAAAATTAATTGTGGTGTGAGACGTTAGGCAAGACACCTAGCTTCATCTGACAGATGGGGACTTAAACCGGGCGTATTGTACATGTATTGGAGTCTATTCTTTAAGCATGTTAAAGAACCATAGGAATCTGTGTGATAGTAAGAGTAGGGCATGGTTCCCTGTTTCCTTTGTATCCTTCCACTCTTTCGGACGCTTCTCGAAACAACCTATAACAATGTGTTAATAAGTCATTAAACAATGATTAATTTGTTTTATATCAGCCATTGGTGAAGCCAGAGGATATCCAATTGAACGGGAGAATTACCTAGCAGACTTGAGGAGAAGACCCTTGTAAGTCGGATTTGTGTAGTCCATGGTAACAAGCTTATGCCTTTGTACTCAATCCTTTAATAAAATCGCAAATAACAAGATTTTAGCCTTTCACAATAAAACTTGGATACCGTTAAACATGTGAGTGTACTTGGATGAAGACTGCAGCAAAGTAGGACTAGAAACAAAGGATATATTAAAAGCACTAGATTAAGTTTGTTCAATTAAAAACGTTAATATATCATAACTGCAAGATTCTACAAACAATCTGATCTTTTTTTGGCCATATTTTGGGGCGAAATTTGGAACCCTTCCAATCTTTTCCCATTGACTTTTGTTGACCACTTATTGTACTTAATTAATTCTAAAATATAAGGTGTACAGCAATAAAAATGTGTACACAACTACAGATCTTCAGCTTGATTCAATGAACATATCTGAAAAAGGCATGTAACTCTGCGAATCTTATTTATTATATTATAATTATAATTATTTCACTTTGAAAAAAGGTTCAACCTGAAACTTAACTTTGCCTTTTACAAGTGACTGTGGCTTATAACTGTCAACAATGAAGAAACTTGATACACATCTTCAACATGATCCAATGAACACATCATAAAAAGGTCCAAAACTCTCTTTCTATAAATACTGCAACACCCCCTTTCGGGTATTATGTGCAGGCTTCCTGGGTAGAACCAGTACTAAGCAATGTGAGTAAAGTGCCTTGCTCAAGGACACAACGAACATGGTGCGGAGGAGGATCGAACCGGGGACCCTACGATCTCAAGTTCGGTACTCTACCATTGAACCACGCCCGCCACTACTCCGATTCATATTTTTTATGCCCCCACTTTTCGAAGAATGTTATGCATCCGGCATTAGAAGAATGGTAGAAGGGCATATAATGTTACCCCTGTCCGTCCGTCTGTACTTGCCTCCATCTGTGAAAAAAAAAAATCCCGGACTCTAACTTGGGTAACTTTTATTCAGTCTTCTCCAAACTTGGTCAAGTTGTATATGGTAGTTCTTGAGCTGGCTGTAGACCCCCTCCCACCCCCCACCCCACCCACACCCACAGGGGGAATTTTGTTATATTAGAACCAATTTGAATTGATGGAATCTTTCTCGGAATGCATCTCTACATGTCCCACCATATAATTTATGGATCCAATACTTAAATATTGAGATTTTGAGTAAAAACGTTAAAAAATTGAATAAAATCGCTGATTTCTGTAATACATTTGGGGTATTTAACTAAACATTAGAAATATATCTAATAAAATAGAAAAAATAAATATTGTTTGGGCAGGGTAAGGTCCAGTGATTAAATAGAAAAAAGTCCCAAACCGCATGATGTTTGAAAACGCCTTAATTTTGGGGCGAAAAATGTGTATTTTTGTCAAAAATCGCCAGAATCTGGAATTATTTTTTAAAATTAGTTTGAACATAAACTTATCAAATTGAAGCAAAGGAATGTTGCATAGCATACATATTCAAGTTTTTCCTGGCATCATATATAACATATGTGCTCAAATATTGACATTTTAGGGCAAAACGTTGGAAAAAATGACAAAAATCAATGATTTCTGTAATGCAATGGAGTATTGGGTTAAAATTTAGAAACAAATATTTAATACAATAGAATAAAGACATATTGCAACATTTTTGGATAGACAAAGGTCCAATAATTAAGTAGAAAAAAGTCCTGAACCATACGATGCTTAAAATATTGCCTTAATTTTCAGGCGAAAAATGTGTATTTCCGTCAAAAATCAACGGAATCCGGAATTATATTTTGAAAATAGTTTGAACATAAACTTATCAAATTGAAGCAATAAAATGTTGCACACTATACATATCCAAGTCATTTATTGTATCAGATATAACATATATGCTCAAGTATTTATATTTTAGGGCAAAATGTTGAAAAAATGACTAAAATCGCTGATTTCTGTAATGCATTGAGGTATTGGGGAAAAACATAAAAGTGCATAGAACAGGGGAAAAAATATAACATTTCTGCAGTCCAATGTGCAATAATATACCAGAAACCCCATAAGAAGGTGGTAAATGCTGCTTTATTTTGTTGGAGGAAAATGTGTTTTTAACAACACATAAACGAAATCTGGATTTTTTTCTTCAAAAAGTAATTTAAACACATGTTACAACAACATGTCATCAGATGAGAGAAAAAAGTGCCGTCTTTCTTCTATGGAACATTCCTACTCCCACCTGGCGTGAAGCGCTTCTCAACTTATATTAATAAAAGTACATGTATTATGTTTTTTTACATGGTTTTGATTTAATTTATATTTAACGTTTTTAATGTACATTGAAATTTTAATTGTAATGTAAGGTAACATAGTTTACATGCACGTTACTCACTAAAGCCCAACGCTCAGAATTGATGGCACACATGTCTCATTTTGAAACTTACTGTATGTTCTTTCAGAAAATCATACCCTACAAAATTCCCCCTGGTGGGGAGGGTTTCTCCTACTAGCTCACAGCCTATGGGCACAGACTCTGCCAGGTTTGATTTTCAGTCCTATCAATAAGGAGTTACGCTCCTTGAAATAGTAAAAAATAATTGTTGTCCAGGATTCTAACTTAGATAATCGTTTTCCAATCTTCTCCAAACTTGATTTCAATTTTCAGCCACATTGCCCTAGTAATTCCAGAGTTATGCTCCTTGGAATAGTAAAATTTGCAATATTCATGTTGCCCAAAAGACAATTTCCTTATTAATATGTGAAGCAGTAGCGGGGGAATCTGTGTTCCATGATACATTTCTAGTTTAATTATTTCCCTTTGATAAAGATTTAAACTGGAACTTTACCTTTCCTTTTATAAGTGGCTTTAAATGACCTTCGAAGTGTGAGGTCTTCACCAGCATATATGCCCCAGTAGGAGGTGCTCTTGTTAAATTGTGTGAACATGTGTATGCAAGTAAAACTTGTATTGAATATAGTTCAATATCATTAAACCATATTAATTCTTACATTTCATTTCATTGTTTGTATTATCACCCATCATAGGGTGTTCTAGGGCTGTGTTCAGTTTCCTTTTTATTATGCCCCCGAAGGGCGACATGTACAGTCAGTCCGTACAATCGTGTCCGGTCAATAACTCTGGCATTCCTGGACAGATTTTCAAATAACTTGGCACAAGTGCTCACCACAACAAGACAACATGTCACGCACAAATTCCAGGAATTCCAGCAACACATCTCTTGTTCGCAAAATCCAGGTCCGTGGCTCAAAGGTCAAGGTCACATTTTGAGGTCAAAGGTCAAAACCACATGGGGGGCATTTGTATTGCGATCTTATATGCCCAATAATATGTATGAGCGTTCAGTCAATTGTCTATGATTTAATGTGTTTTCAGGAAATGTTGCAGCTGTGAAGCAGTGAACGATGGACTCGTTGTACTGCCATGTGAGGATTTGATTTGTGCCCAATGTTTCCAAGATTTGCGTGCTCTAGAGGACAGCCTAGAGTGCCCTCGATGTAAAACTGTTGTAAACAAAGACTGGACCCCAGGCCAACAGACTGAAAACAATAAGTAGGTTATTTGATGAAATAATAGATTTTGTTCTTGAATAGGTTGACGTTAATACTGTGGGAAGTGTAAACTAATCGTCTTGCAAGGATTGTTTGTGTGGGAAGAAAGTCTTCATTTCATAATTACGAGGTCAAAGGCAAAGGTTTCAATGCCACAAAGGGTATTGTGGCATTGGCATATTAAGTGTGGTATTGAATATGGAACAATTCTTGTTATGCCTAAGAGGATAGACATGATCTAGATGAGTTATGCATTAAGCCAAATATTAATAAAAGCATAATGTGAAGTTCTGGACCAGAACGAGGCTTTGAAAAATTAAAAACGAGGCTGTGAGCCAGAATCCTCATTTTATATACTACTTCATATAAAATGTGTAACTTAAAAATGGTCATATTTTCTGATCACTTTTATTTTTTGAAAGTCTGTAAGTTTTCTTGTATTTATAAATCATAACTGATAAGTATTCATTAATATGGGAATTTAATACTATGAGATGATTGTCTTTTTAGCTCACCAGAGTGAAGCTTAACTGTAAATGGTATCTGACTTTCACCAAATTTGGTGAGAATATTAATACTATAGAGATGCTGTACAAGCTCAACAATTTCATAGAGGTAATTAGAATGAATTTGATGGCGCGCCATCACAAATACCCACGTTTTCTTCACACACCTCGATTCCCTTTAACCCTGTATCCATTTCACATGTTATTGTTTTGATTGTTCTTTGATACTCAGATCAGAAATAGTACTATTTATGCTTTTCTGTATACATGTATGACACTGTAATTGAATAAAAAACGCTTAGGGTAATTGTGTATTTGAACTTTTGACCCCTATCCCGGAGTCCCATGGTGACCCTGAAGCAAATTATACTGATATTCCCAAAGTCATTACATGTTACTGAGAAAGAAAAATCGTCATGACTTAAACAATTTAAAAAACTTAGTCCCCGTACGAATTGAGGCAATTTTAATATACCCTATATTTTCAATAACGTGGGTATAATAATGGATATTGGGGCCGTGGTTGATAGCATGTTTGACTCTGAATCTGGGGATCACGGGTTTAAGACTCTTTGGAACCACTGGGTTTCTTCGGTGTGTCCGTTGACAAAATACTTCCAGTAGCCTCTAATGAGGATGTTTGCATATCAGAGTCTATCGGAGTCTGTCCTTCAGACAGTTTAAGAACCATAGGAATCTATTCCTAATCCCTGTGTCATTTTTGGCATGTTCACAAAAGGTTTTCATCATCATCCATATATTTGGTGCTACCTGGGTGATGGCAGTAAACAAAGATCGTGACTCCAGCAAAATATATAGTGATTACAATAGAATTTGCAGCAACTCTGCATTTTTGCAGGTGAGAAGGTTCTAGGCCTATTCTTTATAATTTATCTAGTAAATGTAAATTGAGACTGGGCCTGGAATGTTTATTCATGTTGGCACCATTTAACTTTTTTGTGTTGGTGCACCGTGGCCAATTTCTGTATGTTTCTATGCCAGAGATCAGAATGGTCTCAGAAATTAGACCTAACTTGGTTTCTTCCAGGCTATTCGGAACTAGTCAAGCTTTCTTATGTTGGGTTGATTAAAGGTATTAATTAGTTGAGGCAGCTTAGTATTTCAGTCGCTTTCTTCAATAACTGTTGATGGTTACTGTTTCAGGGAAAAAACACCAACAAAGTCAGGTGGACATCAGGGCTCGGGCACCAGTGGGGATCACAACCACACGTCCAGACATAAACAGCCTGCTAAAAAACAGAGACATAGCAGTGGAGGGAGTCATAACAGTGGAGGTAGTCGACACAGTGGAGGTGGTTATAATGACAGTAACCACAGAGGAGGACATAAACGTGGTTACAACCGTGACGGCTATGACAATAGTTACAACCATAGAGGTGGCTATGACAATAGTTACAACCATAGAGGTGGCTATGACAATAGTTACAACCATAGAGGTGGCTATGACAATAGTTACAACCATAGAGGTGGCTATGACAATAGTTACAACCATAGAGGTGGCTATGACAATAGTTACAACCATAGAGGTGGCTATGACAATAGTTACAACCATAGAGGTGGCTATGACAATAGTTACAACCATAGAGGTGGCTATGACAATAGTTACAACCGCAGAGGGGGCTATGACAATCGTTACAACCAAAATGGTGGACAACAGGGACCCACCAGTGATTATCCCAGTCATGATAACCATCATGGTGCCAGTGGGAATGGCCATATACCTACTAGTGATTATGATAACGGTGGTAGTCATGGAAACAGGAGTGGTTACTATGGAAATAGGGGTGATAACCATGGGGTTTCTAATTATCAGAATGGTTCTAGTAGTCGTGGTGCGAGAGGAGGCAGTAGGGGAGGGTATCAGTCAAGGACAGGAAGTGCTGGTCAGGGAAGTTTTGAAGAAGGGGGTTATGGGACTTTTGGTTATCAACATGGTAACTACCGTACAAACAATTCTAGAAGAGGGGGCCCAGCAAATGCAGAATCTAGAAAAGAACTAAAGTGTTCCAAAGGCCCAGTGGAGAGAACTCTATAGAGTGATTTATTATGTAGACTGTGACTTATTTTAGAGGTTTTTAGTACTGTTGTGTTTCAGTAAGGCATGGCTGACTCGAAGATCAGTTTGTTATTAATCGTATTTTGTTATTGACCCTGTCGGGAATCCTACTTTTAACATTGCAACAACATGGATCATAGATGGCCACCATCAATATAAAAACGGTTCCGTAATGGGAATATTTGACATAAGAACCATACGTTCTCTTTTAAGCTTCATTTGTGCAGGAACTGTTTCTAGGGTAATTTATGGCTGTAACAACTACACAAATCACTGATACAAAAGCTCATGCCTCCCAATCTTGATTCATGGTGGTATCCATACGGAAAGAAGCATTTTCTAATTTATATGTTCATTTTAATACAAAATGCATGACGACGATCAGTTTTCGTGCTCTCTTTTTCTCAGAACCGGAAGGAACCACTGCAAAATATGTAGAGTTGCACTCTGTTTAGATTCATACAAACAAAAGTCATGAATAAATTACTTACTTGTGTTGTCTGAAAATAAAAACAAACCATATATGATGTGTGTGTAGTTCTCAAGTCCCTCCACCTTATAACCAATAGGACATTCTAAAGGGATAGGTAGAATAGAATCTGGACCGTACAGTGCTCAAGAAATAGGATAGCCCGACGCCCGGGGCTCCTCGAAATCCATTCCGGGCCTGTCTCATTTTGCAGACGAGGAGCCCGTCGGGCCTGTCTTAAAAAAAAAAAAAAAAAAAAAAAAATCCCCCAAAAAATCAGTTTTACTGGATCTCAAGCTCAAGTTCCTCAAGACAAAATACTCCCATGTGTATTGTGAACTGTGAAAACACTTGCAATAAAGTATTTAAAATGTGTTATACACACATTTAAACAATAAGAAGTTTGAATATTTTGCCTGGCTTCGTGTCGGCAGTTTGTCACAACTTTGAGGTCGACAATTGTTGACATAAAACTCATTATTCTGCTATTAGGGTTGTGTTTTCTTTCCTTTGTGATAAGAAATACCGTTTTTGTCATTAAAAACACACTAATGCATGAAAAAAAATCATTATTGATGGTATTTCGATTGAATGTTTGTGAAATGCTCGGGCCGTGAAAGTGCGGTGTCATAGTAGTTCGGATGGTACATAATTTCGGATATATTATTAATTTTTTTTTTTTTTTTTTTTTTTTTACATAATCAAATAAGAAAAACTGTCCTTTACAAATACATGTTGATGGAAAGAAAAATATACTGTATATGTATAAATACAGGTGTAAAGTATATTTCTATTCATTATTTAAGGTGTAAGGAGTTCCTGGAATCCTACTTTTAAATGAATTCTAGTCTATGCTCCTTATTCTTTATTTGGAGAAAGTGGTGACAAAAAGAAAAAATATAGCCAGAGGAGGCTCTGATAGTCTCATAAAACCTGATTAAAAATTTGGCTCCAAGTTTAGCTCCAGTTTCACCAAGTCGGCTCTGATTATTATCGTTTGGCAAAAGTGCTAGTACTCTCCTATGCATTGGTTATAAATTACTATGTAATATTCTATTCTAACATATTTTAAACGAAATGGTAAATAAGTCCGCTGACCAGGGAGCATAAAGTGGTAGCAAAAAGAAAAATATAGTCAGAGGAGGTTCTGAGCTTGATTAATACATACGTAACAAAATTAATGTGTGCTATAAAAGTGAATAAAGACACATTCCCAATAAGAAAGAAATATTGGACCTTTCCATTTTAAATCAGGGCCTGTCCATTTCAAATCAGGGCCTGTCCATTTCAAATCGGGGCCTGTCCATTTTCAGAAGCAACAAGCCCTGGGCCTGTCTCTTAAAATAATTTTCTTTGAGCACTGCCGTAACATTATATCAGTATATATGTGTTTACAAATTAAAAATCTATAGGTCACAGTTTTGTTTATAAAAGCAGCAGTAAATGTTGATTTTTGACGCTTTAGTAATTGATTCTGTTAAAAATTCGCAAAGGTTTCAGCAAAAATTACTTGCAGCGTATAGAAACACTTTTTACTTTATTTTTAACTTATTTATAAAGCTGGCTATTAAACCTTAATATTTGCTAAATGTTTTGTAACTAAAGCAAAAATGTGTATAGCATATATATACTCCCCTCAATTCGCATTTGTATAACAGTTAACCCTTAACCCGCTAAGTATGACTATAATAGCCTTTGCGTCCATTGTCAACCCAGATCAGCCTGGGAGTTACAGGGTTTACAATGTCTGGCTGCTGATCAGTCTTCCCCCAAAACACCCCTTTGTCACATAAAGGAATGGTCTTAATTTAAAGAAAGAACAGTCCATTGTATATATGTAGGGAGTTAAGTGTATTGCTTATCATGAGCAACATATCACAATATGTATAATACCGCCGCCACCTGCTCAGAGATGGACGTCTGTATGTCCATACAAATAGTCAAATAATGTGTTTATTTTTTTTGCAGTGGTAACATGGTGGTTGACTTCATCTTTTTGTTATTCTGATTCTTTTGAGATACATAGTTTGACAAAGATTGTTTAAGAGATACTCGTATTTCAATATAGTCCATTGATTTGCTGTTGTCATGTACATTACTTGGTCCCGCCTTAATTCCATTAAGCGATGGGAAAGCCTATATTAACAGGATTTTATAACGGATATTTCGACAATAAAACATGTTTTAAAACAATTTTTACTGATAAAATGCGATAACCTGTTTATATTACCTATTAAATGTTTTAATTTTACAATATGTGAACTTTTTCAGCCGAAATTAAGGTTTTATTTCATACCCCAGCCAACCACATTTTAGCTTCTTGGAGAAGGGGTTGGATGGGGTACAACATAATACTCGCACTACGTAATGAACATTCACAACTCTTTTCTCCTTTGTGCAGATCCTCAGTTGGCAGAGGTCAAATAAATAGCCAATTGTCGTTCCCATTGGGAACTGAATGCCGTGGTTTCAAATGGAATAGACAACATGATGTTCATTCTCAGTTAACATCTTCTTCTCCATTATCAACCTTATTGCTCATAGCCATTCCCCATTCCTACCTGATAACGGGTTATAAAACACCATTTGTTCTTTCATTCGTTCATTCATTCATTCCGTTCTGCAGTTCATTTAATAGCATGCAACACATGTTTTGAGGAACACTCAGTTATAGAAATGCCATGATTGCCTGTTAGTTTGTTAAATACAATACTTGTTTTGAGGAGCTTTCATTTCAGAGTGATATATCATTCTCATCTTCACATCTAAAAGAGGTCTCCCAAGCTTTGTGTGTAAGTATTCATATGGTTTTTAGTCCCTCTTCTCCATATGGGCACTATACGTCTCACAACACAGTTAACTTTGCATTGCTCTACATATGTAGCAGGACCCCTCTGGACCACTTTAGAACTTCCTGAATTCCAATTGTCCAGCAAAAAACACGGGGTTGACAATTTTTAAAAAAATTTAATATCAATAGTTTGAAGAGACCGTCTTGAATTTGTCCGTTTCACTTTCATTTTCAAGTGTACTACCCAGTATTAGATTCTCAGATCTAGGCTCAGAAACATTCAGGCATATCCAAACCTGTATGAAATCATGAACTTGTCCCATTCTTGTCACCTGCAGCAAAAAAAGAAACTATCTGCACATTTTAAGAAATAAGCAAGAACCGATTAAAACAGATTTTTTTTTTCAAGCGCCAGAAAGTTCCTACCGTCACTGGCAAGGATTAAAGCAATGCCATTAGTTCCAAAAAGCCGTCGGGCATGAATCTAAATAATAGGATCTAAGATGATAAAGAAGATATTGCTGGTTAGTTTCCTAGCATCTCCGTGGCCGAGTGGTTAACGACGTTGCATTGTAAACCTTGTCGCCTCTCACCACTGCAGGTTTGAATCCCACTGGGAGCTCGACTTGTTAGTAAGGAAGTGTCTTTGCTTACAAGCTGCATATGTAACTTTTAATCCATAATCCCGATCATTATAAGCCTCCACTTCACTCCAGTCATAGGTGGCGCCGGGGTACAAATCTCCCGCGTTTATACGATGAAACATGTTCTCCAAACTACTGGTAGAGAAATGTAAAAAGTTGTACTTCAAAATTTCCTCGCCTTGATTGTGCCTGAAAATGTATAATTTACATAGCAAGTGATTTTCAATGTTTTGAGAAACACTGCAAGACTTTACCTAACAGAGGAGGTGTCGATTTTTACGGATGGCGAGAGGTGTACAGTACTGGTTCTACACAGGAAAAGTGGGCGGTCTGCCTCCACCACAAGAAAAAATCAACCATCCTATATAACCTTACATGTGTTGGGAATGACATAAAACACCATTCAAACAAACTGTTTTGATTCCACATCTATTGATAGGTGGCTTTATATTGTTTTAGAAATTAGGTTGTTACAGGATTCATAAGTCAAGTTTTTTGAAAAAGCATAATCCTACGATTATATCGTCTTCATTAAATGTTCATGTTAATTTTGGAAAAGGTTTCTCTGTATTGTTTCGGTAGAAGAACCATATTTAATTTTTGTTTGCATATGCATTGTAGATTAACTATATAATGTAAAAACTTGAAAATAGGATGTAGCATCTAATAAACACAACAAGAATAATATTTAAGGCATTGTTTTCAGGAATACATTTAATTAAGAAATACATGATCATTTATTGTGACATTACTTTTTTTGCTCCGATGGATATCACTGACATTTTGTGCATTGACATCGCAAACTATTTACGTTAAGTATGTTTATTTACACGATGATTTCTTACAACCGTTGATGTTATTGAATATTGACATTGTTCATGCGCGTAACTTTAATCGGCCCCCATGTGTAAGATGAGATTTTCTAGCACTCATCTCGAACGTAGATATCCTTTTCTGGTATGCAAGAAATTTAAACATAAACACCCTGTAGGCTGACCACCATCATTGGAGGGCCTCATGGAAGATTGACTAGTTTCAAATGAGTTCTCACGATAAACATTTATTATTAATATTATTATTAATTGCATATACACCTCCGAGGTGTAGTCGATTATAAGAGGGGAAATGATCCATTTCTATTCAGTTTTGTTGTTGTATATATAAGAAGTGTAGGTTTAAAAAACCTATGAATACATTTCTTATAAATACAATCGGCAGCTTAAAGGGATTATTGATGTTCATTTTCCAACTTTCGAATCTATGCATACTTCCTGAGCAACTGTCAACAGTTGTACCTATGACAATGTTTAGTAAACAAACAAAAAATTCTTACATAAATTATCTTGTGATCCCATTTTTTCTAGTGACTTTTTCAAGTGGAAATCTGTTTTTCTATATGACAATTACACTGCTGCATTATCCATGATGGATGTGAAGTTGCAGTAAATCATTAATATGTATATGTAACTTGTCTGCCATTAATAGCTTAAGAAACTTAAAAACATATTCCTACATTATGTAGGTTGTTTTATTTTATTAAACACATTGTTTTATTCTCAGATAATATACACATTTTACATCATGCTATGCACATACTGGTTTACATTACTAGAAGTATGCTGAGAGCTTTTGTGAATCTGTGTCATAGTCCAGTTACTATATATTTTCAAGTGTGTGACAGAATTTTATTCAAGTTTTATAATGTGAATAAAGAAGGATAGAGTTGGAGTGGTTGCCGACTGCAACTATAAATTCTTCACCAACAGTTTCACCTAAACGTGTTTAGGTATATATTTAGTTCCATTAGCTAGTTCTGGTAGGTATTGTAATAAGGGTTGTTGATTTTTAAAAATTCAAAGCAACTGTGTTCACCTTAGGCTGAATAAAAATATTTTAAACAATCCTGTGTTCTTTTCTAATATTGTCTTTTTTAACGTAATTCTGCCCCAATGGAGTTGGAGATAGCCAGATACCGGAGCATGAATCTTGAAAAAGTAAATTATTTAAACCATTACACAGATATAACAATAACTTAAATATGTAGACACAGGATATAAATTTATGTTTTTATACCCACACCACCGAATGGTGAGGGGGCATATAGCGTTAGCCATGTCCATTCGCCCTTCCGTCCATCCCGAATGGTTTGTGTGTATCTCCTCCCACACTTTTCAACCGATTACTTCGAAACATTACAGGATGCTTACCTATGTTGTCAAGATGTGCATATCATATCATCAAATTTTAGGTGAAAAATATCTTGTGTGTCTATTCACTCTCACACTTTTCAACCGATTGCTTCCAAACTTTACAGGATGCTTACCTATGATATCAAAATGTGCATTTCGAAACGGCATCAACATGGACCCAGTATTACCAGAGTTACAGCTCCTTTTGATCAAATTTTATGTTTTACACTGATTGTTTTCAGTGGGGGCATCCGAGTCCCATGGACACATTTCTAGTTTTACCTTATTTTCGAAGAAAAGGGGAAGATGTATAAATTATCACTCTCCTTTTTTCCACATCACACCTGATATCATCCCGAGAATTCAATATCAACCGAGGTATTGATATTGTTTGAGGGATGATATCAGGTGTGATGTGGAAAAAGGAGTGTTGTAATTTATTTATCAAACTACACACATAAAAAAGATTATTTTGAAATATGTATAGATCTAATAGATGTGATATGGAAAGTGAAGAGTTGTAATATATTCATCATTGATTACTGAATACTGTACAAAAAATCAAAAAATCAAAAAAACAAAATCTATTTTTATTAAAAAAAATTGTTGTTTTATCGATTTTGGAAATATTATTATTAACAAAGCGCTCGATTCAGGTATGTTTTTGCTTAATAATTGTCTTAATATTTAACTTTTTGTTTCAGTAAAGAGCGCACGCCCCTATACAGTGGGCATTTTCCTCCACCTCAAACGGGTATTTCGATTAATATAGTTTTTCTTAGATTAGCCCTCCCAAATTATTGGAAATGAAAGAAAGCTTACATAACCGTGAACATTTGGAAGGGCTAGTCTCAGAAAGTACTGGATGAATCGAAATACCGATTGCAACAGAGGAAAGAGCTCATTGTGTAGAAGGATATGCACTTTAGCAAAACAAAATTTGTTTAATATTAAGAAAGTAATTGAGCAAAATCATAACTGAATCGAGCGCTTTGTTGACACTTTTTTTGCTGTGAACTCGATAAAAGTGGCCAGAGATTCAAATGTCTTTCCTTGCATCCATTTTAACGGGAATGGACGTTACAAACGGACTGCACGTTAATGAATGGCAAATCGCGGGTGATAACCTGTGCGGGAAGATATGCATTACACATCATGTGTCATATCAGGTGGTACAAAAACGACGTATCAGGGATAATAACACTATAGTTTAATGATAAAGTGTTTTATATCATATTTCAGATATGACTGTTTTTCAAAATTGTCCAGTAAGATATCATTGAAATTAACATTCTGAACAAGTTTGGTAAAGATCAGAAAAAATGAAGGCCGTAGAGTGTTAATAAAGCAAAACAGCACTTTTCATTCAATCAATGGCCAGAGGTATTGTGTACCATGTGGTGTGGTCCCATTCCAGGTTTTTTGAGCCACTTCATTTTTTGTATCAGTACCTTAATATTGGCAAGGTTGAAAATTGGCAAGGTTGAAATTGTTCATTCTTTGAAAGCGCATTCCGTGATCATAAGGGTAAAAATGCTGAGTTTGAAACCATCTTGCATCTCACCGCTGCGGGTTCGAATCCCACCGGGAGCTCGGCTTGTGAGAACGTGTTGATTCTTACTGATGGCAAGAGGTACATGACATGTGCGTATGCATTAAATTAACCCGCCTGTTACCTTCTGGTAAATTATTGTTAATGAAAATGTTCAGTTTGGAAAGCTTGACTACTGTGCTGCCTGGTGTTGCAAATCCTAAATATGAATTTAAATGGGTATAATATGGCTTACAGTTGTACATATAATTCAAATAAAGCGTACTTCGATCAAAAAAAAAAGAATTTATAAGAGCTTTAAAGCATCATATGAATTACTATTAATGATTTTATCCAATAAAACTAGCCATGTAGTCTGCTTTTCCAGACAAAACTATTTGAATTTTCATAACAATAATTAAATCGTGCGGATAATGGGTCCTAGTTTAGTGCATATGCAAGATGAATATAAATCTGAAACATTATGATGGTTGTATTCGTATTTGGATTTATACCCATAATGCATCCAGATCGCCTCCAGCCCTTTAAAGATTGACCCTATCTAGGGGAAATTACCTCTTGAATGTCTTGAACGTCCAACCTCATGAAATGAAACCAAACATACTGAAAGTGAGAATCCTTAAAAGAAATGAACACAAACAAGAGAGAAAGGTAGCAGACTCGGTTTTATTGAGTGTGTCCATGAGAGGTAGTATAACATGCAACACCTCTCATGCCCACTAGCCCTGGCTTAGGCAGTATTCTACTTTAAAGCCACAATGATTGGGCTCAAAGGATAGCGTATCTGTGCCTGGGATAGTAAAGTCGCTACTTCTAAAACTGCCTTGCGGGTTCGAATCCCACTTGGAGCTGTACTTGTCAGATGAGAAAGTGTAGATTCTTACGGATGGAAGAAGGTACCATATACTGTACTGGTTCTACACCGGGAAAATGGGGTGTTCTGCAAACAAAATCAATCGTCATACATGTATATGGTCATACATTTGCTAAAAATGAAGGAAAACACGATTCAAACAAACCAAAGGACCCATCAGTAATAACACTACTGATTTGTAGTAAACTTCAAAACTGAGATGGTATAGGAACTATTTCTGTCTAGAAAAACCAAACAAATCACCTACTTAACTTAACAATAAATAATTTACAAACCCATTGAAAGGCACAGAAGGTCATAGAGGTCAAAAAGGTAACTTTCTTTTGTTCTATTTTAAATTAAGCAACATTAACCCTCTATTGTGTTGAACATGCAAAATAAGTACATGGTAAAAATAACATAACAATAGTGGCATAAAACAATAGAGCTTTTGGATATTCATTGAGCTGGAAAAATGGGACACCTTAATACCACTTCACAAAAATGTGATATAACTTTAGTTAGAACAAGTGCAAATGTTATACACTGCATTATTATATTAAACTGATGTTTTGGAAAAAATTATAATTTAATTGAAAAGATTTACAGCAAATAAATCTTGTATTTGTTAGAAATAAAACCATGTATTGTGTGAATTTGGATTGTGAATTTGAAAATTGAATATGTTTGACATTTATTAAACTTAAAGGTAACTAAACATGGTCATGTGGATTATTTGCTGGTGTTTTGTCGTCGGGAAAGTTTTTGCAGATGTTACAAGTAAGTCATCTTACTCATTATGTCATTCTTTTTCCTTTTTCTTTCAATATTTTTTTCTCACTTTCCTTCATTCCAAAATTTGAAATTCATTGATCGAGTTACACGAAAATCCCAATTACCGTGTAATGTAAGGTAATGTAAATTTCCAATTACCAGGAATGTAAAATCACAATTACCGGTAATGTAAATTTGAGAAATTTAGCGGTGTTTTAAAGAGTTGAATTGAATTTAATTGGATTTATAGTCGCACCAACAGCTAAGGTCATATGGTGACTTTCCAACTTCCACTGGTGGTGGAAGACGCCAGTTGCCCCTCCGGGCAATTTTCGTGCACAGGCGGGCACCTGGGAAGAACCACTGACGTTCCGCAAGCCAGTTGGATAGCTTCCTCACATTTAGATTTCTAGGCCCCTGAGGGATCAAACCTACAGCAGTGAGGGGCAAGTGATTTCAAGTCAGAGACTATAACCATTAAGAAGTTGAAATTCTGAAATAAAGGGACACACGGAAATCTTTATTTTTAACAACTTGCGGAGTCCCGTTAGTTTTTCTACATAACATGCATTATTTCAATCATTAATGTTAATTATAAGAATAGTATCAAGCAATTTGTTTTCGTATATTACTAACTTTTGATAATATTACACCAACAATATATTTCAACATTTGGTAAAATAACGATGAATATTGAAAACTCAAAATTTTATTTATTGATATAAAAGTAGGTTTAAAGTCAAAATATCACTGAATTAATAAATCGATAAAAACTTCAAGATTGCCATGTGACCCTTTAAAGGGAGTACATAAGGACTGTATTTTTGTGTTTTTTAGAATTTTTCAAATACATTATTATGTATTAAATTGATTAAAATAAAACTAAAATGTGGCACCCTGGTTTAAGCTTTTATAGCTTTCATAAAAAAATGAATTGTGGGGTTGGTTGAGTGGGTTTTTTTTGAATTCAGTGAAGTTCTTTTAGAATGTCTATTGGGTTTAACTCGCTATAACAGCATGGGAAGATTAGTGCTTTCACAATAATTTTGGATGAAAATGGAGCCAGCTTGCTGTATGTCCCTTAAGTAAAAAAATGGCCTTGGTAAAATAAATCATGGTAGACATTTTAGTTTGTAGTTAATACTTAAAGATTGCCTTGTGTCTTTAAAATAAAATGTTATAATTGCCAGGCAACATAAAGTGTTCTGGAACATCGAACGTCGCCGGATCGGCAACTTACAGTAGCTCGACTTATACCAGTGATCCGGACACCAATCGTGGTATGTAGCAGAATGGAGGAATCAAGTACCATTTATAATCTATGTAGAATCATGCTTTAAAGGCACTGGAGGAATAATGGATGTGAATCCAAACACAAGTAAAACCATCATTAACAGTATTAAATCATTTTAGAATTATTATTATTAGAATATTTCTGGATTTAAAGAACTCGATGTCAAGTAAAACTTCAATGAGTTCTGAGAAAGTAATGAATTTTAAACTAACTGGTTTCATTGGTCCAGTTTTTATCACTGAACCAATCAGAATGCTTCATTCATATTTTCATTTGGTTGTTTCTATAATGGCATCATGCACTTCTGGTATTATGACATCATATCCCGGTATTATGACATCACGTCATGCCATTATGATGGAACTCGGTGTGTTCTGAGAACTGACTGAGCATTTAAATTGCTGTGAGAAACAGATTAAGGCTGTTTGAATCTCTCAATGAGTACCGGTAATGAGCTTCTTGAAACCAAGAATTATAAAATTCTAAATAAAGAATAATTCTAAAATGAGTTAATAGACTGTTCATGATGTGTTCCAGATACATAGTGAATGAGCACACGCACTACACAAGTCCCCAGGAAACATCTGATTATTAATGAAACAGTTGTGTTAGGAAAAGTTAGCTAGATTTTTTATTTTATTTTTTATAAATCATTAATATTAACTCATAAGATGTTTTAAGGCTATAAAGATATTTTTGATTCATGATCTGGCTCACTTTAATCATTTATATCTACAACTGCTATCAATATGAACCCTGCATGCATTACCCACTTCATGATTTAACAACCGAATCTAGCCGAGTCACCTTTTCAAGACCAAATGTTTTCATAAATAATAATTCAACGGGAGGTAGGTATCGTGGTAATATGCGGCATTTTTAATGCATTTGAACCTGAAGCACATTTGATAGTGTTTTTTTGGATTTGCAGCAATTACTCTTCCAGATCTCCTCCAGTCTAAAAGTGAAATTTTTGTTTGAAAATATGCTTCATTGTGGGAAGGTGTTTTTTCTAACTAGACGTCAAGTGAGGCTACTGGCAAGTGTATTTTCTTCAAACTGGACCCCATGTGTCAAAAACAATTGAAATGAATTGAATGTTGCTTAACGGCTCATCAACACAGTATAGGTTATTTAGAGCCGCCCCAGAGAGAGGGGACAGATACATAGGAATCCGGAAACCGTGCCGTACTCTTACTAACGAATATATTCCTATGGTTCTTTAACGTGCTCGGAGGATAGACCGATACACGGGACCGCCCGGTTTGCGTCCCCATCTGACGGACGAGGCTATGGGAAAGTGTCTTGCCCAAGAACACACCGACGAAACTCAGTGGCACCATGGAGGATTGAACCCGGGGCCTCCGGTTACAAATCTGCCGCGCTACCGACAGCACCACACCAGCCCTCGTGTCAAAAACAAAACAAGAAAAAAACACTTCCCCCTACCCCTCCCACCTACCCTCCCCCCCCCCCCCCACCCCCCGCCTAATCCCCGCCTAATTCTTCCTTTTGGGGTTAGGGCATTTATTAGGGGGTGGGGAGCGTTTATACAGGGTATACATTACATATAATTACCTGTATGTAAGCACTGATGAATTTCCCTGGAAAAATATTGCTTAATATGTGGGAAAATGTACAGTTATTTATTGTAAATGCACAGAACCTTCTTGTCCACTGAAATAAGGCAAGATATTTAGTTGTATACACAAAAAGTAATTATTTGTTTCATAATATGAAGTTCCTTGGGTCAGGAGTCGCCCATATTATAAAGAATCCATTTTTAGAAGTCAGAACTAGTAAACAATGTGACATTCAACAATCAGTAATTAGTACAATTAGTACTGATTTTCAACAATCATGAAAAAACATCCTACATGTTCGAAGTGACAGTTAACAGCAAGCCCGTTGGGTGTCATTTTAACCAGTTTGATTTCTTTTTTTTTAAACCCTTTATATGAAGGTTGATCAATGAACCTAATTGTTTCCTATCTATTGTAGCAATATGGGATGCAAGTTGAGTTATTTTCCAGGTTAATACACCTCGGAATGTAATACTGTATTCCCACTAATAGTTACACCCTGGTGCTGTGCAAAATGGGTACCCTTGTAAAATTTTAGGGTTATACAAAGGATCGAAAATGTATTGAATTCTGAAATGTTTTTGGATTTTTGGATACAAAAAATCGAAAATGTATTGAATTTACTGATGTTTATTTTTTCTATTTTTTTAAACAAAAAAGGTGTGGGGCACTTCTGTTAGGGGGAAGCTTCTATTAGGGTGGGTGCTACTTTAAGGGGAAATACGGTAGTCTGTCTTGATCAGTAACATTCCCACACTTTCAGCCTTCACATATGTCGCCGAGACTCCAAACTATACGTTCAAATGTTGTGGGGTGATCACAAAATGGGAGTTTGTAAGCGGCAATGCGGGCACGTTACAGCTGCAGGTGTGGCGAAGAATGTCGACAAGTGTCTACAAACTGATCGGGGAGAACTACTATTCTGTTACAAGTAGGTGTTTTATTTTTATACAATCGTACGTTCTTGTTATTTTAAAGAAACTGACCATCCAAAGAATGGCAAAATTACACCACAAATTGTATTATCAAAACTCTAGATCATATAATAATGTATTATTTGCCGATTACAATGAAAGGTTTATTCAATGGATTTTAAAATAACTTAATACAACGCTCCAGTTTTTTGGTTTGGCCTGGCTGGATAAAGTGGTTTATATTTTGTCTAGAGTTTGAATTCTGGAAATAGATTAAAGTATACTGAAAGGAAAAAGAAACGCATAATCAAATAATTGCCTATACTACACTATTATATACACCTAATTCCACGTAATATTCCAGGTATATACCAACACATTTTGTACAAAAAGGGGCTACAACTAATTACAGAAAACTCTGTCATGTAGTAGAACTTTTAATCACAGTATACTTTGTTACACGAAATTCATAAATGTTGGAAGTTTTGCATGAAAAAGTCCAGCCATTTCAGGATTGTGGTTAATGGTAAGAGATTGCAATGTTTAAAGCCTAAGTTTGCTCACCTGCTTGAGCCAAATGCACATTCTGTTGATAATGAAACTTTAAATGGGTTAACCATTGGTATGTTCGGTGCTGTTTAAACCTTCTTTTTGAAAGGACAGGCCTAATGTCACCCTGTACCATTCGATTAGCAGTAGCATATTAAACATACAATATTTAGCGGAAATACCCATTATGCGTTTCTTTTTCTTTTCAGTATATATATACATATATATATTTATCACATAACGTCCCTTGTTAGCAGTGTCGAACACCCATTTAATATTCTATTGTATGACACACGTGATTGGTTGAGTTAAACCTGTAACACTACGCAAGTTTATTAACTGAAACTATTTTATGTATTACAAATTCACCAAGATCTGAGTCATAAACTTATTATTTGTGAAATCTTATAAAAATAATGCACGTTATGCAAAACATTGTTGTTGCTTTGTTAAAAAGTTGGCGTAAACTGCTATTTTGTAAAGAGGTAAAACGCAAACTCTTTTATACGCAACGTAATGTGTGAGACGCGACGTTACGACGTCACATATTTTATGACGTTTTGGCGCTAAAGTGTGTCTGACGTCGTGGCGGTTCTATGTCCATCTGAATTAATTTTTACTAATTTAATTGTAGTGTTATGTGATAAAAAGGATCTTAAACTCGTTCCCATTCCATATAAGATTTATGAAACTCGTTATGAATTGTTTTTAATTTTAACTCGCCAAAAGGCTTGTTAAAATTAAAATAATTCATAACTCGTTTCATAAATCTTATATGAAATGGGAACTCTTTAAGATCCTCATCTTATACCTCATCTTCAGTAGGTTAAGAAACTGAATACATATGTTGCAAAATTTGGTTGTTTTTGATAGGATAGCCACTTTAATGACAAAACTTGTAATTCTCATCTTAAAGGGACACAGTCAACATTTTGGTATAATTTCACTGAAATTGGAATTAGTTGTTAATTAATATTAGCATTTAGATCTATGGATTTTCTTTGCCTGAGAAATCCTAATTGTTCATCCATAGGAATGTAATAATGCAGATGTTTCAAAACAGAATATTACTTGGTCTTCTGGTTTAATGCAGACATATGCTTTTACCCTGGTTGGTCTTCCGGTTTATTCCAGATGCAGGTACTTTTACATACAATGTGGAGACAGAGAACCAGATTGTAGTACAGAAGGGAGACTTTATTGGATGGTAAGATGCTACAACAAATATTACATGCGTTTTCGGTGCATATAGGTAATTCCAATACAAGGTTTTCGGTGCATATAGGTAATTCCTATACAAGGATTTCGGTGCATATAGGTAATTCCAATACAAGGTATAAATATTTAGGTCGGAACCAAGGTGTCTCAAACGTCTTGGTGTCTCTCAAACATGTTGGCATTTTCTAAATGTTGTGGCATATCTCAAACATATTGACCTACGTTAAATTTCTTGGCATGCCTCGAATGTCTTTGTGTGTCTCAATGCCGAGATATTTGAGATACACATACAGGGGCGTACCGGGAGTATTTTGAAATGTATGGGAGATATGAGAAGCGTAGCTGCGAACCGAGTAGCGACGCTGCGAATGGGGGGTAGGTGTGGGAGTGGGTTTCCCCCTCCCGCCGGTGGGGGTTTGGCCTCCCCCAAGAATTTTTTGAAAATTAGGAGGCAAATGATGCGTTCTTAAGCTATATTTCAGCGTTATTATGGTATTTTGTTTGACACTAGCCCATACCCCACTCAGCCTTCAGTTTTTATTGCATATTTGGAACTTTTTGAACTTTTATTTTTTCACTTTTGCTGACAAATTGTACGCATTGGCGTATGTGCGTATACCTGGATACGCGCCTGACATAGACATTATGTTTGAGACACACCAAGACATTTGAGACACACCAAGACATTTGAGATATGATGTCCAAGATATCTTAAAGACAAACAGATAAACATGACCTGTGTCTCAAGAAATACCTGTTAAGTGAGCTGGCCAGGCAGTAGTCACCAGCAGTCACCTGCTAATTCAAATTTACAACCTTCTGATTTTTCGAATTTGATTTGAAGGTTTGTTTCAATTAGGTTCTTGGACATTCTACAAAAAACAAAACGGTCAAATTCAGCAGTGCCTCTACAAATTATAGACAATTTGAGATGAGCAAATTGGCCCACTTTATGATTTAATTACACTGGATATTCGAACAGCAGATTTAAGTTTCATAAAGAAGTCTTTTTTAGCAATATTCTGGTTTCTTTCAAGTATTCCAGAGAAGTATTAATATATGTAGCCTAGTACAAACATATTTGCTAAGTGAGACATATATCTTTTCAAAATAAACTAAAACAAATTTATGAATACATGTGGTATATAGTTTGAGTTAGTCCAAAATAATTATCATGTCTTTAAATGCGTCTGTTAGGTATGTTTGTATGGTGTTTTACGTCATTTTCAGCACGTGCAAGATTATATATTACAGTCGATTTTTTGTGGTGGAGTCACAGACCACCCACTTTTCGTGGGTAGAACCAGTACTGTACACCTCCCGCCATCCGTAAAAATCGACACTTCCTCTGTTAGGTAAAGTCATGCATTGTTTCTCAAAACATTGAAAATCACTTGCTATGTAAATTATACATTTTCAGGCACAATCAAGGCGAGGAAATTTTGAAGTACAACTTTTTACATTTCTCTACCAGTAGTTTGGAGAACATGTTTCATCGTATAAACGCGGGAGATTTGTACCCCGGCGCCACCTATGACTGGAGTGAAGTGGAGGCTTATAATGATCGGGATTATGGATTAAAAGTTACATATGCAGCTTGTACGTATTCTTGGTAGTTATCATCGTATGGCCAGTGATGATTCTACATATGTGTGATATGTGTAGATACTACATATGTGTCACTTGTCATGATGCTACATAAGTACTATATGTGTAGATACTGCATATTTGCCATACGTGTAGATGCTACATATATATGCCAATGTGTAGTTGCTCCATATTTGACAGGTGTAGATGCTATATATATATACGCCACATGTGTAGGTGCTACATATGTACCATATGTGCTGATGATACATACGTACTATATGTGTAAATGCTACTGTTGGCACTCATATAGATGCTACATATACATCACTCATGTTGACATAAACGTATACATTATATTATGTAGCATATGCCAAATTTATTGAAATATCAAATATTAAAACAATTATGAAAATGATAAATTATCATGAAAACAGAAGAAGAAAAAAAAAATGCATTTTAATGGGAGTACATCAGGCTTTGGGGCTACAATTGATTAATAAAATACAAAGACTATCAAATGACTATTTTAAATCGGTCAATATTTCTAAGATATAGACAGACCATTAACAGTTTAATATAATACAACGCAGTAATTAATAATTTTAAATTACAACCACTCTTATTAGTCCATAAAGCTATAACTAGGTATAAGTAGCTGTGATGCGTGATCACCTCGGCGATATTTACGCACAACATTTGCTTTACGAAACATTGCAACGTTTTACCGCCATGTTTAAAATAGCTATCCCAGGCGCGTAACCATAGTTAGGAAATACCTTCTCTGGGTCTTTTATTTTATATGTTCAATATAATTTCTGCTGGTGGTTTAAGGTTTATGTAGTTTATTTTTATCATTTTAATATGGAAATAATGTATTTGAACAATTCTAAAAACAATACAATTCCTGATGTACTTCCTTTAATGATACATACAATGTCTACAATGAACACATACTATTTCTAAACCTACAGTACATAGATTCTAAACCTACAGTACATAGATTCTAAACCGAATCTACAGTACATAGATTCTAAATCTTATATACGAGGGGTGTTCAAAAAGTAAGAGGAAAAATGCCATCCCTTTTGTTTGAGTAGGACCATTTTTATGAAATTTCACCCAAGGGTACCTTAACTAATCACTATGAACATGTTTACCATTTCACAAGGTATGCATTCACTAGCGTCACTATGGCAATGTCAAGTAACGTTGAGCGGGGCAACTCGTAACGTTACACAAACTCTTCAGTTTTTGTACATTTTAAATAGAGAAACTATACATTTTCTGACGCCAGAATTGCTCAAAAATGCACGTTGATGTTTCCCAAACTTTCTACATTACATCAGGTATGCGAGCGAACATTTTTTACATCATTTCCATGCTACAGTGCGCGATTGTCAATTCCACTTTGAAATCGTTCGAATTCAGACATGGAGCAGCGCTACTCTATCAAATTTTGTGTTTTGAGCTACATCATGATAATGCACCATCACATACCGCTGCAATTACCCAGGAAACCCTTACTGAACTTAATATAGACACTATACAGCACCCTCCTTACTCACCAGATATGGCCCCGTGTGATTTTTACCTGTTCCCGCCCATTAAAGCAGAAATGCGCGGTCAACACTTAGATGACGTTCACGATCTTCCAGTTCTTGTTCACGAAGTTATCTGGAAAATTCCAGTAGAGAACTTTGAAAAATGTTTCTCATCATGGGTAAAAAGATGGGGAAAATATGGGAAATACTCAGGAGAGTATTTTGAGAAAATATGAAGACAGTAACTTGTTACGGTATGTAGATTTTCAAAATATTATTAACGAATAATCCGACGTGCCCCGTTCAACGTTACTTGATGTTGCCATAGTGACGCTAGTGAATGCATAACTTATGACAATGTAAAAATGTTCATAGAACATATCCATGATGAGTGAAGATACCTTTGTGTGAAATTTTATAAAAATGGCTCTACTCAAACAAAAGTTATAGCATTTTTCCTGTTACTTTTCATTTACACCCCTCATAGATCCTAATGTGTTTCATGTGTAATGCTTTCTTATGAAATACGTAATTATATAATGGTATGAAAACCTGACCTAGAATTCCTCGGTGTTAACAATGGACATGAGATTGTGTTCATTACAGTAAGTCATTGCAGCTTTAGTTTCAAAATATATATGTAAAAATACATAATTATAAGGGTGTATGTTTTAAGATTCATATCTTGATATGTGTCATACATACGACAGGGTTGGTTACCATGGTTATATGAAGAATAACGTATTTAGAAGCATGAAAGTTATTAATATTCTAAGGTTCTCTATTTCCAACCACTTCCCCTGTAATATTGCCGTCTGATGTTCTCTGTTTCCAGCCACTTCCACTGTAATATTGCCATCTGATGTTCTCTATTTCCAGCCACTTCCCCTGTAATATTGCCATCTGATGTTCTCTATTTCAGGCCACTTCCCCTGTAATATTGCCATCTGATGTTCTCTATTTCTAGCCACTTCCCCTGTAATATTGCCATCTGATGTTCTCTATTTCCAGCCACTTCGTCTGTAATATTGCCATCTGATAATATTGCCATCTGATATTTTCTATTTCCAGCCCACTTCGCCTGTAATATTTCCCTCTGATGTTTTCTCTTTCCAGCCCACTTCCCCTGTAATATTGCTGTCTGGTGTTTTCTATTTCTAGCCACTTCCTCTGTAATATTGCCCTCTGATGTTCTATTTCCAGCCACTTCTCCTGTAATATTGCCCTCTGATGTTCTCTATTTCCAGCCACTTCCCCTGTAGTATTGCTGTCTGATGTTTTCTATTTCCAGCCACTTCCCCTGTAATATTGCTGTCTGATGT
This sequence comes from Cyrtodaria siliqua, assembly GCA_037043455.1. NCBI lineage: Eukaryota > Metazoa > Mollusca > Bivalvia > Adapedonta > Hiatellidae > Cyrtodaria > Cyrtodaria siliqua. The sequence continues at coordinate 86,242 of JAWPHD010003401.1, forward strand.
TCTCTATTTCCAGCCACTTCGCCTGTAATATTTCCCTCCGATGTTTTCTATTTCCAGCCCACTTCCCCTGTAATATTGCTGTCTGGTGTTTTCTATTTCCAGCTACTTCCCCTGTAATATTGCCCTCTGATGTTCTCTATTTCCAGCCACTTCCCATGTTATATTGCCCTCTGATGTTCTCTATTTCCAGCCACTTCCCCTGTAATATTTCCCTCTGATGTTTTCTATTTCCAGCCACTTCACCTGCAATATAGCTATCTGATGTTTTTCATTTTCAGCCCATTTCACCTGAAATATTTCCCTCTGATGTTATCTATTTCAAGCCACTTCCCCTGTAATATTGCTGTCTGATGTTCTCTATTTCCAGCCACTTCGTCTGTAATATTTCCCTCCGATGTTTTCTATTTCCAGCCCACTTCCCCTGTTATATTGCTGTCTGGTGTTTTCTATTTCCAGCTACTTCCCCTGTAATATTGCCCTCTGATGTTCTCTATTTCCAGCCACTTCCCATGTTATATTGCCCTCTGATGTTCTCTATTTCCAGCCACTTCCCCTGTAATATTTCCCTCTGATGTTTTCTATTTCCAGCCACTTTACCTGCAATATAGCTATCTGATGTTTTTCATTTTCAGCCCATTTCACCTGAAATATTTCCCCTTGATGTTCTCTATTTCCAGCCACTTCCCCTGTAATATTGCCCTCTGATGTTCTCTATTTCCAGCCACTTCCCCTGTAATATTGCCATCTGATGTTTTCTATTTCCAGCCACTTCCCCTGTAATATTGCTGTCTGATGTTTTCTATTTCCAGCCACTTCCCCTGTAATATTGCTGTCTGATGTTCTCTATTTCCAGCCACTTCGCCTGTAATATTGCCCCTTGATGTTCTCTATTTCCAGCCACTTCCCCTGTAATATTGCCCTCTGATGTTCTCTATTTCCAGCCACTTCCCCTGTAATATTGCCATCTGATGTTTTCTATTTCCAGCCACTTCCCCTGTAATATTGCTGTCTGATGTTTTCTATTTCCAGCCACTTCCCCTGTAATATTGCTGTCTGATGTTCTCTATTTCCAGCCACTTCGCCTGTAATATTGCCATCTGATGTTCTCTAATTCCAGCCACTTCCCATGTAATATTGCCCTCTGATGTCCTCTATTTCAAGCCACTTCCCCTGTAATATTTCCCTCTGATGTTTTCTATTTCCAGCCACTTCACCTGTAATATTGCCATCTGATGTTTTCTATTTCCAGCTCACTTCGCCTGTAATATTTCCCTCTGATGTTTTCTATTTCAAGTCCACTTCCCCTGTAATATTGCTGTCTGATGTTTTCTATTTCCAGCCACTTCCCCTGTAATATTGCCCTCTGATGTTCTCTATTTCCAGCCACTTCCCGTGTAATATTGCCATTTGATGTTTTCTATTTATTTCCAGCCACTTCCCCTGTAATATTGCTGTCTGATGTTCTCTATTTCCAGCCACTTTGGCTGTAGTCTTGTCGTCTGATGTTTTCTATATCCAGCCCACTTCGCCTGTAATATTTCCCTCTGATGTTTTCTATTTCCAGCCCACTTCCCCTGTAATATTGCTGTCTGGTGTTTTCTATTTCCAGCCACTTCGCCTGTAATATTGCCCTCTGATGTGCTATTTCCAGCCACTTCTCCTGTAATATTGCCCTCTGATGTTCTCTATTTCCAGACACTTCCCCTGTAGTATTGCTGTTTTCTATTTCCAGCCACTTCCCCTGTAATATTGCTGTCTGATGTTCTCTATTTCCAACCACTTCCCCTGTAATATTGCCATCTGATGTTTTCTATTTCCAGCCACTTCCCCTGTAATATTGCTGTCTGATGTTTTCTATTTCCAGCCACTTCCCCTGTAATATTGCTGTCTGATGTTCTCTATTTCCAGCCACTTCGTCTGTAATATTTCCCTCTGATGTTTTCTATTTCCAGCCCACTTCCCCTGTAATATTGCTGTCTGGTGTTTTCTATTTCCAGCCACTTCCCCTGTAATATTGCCCTCTGATGTTCTCTATTTCCAGCCACTTCCCATGTAATATTGCCCTCTGATGTCCTCTATTTCAAGCCACTTCCCCTGTAATATTTCCCTCTGATGTTTTCTATTTCCAGCCACTTCACCTGTAATATTGCCATCTGATGTTTTCTATTTCCAGCCACTTCCCCTGTAATATTGCTGTCTGATGTTCTCTATTTCCAGCCACTTCGCCTGTAATATTGCCCCTTGATGTTCTCTATTTCCAGCCACTTCCCCTGTAATATTGCCCTCTGATGTTCTCTATTTCCAGCCACTTCCCCTGTAATATTGCCATCTGATGTTTTCTATTTCCAGCCACTTCCCCTGTAATATTGCTGTCTGATGTTTTCTATTTCCAGCCACTTCCCCTGTAATATTGCTGTCTGATGTTCTCTATTTCCAGCCACTTCGCCTGTAATATTGCCCTCTGATGTTCTCTAATTCCAGCCACTTCCCATTTAATATTGCCCTCTGATGTCCTCTATTTCAAGCCACTTCCCCTGTAATATTTCCCTCTGATGTTTTCTATTTCCAGCCACTTCACCTGTAATATTGCCATCTGATGTTTTCTATTTCCAGCCCACTTCGCCTGTAATATTTCCCTCTGATGTTTTCTATTTCAAGTCCACTTCCCCTGTAATATTGCTGTCTGATGTTTTCTATTTCCAGCCACTTCCCCTGTAATATTGCCCTCTGATGTTCTCTATTTCCAGCCACTTCCCGTGTAATATTGCCATTTGATGTTTTCTATTTATTTCCAGCCACTTCCCCTGTAATATTGCTGTCTGATGTTCTCTATTTCCAGCCACTTTGGCTGTAGTCTTGTCGTCTGATGTTTTCTATATCCAGCCCACTTCGCCTGTAATATTTCCCTCTGATGTTTTCTATTTCCAGCCCACTTCCCCTGTAATATTGCTGTCTGGTGTTTTCTATTTCCAGCCACTTCGCCTGTAATATTGCCCTCTGATGTGCTATTTCCAGCCACTTCTCCTGTAATATTGCCCTCTGATGTTCTCTATTTCCAGACACTTCCCCTGTAGTATTGCTGTTTTCTATTTCCAGCCACTTCCCCTGTAATATTGCTGTCTGATGTTCTCTATTTCCAGCCCTTTCACCTGTAATATTTCCCTCCGATATGTTCTATTTCCAGCCCACTTCCCCTGTAATATTGCTGTCTGGTGTTTTCTATTTCCAGCCACTTCCCCTGTAATATTGCCTTCTGATGTTCTCTATTTCCAGCCACTTCCCATGTTATATTGCCCTCTGATGTTCTCTATTTCCAGCCACTTCCCCTGTAATATTGCCCTCTGATGTTTTCTATTTCCAGCCACTTCCCCTGTAATATTGCCTTCTGATGTTCTCTATTTCCAGCCACTTCCCATGTTATATTGCCCTCTGATGTTCTCTATTTCCAGCCACTTCCCCTGTAATATTTCCCTCTGATGTTTTCTATTTCCAGCCACTTCACCTGCAATATTGCCATCTGATGTTTTTCATTTTCAGCCCATTTTACCTGTAATATTTCCCTCTGATGTTTTCTATTTCCAGCCCACTTCCCCTGTAATATTGCCCTCTGATGTTCTCTATTTCCAGCCACTTCCCCTGTAATATTGCCATCTGATGTTTTCTATTTCCAGCCACTTCCCCTGTAATATTGCTGTCTGATGTTTTCTATTTCCAGCCACTTCCCCTGTAATATTGCTGTCTGATGTTCTCTATTTCCAGCCACTTCCCCTGTAATATTGCCCTCTGATGTTCTCTATTTCCAACCACTTCCCCTGTAATATTGCCATCTGATGTTTTCTATTTCCAGCCACTTCCCCTGTAATATTGCTGTCTGATGTTTTCTATTTCCAGCCACTTCCCCTGTAATATTGCTGTCTGATGTTCTCTATTTCCAGCCACTTCGTCTGTAATATTTCCCTCTGATGTTTTCTATTTCCAGCCCACTTCCCCTGTAATATTGCTGTCTGGTGTTTTCTATTTCCAGCCACTTCCCCTGTAATATTGCCCTCTGATGTTCTCTATTTCCAGCCACTTCCCATGTAATATTGCCCTCTGATGTCCTCTATTTCAAGCCACTTCCCCTGTAATATTTCCCTCTGATGTTTTCTATTTCCAGCCACTTCACCTGTAATATTGCCATCTGATGTTTTCTATTTCCAGCCCACTTCCCCTGTAATATTGCTGTCTGATGTTTTCTATTTCCAGCCACTTTCCCTGTAATATTGCCCTCTAATGTTCTCTATTTCCAGCCACTTCCCCTGTAATATTGCCATTTGATGTTTTCGATTTATTTCCAGCCACTTCCCCTGTAATCTTTCTGTCCGATGTTCTCTATTTCCAGCCACTTTGGCTGTAATCTTGTCATCTGATGTTTTCTATTTCCAGCCACGTCGCCTTTAATATCAACGTCTGCCACTGTGACTGTTCCAGACTACATCGCTAAAAGTTCCACAGTTACGAGGGTGTCATTCAGTGATCCCGATATGGCGGACAACAGCTCACTTATAGTGTACCAGAAAAAGAAGGCCTCATTTTATACCTTTGATGCAACTACAGGTTGGTAATAATAATACTAATAATATTAATAAAGATTTTATATAGTGACCAAACTTCTTAAAACAATCTTCCATCATGGGTAGACCCAGTGTGTGGAGAGGGGTGTGGATATAGGGTGGAGGGATTCTGGTGAAGGTGTGTAGAAACCCGGTATAGACCATGGTTCCCAGGTTGTGGGATGAATATTCCTTAAAACAACGTTAAAACATCATACTAGTACACACTTCTAAAATAATATGAACACATTTTTGGGGGGGGTACTTTTTTATGGTTGTCTAAAATAATCCAAATTGTTCTCCCACCTTCCTATCCTATCCCTGAAATCCAGCATCCTTAGTTGGTAGCCATTGTTATAATTTCAGAGTGCTACATTTTGTAAATATATGTCATTTCAGGGTATGTGACATCCAACAATGACCTCAGACCCCAGACGATGACCATGCAGATAGCCGTGTACGATACATGTCTGAATCTGGTACAGAGCACTCAGACACTGACCGTATCAGAAACAGTAAGTCTTGTATTTAACCCTAACCTGTTAAGCATGACTATAATAGCCTTTGCAACCATTGTAAACCCATATCAGCCTGCGAGTTACACGCAAGCTGATCAGAGTTTACAATGTCCAGCTGTTGGTCAGTCATTTTCCCCAAATCACCCCTTTATCACATAAATGGAATGGTCTTAATTCAAAGAAAGAACAATCCATTATATAGAGGGTTTTACATGAGTACTCATTCATAATTGAATTTATTAAACGAGTTGGCAAAATGATATAACGTGAGGCTCTTGCCGAGCATTATATCATTTTTGCTAACAAGTTTAATAAATTCAATAATGAATGAGAAATGAATGTTAAATTCTATTTATCACAAAACTCACATATCGACTTTTATTGCATTATGCCTGTCGCTTTAAAACGCGAAACCGACATAAACCGTGGGAATTGGATCATAGTCATTATCGATTTTTTTTGACAGTGCATAACGGCTTATTTGAATACTTATATAACTAGTGGTATATCAAAAATATAGAATGGTGTTATTCCACTCCCACACCATAAGTTATGTGATAAATATGTATATGTAGTGGGTTAAGGGTCAATGACTCAACGCATTGTGTCAAAGATTGCCTGATTTATGTCCCCATCTGATGGACAAAACTTTAAATCTGTATTATTCTGTATATACCGTATCTAAGAATATGTTGTCTTATTTTAGGACCATCCCACTGCATGCCTTACAAGCATACAATTGAGAACCATTCCACCGGATGCCTTACAGACAAGCATATATGTGGGAGTTTTACATGTTCGTCCCTTCATATTTTCAGGCTCTTGTCCTGGACTTGATGGATGCGACCTTCACAATATCAGAGACGCAGACGTCAACGTTGAACCTGTACACGTTCACGTTTACCGACCCCGTAGATGCCTGGTACTGTGAGTGGATAACCACGTTACCTTTCATGTTGAAAGCTGCTTCCACCACAAGTCAGTACAATACACATTTTCAGCTCACCTATTGTGACAGCTTTTTGTCCGTCCGTCCATCCGTGGTCATCCATTAACTTATGCTTAAACTACTTTTCTTCATAAATCACTTGGACAGTGTTGAACAAACTTCACATGGACGATCCTGAGGTAAATTTCAGATCAACGCGACATCCAAGATGGCTGAAATTACCAAAAGAGGTTGAAACCTTAAACATCTTCTCTAGAACCACTGAACAGATTTTGACAGTTTTTCTTTATTAAAGGGACAATGTCTGTAAGTTTTAGCCTATAAAACACAAACTAATTACATTGACAAACATAACACACCAACCATTATTGCATATTTATTAAATAAAACCAAGTTTGTTTGACAGAATTCAATAGTGGTACAAAAACAGAAGTACCGCTTCGTGGGGTTGAACTCGTAACCAACACTAAAATTACACTTGCAGGTAAAAAATAGTCGAACTTCACTACTGACTGAGCTAACCGGGCCAGATGTATTACGTAAGAGATACAATATATAAAAGCTAATGGATGTCGATCAGCAGAAAATGTAAATAATGTGGGTCCAACATTATTTACAAATAATGAATAAAACTTTTGTTTTTCAAACTCACAAATGTATTACTACAGGCTTATCTGAGTCTATGCTAATTTTTTCTTGTATACATTTCACTGAATAAAAATCAGACTGTTATTTGGCTATGCTCAATTTCTGCTTACTTGTGGACAGTGTCCCTTTAATGATCGCCCATCCCTAGATTATCAAGTTTGTTCAAATGAAGTCCCTGGGGTCAAAGATGACTGTGCCCCAGGAGTCCAAAGTTTGTATAGAAATTTTGCATGTTCTGCATAGACTTACATAGGAAAAAACTTTAAAAGTCTTCTTTGTTTAAACCACAAGGCACAAAGGTTTCATATATTGCATGTAGCATAAGTTTGTTCATATGATGATCACAGTTTTATTTACATAGGAAAATCTTTTTAAAAATCTTTTTCTCCGAAACCACAATGGGTAGAGAGAGCTATTACATAATGCATCTAGCATCGGCTTATGGTTCTCTACCAAGTTTGTTCTAATTGTGACCCTGGGGTCACATTTGGCCGCGACCCAGTGGGTCACATGTTTTACATACTTATATATAGGGGAAAACTTAAACAATCTTCATCTCTGAAACCAAACAGTATAGAGCTCTCATACGTTGCACATAGCTTGTGATCCTCTACCAAGTTTTTAACCAGGTTTTCCTTTGGAAAACGGTGGTTATTAGATTGGTGAATGTCTTTTGGCAGACAGGTTGCTGCACCTAAACTAAAAATATAAAAATGGTTTCCAATCAATAAATTAGTTAGGAATGAGATATTGGAACAGAACCTAGTGTGTAGATAGGTTATATGGAAAGGAAGCTTGTGATTGCATTTGAAATCACTCTGGTCAAGGTCAAGATCACTGTTACTAAAAATAGAACAATGGTTTCTGCTCTTGATGAGATATTGGAACAAAACTTGCTAATTATGTAGCTGATATGGAAAGGAAGCTTGGGATTGCATTAGAGGTAACTGTGGTCAAGGTCACTTTTACTAAAAATAGAATGATGGTTTCTGCTCAATAACTTTACTTAGGAATGAGATATTGGAACGAAACTTGGTATGTATATAGCTTATATGGAAAGGAAATTGCATGTTTAAAATATGTTATTTAGCATATCAACTGTATTAATGAACAAGGTAATTTGACTGAGAGAAACATGTTTATGCAGTTTAAAAGAGTCTGGTCATTTATTCTCAAAACTAGAATTAGAAAAAGGAAAAAAATCATTATTTTCTTAAAAATGAGGAATGACGAAAGAAGACGTGAACAGATGTAAAGTATACCTCTAGTCTACCATGTGTCCTTTGAAAAAACAACAGTTTCTGATACTTTTAATTTCATTTGCAGCATACAGCCTCTGGGTTGCTGAGTACCCCGGGTTGGAATATACCACAGTACCTTCGTACAGTATGGTCGTGAGATGTACAGAAGAGCGGGCAGCATCAACGAATGTAATCAGTGGAACCATCGTAATAAAGTTAACAGAAAATCAGCCACCAGTTCTGAGTAACACTGAAGGTATGTGGATCATAAGCCACCAGATCTGAGTAACACTGAAGGTATGTGGATCATAAGCCACCAGATCTAAGTAACACTGAAGGTATGTGGATCATAAGCCACCTGATCTAAGTAACAATGAGCCACTAGAAAAATATGTTTGAAGAATGGGCATTTTTGTTCTAGTTTATATACGTAAACTTGACACTTGTATGGGCACAAAACAGTTTGGACTATCATTTGTGTTTCTTAGACAGATTTTCAGCTAGATTTTTTGCGAAGAAATTTACAAGCTAATCTACTCACTTCGACATCTTCTTCAGCATTGGTTAACTTTTTTTGGTACGCTCATATTTCGGAAAGTGCATGACAGGATTCGCATGTATTCAGTATAAATAGATAACATGCCACGCACAAAACACATAACACTACAACCTATTTTGACAAAGTTATTCCTTGTTTTATACTTAGTCAAATTGTGTTAAATAGGTGTTGGTTAACTTATTTTCGGTACGCTCATATCTCAGAAACTGCTTGACAGAATTCAATGAAACTTCATACATGTATTCTGTATAAACAGTACTGCCATGCACAAGTTACATAACTGTGCAACCTATTTTTAGTTATGTCCCTTTTTATACTTATTCAAATTATGTTAACCCTTAACCCGCTAAGCATGACTATGATAGCCTATGTGTCCATTGTAAACACTGATCAGCCTGCGAGTAACTCTTTATCTTTGTCACATAAGTAGAATGTTCTTAATTCAAAGAAAGAACAGTCCATTATATATATGTAGCAGGTTAAGGGTTAAATATGAGTTTGTAATAATAACCTGTTAACCACTGAATAGAGTGGAATGAAACTTGACACCTGTATTCGGTATTATGTAAATATCATGTCCTCTTGAAGGTGGCAGTGGATATTATCGACCCGAGAATGTAATGTCGCCCGAAGCGATAGCCGAGGATTGATAATATCCACTGGCACCCTCAAGAGGATGTGATATTTATTTTATTATACCAAACTGATACACCTAATATACTAATATACTCGATAATAAAGAAAAAGATGTTGTTGTTGTTGTTGAAAAAATCTATTTTTAGGACTGAGCTTTTCAAAAAGCTAGCAGGATGATATTTTGCGCTATCACCCACTATGACACGTTGAAGGTGATAGCGCGAAATATCAACCTGGCAGGGTATGGGAATTTTAGATGGAGTGTTTACTGTGGAGTATAATAACACTAAATAATATGCCACATGCAAGTCACATAAATCTGAATTATGCCCCTTTTTCAACTTAGGTTCCCAATAAATACATAAGGTCTCGAAAGTCGAGTGCTCTGTCATTTGACAGCCTTTGCTCTGATTAAAACAAGTTTGCTTGCTTGGTGTCAGATCTGCTTCTACAAGATAATAGTGCAGACTGTCTCTCATTATCTGGAATGTTTATATTGTAGAATGCAACAAATGTAGGTGTTACTGATCAGCCCCTATTTTTGCAGCTTCAGTGACGGTTGATGCTGAGACAGCTGTGATTGGTGACACGGTGTTCACTGCCACGGCAACAGACCCCGAGAGTGACGTGCTCACGTTCACCATGACGCCTGCCACTTCTGCTTCTGTGCCATTTATAATGATGAAAAGTAAGTGGTGGACATTAAAGCAGTTTGACCATGTGTTTTTAGCTTGTCTGCTAGAGGTCTGATTCAATAATAATGGTTCAGGTGTGCATTCAGCTCTGGTTAACCTTTGCATTTAGGTTAACCCTTAACCCGCTACATATATATAATGGAATGTTCTTTCTTTGAATTAAGACCATTCCATTTATGTGACAAAAGGGTGTTTCGGGGAAAATGACTGATAAGCAGCCATACATTGTAAAACCTGATCAGCCTTAAGCTAGGACTTTAAGCTAACCATTTGGCTTTCACATTTGAATCATGTTCCGTTTCTGCTAAATACCTTAAAGGGACACACAGCAATCTAGATGTCTTTCAAACTCACTTCATCTCGAAAATAGAAAGTTTTTCTACATATCTTGCATGATTTACAAATCATTATTAATAGTAATTATCTGAACAGCTTAAAGCAAATGTTTATGGTTAATTATATTGCACTATATATTTAAACATACAGTAGAATTAGGAAGAAACATTGAAAACAATAGATTTTATACTTAGGGGAAAAAAATTAGCAAGTTTTGCACCCTGGACATAATACATTTTTGGTTGTAAAATCAAGAAACTACTGCCATAGACACATATTATTTTATTTAACACACATCAATAACAGTCGAACATCTTAATGACGTAACGAATAAATGAATTTAGGGGTCAAGCCCATAAAGTCACAAAATGTCAGTATATCTTGTATACAGTATTATTTCATCTAAAAACTTGCTAAACTTTTTCCCTCAGTATATTTACTATATGCAAGCAGATTTAAAGGCAAAATTAGTTTACGGTTACTCTGATACTACTTCTAGTCATACTTATCATTTATATATCTATCTATATACATTCTTTAACGGAATCTCTTGCAAATACTTGTGGTCTCGGGATCGCCCAAAACAAATGAAATATCACAACAGTTGTTGACAGTTTAATCAGACATCATATCAGTATATCAGTATATATGTATCTCAATCATACCAAAATAATCAGATAAACAGTGCCTCAAACAAAATTACTGACATGTCATTTACCTATCAGAAATGATTGTGTATGTAACCCTAGGGTTCATTATCCTGCAAAGCACAATTAACCCTTAACCCGCTAAGCACGACAGTAATAGCTTTGCGTCCAGTGTAAACCCAGCTAACTTGCAGGCTGATCAGGGTTTCCCCAAAACACCCCTTTGCCACATAAATGGAATGGTCTTAATTCAAAGAAAGAACAGTCCATTATATATATGTAGCAGGTTAAGAGTTATAGTAAAATGCAGGTAAAGTTTGATTTTCAGTATTTATCAGGTCATTAACTCAGGAGTTATGGCTCTTGATTGGTTGGTTTTATGCTGAATAACATAGAATGCTTTGGGTAATTTACCCATTGCAGTTTATAAATACCATGCAGGTTTGGTTTGATTTTCACCATCATTGGGTCATTGGTTCTGGAGTTGTTGGTGAACAGTTGATTACACTGGCATTGTCTTGGTCAGTATATGATTTGTACCATTTGAATCACTGAAAAATACCTACATTCATACAGGAGATTATTTAAAATTGAAACGGAAAAGGCAGATCAATTACTAAATATTTATCTCATGTTGCCTAATTTACCTGAAAATTAAAAATGTTTCAAATGGTAAAACAGTAATAAAACATTTTGTATCCAGTACAAATAACAATTTTATTAAGTAGTTTATGATACAAAATATTTGTTAATGCCTATAATGGTTAAGCATGCTTTACCTTACAAACAAATGTTGATGGTGTAGTGGTTCAATTCTTGCTTAGGGCAGTTTATTATACCCGACCACGATAGCTGAGTGGGGATATAGTATTACCCTTGTCCCTCACATCGTCTGTCTGTCTGACGTCACACTTTGATAGGTCACACTGATAGGTCACACTTTGGTTATTAAGGTTTTTCATCAGTTTCATGTCTTAAGACATCGATAGCTACTCTTTAAACGTTTGAAACTGCGGCATGGTAGAGTATCCACTGCGCATGCCAAACACTTCATAAAAATCATACTAAAAGCTCCCTTTCTTGACATTCAGTGTATATAAAGGGTTGTTCTAGGACTGGTCAGCCCGTAATCCGAGCCTTCTCTGACCTTAAAAGCCTTTTTTCCTTTTTACAGCCAGATGAAATATCAAAATCGTAAAAAGGGCTGGCAAGGTCAGAGAAGGCTCGGATTAGTCGGTCCGGTGTCCGTATAATGTGACTGGGTGGGTATCATGTCATGTGTCCTTGGCGTGATATTTCAGCATGGCAGCACTTAACAGTTGAGCATTGAGCTCACTGCTACAGGAAGACACCATCTTGACATGACTGAAAGATTGTTTAAAGCAATGTTTTATCCCATAATACATACTCTTTAAACTTCATACACAGATACAGCTGTTAACTATATTAATCAATGCAGATTAAACCTGGATTTAAAGACACAATATTATCATCCATTAGTAGAGAGTGTGTTTCCAGGCATTATTTTGGTAACCCATAGTTTTTGGAAAATTAATTTTATTTCAAACTTCCCACATAGTGATCCAATTTGTATTAGATTATTTTTTTAAATCCCTGTCTCATAGAGAATATCAAGTTGTAAAATCTGTCAAACAGAGAATATCAAGTTTTAAAAACTCTGTCAAACAGAGAATATCAAGTTTTAAAATCTCTGTCAAACAGAGAATATCAAGTTTTAAAACTCTGTCAAACAGAGAATATCAAGTTTTAAGAATAGCTTTAAAAACTCTGTCGAACAGAGAATATCAAGTTTTAAAAACTCTGTCAAACACAGAATATCAAATCTCTGCCAAACACAAAATAGCTTTAAAAACTCTGTCAAACAGAGAATATCAAGTTTTAAAAACTCTGTCAAACAGAGAATATCAAGTTTTAAATACTCTGTCAAACAGAGAATATCAAGTTTTAAAACTCTGTCTAACAGAGAATATCAAGTTTTAAAAACTCTGTCTAACAGAGATTATCAAGTTTTAAAAACTCTGTCAAACTGAGAATATCAAGTTTTAAAAATTCTTTCAAACAGAGAATATCAAGTTTAAAACAGCTCTGTCAAATCAAGTTTTAGAATATCAAGTTTTAAAAACTCTGTCAAACAGAGAATATCAAGTTTTAAAAACTCTGTCAAGACAGAGAATATCAAGTTTAAAACAGCTCTGTCAATCAGCTAAAGTAGAGTTTTAAAAACTCTGTCAAACAGAGTATCGAGTTTGTAAACTTCAGTTTAATAGAGAATACCATGTTTTAAAAACTCTGGCAACAAGAGAATACACAGTTTTAAAACTCTGTCTAACAGAGAATATAGAGTTTTAAAAACTCTGTTGAACAGAGAATATCAAATTTAAAAAATCTGTCGAACAGAAAATATTGAGTTTTAAAAACTGTCAAACAGAAAGTATAGAGTTTTAAAAACTCTGTCAAACAGAGAATATTGAGTTTAAAAAACTCTGCCAAAAAGAGAATATCAAGTTTTAAAAGTTAACTCTTTCAAACAAAGAATAGTGAGTTTTTAAAATTCTGTCAGAGAGTATCGAGTTTGTAAAATTCAGTTAAACAGAGAATACCATGTTTTAAAAACTCTGGCAACTGACATTTGTATGATGATCAAAATAAAAGTTGTTATTAATATTCATGAGATAGTATCATTATGCGCATGTATTATGTAGTTTTAGGAATAAAAAATGTTATTACTGTTTAAACAAAATAAATGCCTTTAATGAGGTAAATGATTAAAATGATGAAAATATAAAGATTATGTAAATGAATGTAAAAATAAATACGGGCAGTTTCTGACGTTCTGTAAGGTTATACTTTTCGGGCTATGTTTATTTCTATAGAAAAGTCTTGATTGCCAAAAGTTTACACATCTCCTTAACAAGAATAGTTGTAACACTACCATACCCTTTAATAAGTAATAATAATAGTTAATAACAAGTAGTAGAAGTATATCGCAGTTAATAGTAAGTTACCTAATATTCTACAATTTGGGATAGCTCTCTTTAATAGCAGTATTGTAGTAGCTTACTCAGGTATATAGTAGTAAGCGGGGTATAGTGTTAGACCAATTGAATAAATGTGTCGACATCCAATAAGATAATGGCACGTGAATGCAGGTATATATTGGAATGTTTAGTAGAGTTCTGGGAGGTTGTTAGAGATAGTCTGAGAATGTAGAGATTTGATGAGTAACATCTGATAGAATTAATATTACCACTATACGATCAGAAAGGAAAATGGGGTAGTTTTAAAGATTATTAAAACGTGTATTTAAGAGTCTGGACTTGTTAATTATTAATGCCCTGGTGACATAGTGTCACAGGACTTCTTTCGGTGCTATCGTGAACCAGGATTATGCGTTAATTTGACATAATTAACACTTCGAACTTGGTGTTGTGGGCAGTTTCTGAACATGTGTGTGGACAATAGTCGATCATAAATGAACTTTGTTGATGGTTGGTGACAATAGTGCACTACGTGCAAGAAGAACTGGAGGCATATTCGACCAACGTGAGTAGCTTTACTGTATTACTCTAACAAATATGGCTGAACAGGCAGAGTTTGCAAATATGTTTAGGGTAATGGGTGACCAGCTTACGGGGTTAACAACAACCATGGGGGCTCAGGGTGTAGCCAAAGTCATTACGCCATTTGAGGGGGAAAGCAAATTATTTAAGGATTGGATAAAAAGTGTTGGGAAATACTCTTTGTTGGTTGGCATTGCACATGACAGTATTAAATTGGTTGCTTATCAGGCAAGTAAGGGTCCCGTTAGTGATTTCTTGAAAAGGTATATGGATGCAAACCCTACCCACACATGGGCACAAGTTAAGGCAGAACTTCAAGCTCGTTTCGCTGAAGTTGTTGACCCACAACATGCACTTTTGTTACTACGCAAAGTCCTTCAAAAACGTAATGAGACAATTCAGGTATATGCCGAACGTCTTATTGCCTTAGGTGATGACGCTTTTGCAGGTCAGGCCCAAGATGTTAGGGATAGACAATTGATAGGGTATTATATCGATGGTCTCCATGACGATGGAATGAAACTTCGAGTCATGCGAACCAACCCAAACACGTTGCAAGATGCAATTGCTACTGCAACAGCAGAACAGAACCTTAGAAAGAGGTTTCAGTTAAGGACAGGGCATCATTACCAGAATAATGAACTGACACTTGAACAGTCTATGGAAGTTGACCATTTAAGGAGGCAAAAATGTTCTTATTGTCATAAGAATGGTCATGTAGTGGACGAGTGTCGAAAGAAAAAACGGGAAGTAAGTGCTATTACTGAAAATAAATCCCGTCGTAGGCCGATCGACCGTACACGGTTAGTGTGCTGGCAGTGTCAAGAAATGTATTTTAAAGCAAAGAAAACCACTGCAAATTGATTAAAAATAAATATACAGATGTAAAATGTATACATTTTAGTATTATTTCTCATTTGCAGTGATTTTCTTTGCTTTCAAAGACATTTTATTAATATGCCATATATGGTAAAACGGCGCGATGACGTCATCATTCAAAGATGGCCGCCTCCATTTATGTTCTTTGCAAATTTTCAATAGGCCATATCTCCTTTATTTTTCATGGCATTTTGATAATTCTTTCAGCTTTTTTCAAGTTTTTCAGAGCCCTTTAAAATACACTGTGTTTGAAAATAGTGCATCAACCCCTTTAAGGCAAAATTAATTAAAATACTAAAACAAAATGCTGATCTGTTTGCACAGAAAGATACTGATTTAAGTCACACTGAAACAGTCAAAACGAAAATTGACACAGGCGACCATAAACCAATTGAATTAAGGCCATATAGAACACCACTAAACAACCGAAAAATAGTTGATCAGGCAATAGAAGAAATGTTAGATGCAAATATTATTTCCAGATCAAAATCTCCTTGGAGTTTCCCTGTGGTCATTGTAGATAAAAAGGATGGGTCTAAACGATTTTGTGTAGATTTTTGGGCCTTAAATAAAATTACAAAATCAAATGCCTACCCTTTGCCATTAGTGGACGACCTATTGGCCCTTTTAGGAAAAGCGAAATACTTCTCATTACTAGACCTCAAATCAGGTTATTGGCAAGTAGCCATGAACGAAGATGATATTGAAAAGACAGCTTTTGCCTGTCATAGAGGGCTATTTCAGTTCAATGTCATGCCTTTTGGGTTAACCAATGCACCAGCTGTTTTTCAAGAACTTATGTCACATGTTCTTACTGGGTTAGACAGTTTCACAACTGCTTATCTTGATGACATCTTGATATTCAGTTCTTCACTTGAAGAACATTTGGCTCACATTGAAAAAGTATTTCAACGGTTAAGGCAACATCGTTTAAAATTGAAGTTAAAGAAATGTAATTTCCTAAAAGCTGAGACTGAGTATTTAGGCTTTGTTATCAATAAAGACGGAATTAAACCTAATCCAAAGAAAGTGGAAGTCATAAAATCGTTACCTGCGCCTCCCTGTGTAAAAGAGGTACGCAGCTTTATTGGTATGTGCAGATATTATCGTCGATTTATTCCAAAGTTTTCGGAAATAGCACAACCAATCATAATTCTCACAAGAAAATATGCTAACTTTAAGTGGGATTCTAACTGTCAAGAGGCTTTTGAAAGTTTGAAGAACAGTTTAGCGATATTACCAATGTTAGGTTACCCTGACCCAGGAAAACCTTATATCCTTTATACGGATGCAAGTAACAATTGCATAGGAGCTTGCTTGACACAGCCAGTTGATGAACAAACTGAGGCTGTTCCTGGTATAAGAATGAAAAACCCATTCACTTTTTGTCTCACAAGTTGAGTGATACCCAATGTCGTTGGTCTACTATCGAGAAAGAAGCTTTTGCGATTCATTATGCCTTGCAGAAGTTAGATCACTTTTTACCTGGGGGCAACCTTTATAATTAGGTCAGATCACCTTCCATGGAAATATCTGTTAGATTCCCCTATGCAAAATAAGAAAATTCAAATGTGGGCTCTCGGTATTGCCGGCTATGACTGCAAGTTGGAGTTCATCCCAGGGGTGAACAACAGTGTCGCAGATGTGTTATCTCGTTTGCCCTTAGATGCTGTACCCGAGGATGTCGAGGGTTATGACCCTGACATCAATGATAACACCTATCAAGTTAATGCACTGAATTCGAATAGGTTTGAGCCATGAAGGTATGTTAAGTGCAATGTTAATCTTGAAGATCATTTGCAGAAACCTAAGATCGAACCTGGCATTGACATGGTAACTGAACAGGATAAAGATGAAATTTTAGTCGAAATCAAGGCTGGACTTCGAAATGACAAAT
Organism: Cyrtodaria siliqua; assembly: GCA_037043455.1. Lineage (NCBI taxonomy): Eukaryota > Metazoa > Mollusca > Bivalvia > Adapedonta > Hiatellidae > Cyrtodaria > Cyrtodaria siliqua. The sequence continues at coordinate 103,420 of JAWPHD010003401.1, forward strand.
TAACACCTACCTTAGCAAATAGGCATGTTATTCACGAGGATATATTGTACTATATCTCAAACGCTGATTCGGATCCTATCTTACGTCTCTATCTCCCAAGTCACTTAAGACCAGAGGTTATTCAGCAATATCATGACTCTAACGGTCATATAGGTGTTGACAAGACATATGACACAATTAAACAGAAGTATTATTGGCCAAACATGTTTAAAGAACTGCTAAATTATGTCTAGTTGTGTTACTTGTCAAACCAGAAACTTACAAAAGATCAAACCTCCATTACAAGAAACCGATATTCCTCCCTACGCATTTGCCAAGATAGCTGTGGACGTTTCTGGCCCATATCCAACATCACTGTCTGGTAACAAGTACATCGTAAGTTTTATCGACCTATTTTCAAGCTTTCCCGAGGCATTTCCCGTACCCGATAAGAGTGCTGCGACAATCGCACATTTGATAATTGATGAAATATTTCCAAGATACGGGGCGTCGATGGCTCTGGTGTCAGACAATGGCTCAGAATTTATAAATAGAACTGTTAAAGAGACCCTGGCTACTTTGAACATTCATCATATTACTACGTCCTATTACCATCCTCAGAGTAATAAAATAGAAAGGTACCACCGTGTGTTAGGTGATAATTTAGCAAAGAAATTGAAGGATAATTTGAATACATGGGATGTGTATTTGAATCAAGCTTTGGCTGCAATTCGCTTTAATGTCAGTGAGTTGTTGAAATTTTCACCATTCTTTCTATTATACAATAGGGATGTCGTGTTGCCGATAGACACAATTCTCAAACACGCAGAAAATATGCGGGTGAGGATATGCATAAAATCGCGCTAGAACAACAGCATAAATCATTTCTCTTAGTTCATCAAAATCTTAAAGATGCAAAACGCCGACAAGCCAAATATGCAAACAAAAATACTAAACTAATCACGTTTGAAGTTGGTGACCCCGTCTATTATAAAAACCACACTCGAAAGAGCAAATTAGAATCAAAGTGGCATCCTTATTATCGCATTATCAAACAAACCACACCTGTCACATACATTATCAAGAGCCAGCTTGATGGATCTGTCACTAAGGTACACGTACACCATCTACGCTTAGCTAATGTGGATGAATGGCAGATACCAACAGATAAGTTAAGTCATCCAATTAGGAAAGCTAATTATGTGGTTCCACAGATAAGCGATCATAATTCCAACCCCACCTCAGATACATCTGACAGTAATGATGACGATGAACTGCCATTAGCTCAATTAGTCAAACATTACCGCCAAGAACGTAATAATTCTGACGGTGAATCTGACATCCCTTTGATGGAATTACGTAAACGAATTCGTGCACAACATAACTCAAGTCATGAAAACTCTAATTCTGATACCAAAGTTCCTAATTTGACACGTGTTTCCACCACACCTCCTTCTTTTTTGTCAGATGATAAGGAGATTGTTAAAATGGAAACAACACCCATCTCATTATCATCAAGTGCAACCAAAATGAGGGTGTCAGATTCCGATAACAACGATAACATGTCAATTTGTTCAGATGAGCCAGATAAAAAGGGAAATGAGATTTCTGTTATCTCACGCAAGAAGCGTTTTTCACGAAAAAAATCCTTGAAACAGACACAAAGTGAGAAAATGAGAAAGATGGTAAAAGCCATCAAAACGATAAGTGGGTTGCTTTAGGCTTCAAACATATGTGTTGTTTGAATTGTAAGTTAAGAATCATATTTCTGTACGGTTCAGAAAAAGCTGAGAGTAATACTATTTGAGTATAAGTACTAATACGTCATGCAAACATAAAGCAGATTGAACAGTGAACCCTTTCCTCTTAAACTTCCAAATAACAACACAGTCATTCTAATGCAACACCATATTGGGGAATTGAAAACTCAAACTTTCAAAATTGGGGATTTTCATTTGGGACAACTGCCTTAATAGCTCTGGTCACTGGGGATAAAAAATGTAAAAACCCTGTTCTGCCAAAAGTTTTGTGTGAGTATACGGTGAACTCTCAGAGAAGACCGAGGGGCTTCGATGCCGGCTCAGATTTCCGGGCAGCATGTTTTGCTGAAAAGGGGTCAGCAACCCTTTCATCACGTGATAAGCCAATGGACATAACATACCGTCTGATCTTCACGACACGGTATCTGTGTAAATATCCGGATATATCGATATATGTAGAAATGTGGACACTCGTGTAATACAAGACATTATGTAATTGTGAACATTGTATACTAATATTTATACTTATATACACTGGTGTTATATCAACTGGTGACGTCAGTCAAAAAAACTGAATCCAGACTTGTTGTAAATAGAACATGTGTAATTTAGACGGACTAACAGTGGTTTAGTCCTGATTGCTACCCCATACATACATAACTTTTACAATATTCAAGTATTTGCACCAATGTGTGTAAATATGACCCTGTCGGAAATTAATAGGAATTGTTTTTGGAAATCAGTAAGCCTATAACTTTGCTGCAGTCAATTAGCTGAGTTACAGGAGAGGAACTGCTAGACGCTAATAGATGATAACCGTTTACCTATAGATAATTGGAATTACGGTACCAGTCGTTATCAGCAACAGGTGTTCGGAATTACCTATAGGAATTTACATGCTGATATTCTACGGAGTAGACAGATTAATAAACTCTCTGCATACAACTTTAAAGGGACTTGCGGTTATCTAAAATGGTACGACAAACAAAATGGGACGATGCCATGGAACACGTTCTTCTGAGGGCCGATGGTGTAACGTTTGGTGGAGCCCAACTGGACAATCCATGATGATACCGGGACAACGATGGCAGAGGACGTGGCCATATATATAGACGCTTTGCAGTGATTATTCTGGTTAACTTTTGTGCCGTAGCATTTACATTTACCGTGGATTATCTTCTATGTGTAACTGGATTTATTTATATGTTTACAGTGACTAATGGCACAAACATTTAATCTTACATTTTAGTCTAAGAACTTGATTAGAACTGTTAAAATTTCATTATAACATTTCAAATTAAATATGGAAGGAATTTGTAACACTACCATACCCTTTAATAAGTAATAATACTAGTTAATAACAAGTAGTAGAAGTATATCGCAGTTACCTACTTAATAGTAAGTTACCTAATATTCTACAATTTGGGATAGCTCTCTTTAATAGCAGTATTGTAGTAGCTTACTCAGGTATATAGTAGTAGGCGGGGTATAGTGTTAGACCAATTGAATAAATGTGTCGACATACAATAAGATAATGGCACTGAATGCAGGTATATATAGGAATGTTTAGTAGAGTTCTGGGAGGTTGTTAGAGATAGTCTGAGAATGTAGAGATTTGATGTGTAACATCTGATAGAATTAATATTACCACTATACGATCAGAAAGGAAAATGGGATAGTTTTAAAGATTATTAACACGTGTATTTAAGAGTCTGGACTTATTAATTATTAATGCCCTGGTGACATAGTGTCACATAGTATCACCAAGCATTTGAACACTTCCAAACGTTCATAAAACAATGGACATATGTACACAAAATGAATACAAAATGTTTTTTCTTAACCTGTCACAAACTGCAAGCAAATTAAAAGCAAACTTTATGGTGTTGTTTATATCAAACAAATCTATAAACCTGACTGAACACTATCTTTTCATTCTTTTAGGTTCATTTGGATTTGTTTTGTTATCATTCTTATTTGTCTAAGGTGCTTCTCTTCTGGATCGTTCATCATGTTTTTGTGTTGGAACTTCTCTTTCTTCATCCATCAACCCACTGTTTGTATTAATAAGCATTGTTTATATTCACATTAATTGTTTGTATTGGCATTGTTTTCCGCAATACCTCTTTCTTCTGATTCATATTCTCTTCATTTCCGTTGGTCGTGCTGTTGTTCACTGTCTGGTTCATTTTCTCTTCATTTCCGTTGGTCGTGCTGTTGTTCACTGTCTGGTTCATTTTCTGGCCAAGCAGTACTTCTACGCTTACGCATTTGGTCATGCTCTTGTTCATTTTCTGGCCAATCAGTGCTTCTACGCTTACGCATTTGGTCATGCTCTTGTTCATTTTCTGGCCAATCAGTGCTTCTACGCTTACGCATTTGGTCTTGCTCTTGTTCATTTTCAGGCCAATCAATGCTTCTACGCTTACGCATTTGGTCATGCTCTTGTTCATTTTCTGGCCAATCAGTGCTTCTACGCCTACGCATTTGGTCTTGCTCTTGTTCATTTTCTGGCCAATCAGAGCTTCTACGTTTACGCATTTGGTCTTGCTCTTGTTCATTTTCTGGCCAATCATTGCTTCTACGCTTTCGCATTTGGTCATGCTCTTGTTCATTGTTATTATTTCCGTTGTTGCCATTTGAATCAGTTTCTGGCTCGTGGTAGCCTCTTCTTGTCCGCATCTTTTCCAGTGTATGACCTTTTACACTGACTAGTACCAGGACAAGCAAAGCAGAATACATTGTAATCCTCATTCTGAAGAAATAAGAAAGGTATTTCATGTAAATCAGATTGTTTATCGTTTGAAAAAATGGTGGAATTGTGCTTAGTTAACAAATTGTGCTTCCAGTTTATTCAACAATTTTGTATTGAGGTGCAGCATTTTTGTGCACAAGTTAGCACTTCTACTTTTTATTAGCTATTAATTACTTTTGTCAGTTTTTCTGAGATTTGTAATGATCCCAGAAAAGGTACACAGTGGTATGAATATAAAGCTTCACAAATCTGTTCTTAATATCCTTTTTAGAGTAAAGGCATGTGTAATAAATTGAATAATTGAATGTAAGAGCATGATTTAGCATGCCGTATTCCTCCTAGTAAGAGCACCTCCCCTAACAGTAGTGCCACCACTGCCCCCACCCCATTAAAATAATCAGAAAAAAAAAGAAATCAATAAAAAAAAAAAGAGATATTTTATAAGAGAGCCCCCCTTGGCATTTGCATAACACCTGGGCGCTACTATCAGGGGTGCATAATGCCTGGGCGCTACTGTCAGGGGTGCATAATGCCTGGGCGCTACTATCAGGGGTGAATAATGCCTGGGCGCTACTATTAGGGGTGCATAATGCCTGGGCGCTACTATCAGGGGTGCATAATGCCTGGGCGCTACTGTCAGGGGTGCATAACACCTGGGCGCTACTATCAGGGGTGCATAATGCCTGGGCGCTACTATCAGGGGTGCATAATGCCTGGGCGCTACTGTCAGGAGTGAATAACGCCTGGGCGCTACTATCAGGGGTGCATAATGCCTGGGTGCTACTGTCAGGGGTGCATAATGCCTGGGCGCTACTATCAGGGGTGCATAATGCCTGGGCGCTACTATCAGGGGTGCATAATACCTGGGCGCTACTATCAGGGGTGCATAATGCCTGGGCGCTACTATCAGGGGTGCATAATGCCTGGGCGCTACTGTCAGGGGTGCATAATGCCTGGGCGCTACTATCAGGGGTGCATAATACCTGGGCGCTACTGTCAGGAGTGAATAATGCCTGGGCGCTACTATCAGGGGTGCATAATACCTGGGCGCTACTATCAGGGGTGCATAATGCCTGGGCACTACTATCAGGGGTGCATAACACCTGGGCGCTACTATCAGGGGTGCATAATGCCTGGGCACTACTATCAGGGGTGCATAATGCCTGGGCGCTACTATCAGGGGTGCATAACACCTGGGCGCTACTATCAGGGGTGCATAATGCCTGGGCGCTACTATCAGGGGTGCATAATGCCTGGGCGCTACTATCAGGGGTGCATAATACCTGGGCGCTACTGTCAGGAGTGAATAATGCCTGGGCGCTACTATCAGGGGTGCATAATACCTGGGCGCTACTATCAGGGGTGCATAATGCCTGGGCGCTACTGTCAGGAGTGAATAATGCCTGGGCGCTACTATCAGGGGTGCATAATGCCTGGGCGCTACTGTCAGAGGTGCATAATGCCTGTGCGCTACTGTCAGGGGTGCATAATGCCTGGACGCTACTCAGGGGTGCATAACGCCTGAGCGCTACTGTCAGGGGGCATAACGCCCGGGCGCTACTATCAGGGGTGCATAATGCCTGGGCGCTACTGTCACGGGTGCATAACACCTGGGCGCTACTGTCAGGGGTGCATAATGCCTGGTCGCTAATATCACGGGTGCATAACGCCTTGACGCTACTGTCAGGGGTGCATAACGCCTGGGCGCTACTGTCAGGGGTGCATAACGCCTGGGCGCTACTGTCAGGGGTGCATAATGCCTGTGCGCTACTGTCAGGGGTGCATAATGCCTGGACGCTACTCAGGGGTGCATAACGCCTGAGCGCTACTGTCAGGGGGCATAACGCCCGGGTGCTACTGTCAGGGGTGCATAATGCCTGAGCGCTACTGTCAGGGGTGCATAACACCTGGGCGCTACTATCAGGGGTGCATAACGCCTGGGCGCTACTATCAGGAGTGCATAACGCCTGAGCGCTACTGTCAGGGGTGCATAACACCTGGGTGCTACTATCAGGGGTGCATAACGCCTGGGCGCTACTATCAGGGGTGCATAATGCCTGGACACTACTCAGGGGTGCATAACACCTGGGCGCTACTATTAGGGGTGCATAATGCCTGGATGCTACTCAGGGGTGCATAATGCCTGGGCGCTACTATCAGGGGTGATAATGCCTGGACACTACTCAGGGGTGCATAACACCTGGGCGCTACTATCAGGGGTGCATAATGCCTGGGCGCTACTGTCAGGGGTGCATAATGCCTGAGCGCTACTGTCAGGGGTGCATAACACCTGGGCGCTACTATCAGGGGTGCATAACGCCTGGGCGCTACTATCAGGAGTGCATAACGCCTGAGCGCTACTGTCAGGGGTGCATAACACCTGGGTGCTACTATCAGGGGTGCATAACGCCTGGGCGCTACTATCAGGGGTGCATAATGCCTGGACACTACTCAGGGGTGCATAACACCTGGGCGCTACTATTAGGGGTGCATAATGCTTGGATGCTACTCAGGGGTGCATAATGCCTGGGCGCTACTATCAGGGGTGATAATGCCTGGACACTACTCAGGGGTGCATAACACCTGGGCGCTACTATCAGGGGTGCATAATGCCTGGGCGCTACTGTCAGGGGTGCATAATGCCTGGGCGCTACTATCAGGGGTGCATAACACCTGGGCGCTACTGTCAGGGGTGCATAACGCCTGGGCGCTACTATCAGGGGTGCATAATGCCTGGGCGCTACTGTCAGGGGTGCATAATGCCTGGGCGCTACTGTCAGGGGTGCATAATGCCTGGGCGCTACTATCAGGGGTGCATAATGCCTGGGCGCTACTGTCAGGAGTGAATAATGCCTGGGCGCTACTGTCAGGGGTGCATAACACCTGGGCGCTACTGTCAGGGGTGCATAATGCCTGGGCGCTACTATCAGGGGTGCATAATGCCTGGGCGCTACTGTCAGGGGTACATAACGCCTGGGCGCAACTATCAGGGGTGCATAATGCCTGGGCGCTACTGTCAGGGGTGCATAATGCCTGGGCGCTACTATCAGGGGTGCATAACACCTGGGCGCTACTGTCAGGGGTGCATAACGCCTGGGCGCTACTATCAGGGGTGCATAATGCCTGGGCGCTACTGTCAGGGGTGCATAATGCCTGGGCGCTACTATCAGGGGTGCATAATGCCTGGGCGCTACTATCAGGGGTGCATAATGCCTGGGCGCTACTGTCAGGAGTGAATAATGCCTGGGCGCTACTGTCAGGGGTGCATAACACCTGGGCGCTACTGTCAGGGGTGCATAATGCCTGGGCGCTACTATCAGGGGTGCATAATGCCTGGGCGCTACTGTCAGGGGTGCATAACACCTGGGCGCTACTGTCAGGGGTGCATAATGCCTGGGCGCTACTATCAGGGGTGCATAACACCTGACCGCTACTATTAAGGGAATTATGGTAAGTCTTTTAGCAAAGTAGAAACTCATAATATCTCCCTATGGAGGTGTGAGAGGGATATCTTACCCCACACTTTGAAAAACATACATTAATATAAACTTCTTCAATCTTGTTCAGATACTTTTGTTCATCATCACAATATGCAATAATGGTTTACAATTGTAAAATATAGTAAAAAATGTATACAAATTTAAATTGTATTTGTTTAACATGTTTAAAGGCACTAACCCATGCTGCAAATAATGCGACATCTTAAACCAAATTTAACATTACTAACATGCATTTTATAAAGTAAAATTTCAAATAATGACAAGCAAGTTTTACAGCAAGCGTAAAAAAGCTGCCGATAAGTAAATACACATGACTGTTGGCCTGCGAACTGACAGGAATGCAAACAATTGTTTTTGTTGTACTTTGAAATAATTATTGAAATTATGAAAGTTATCAAGCTGAAATAAGTGTTGTTATTTTAAATTATCAAAAGCAATAACTACACAATGAATGCGTCAATATTGTTTATTTTAGTTTAAACTTATTTATTTTACATCGATTGTAACGAAAGCTCTATGAACTTATTGGAATCACTCTCGATGTCTTCCTGGGTAGAACCAGCACTAAGCAATGCAGATAAAGTGTCTTGCTCAGGGACACAAATTAGAAATCATTTTTAAAGTGACTGGACAAGGTGTATGAGGTGCCATACGTGACTATATGTTGCAATATAAATATATACGTTGTGTGTAAAATATATATATTGAATACAAACATATATATGATACAAGCAAAAATATGTCACTCCGAAAAATATATATTGTGTCCCTAAAGTATACATGATACAGACAAATATATATGTTACTCCGAAAAAAGATTGTGTCCATAAAATATATATTGTAGGCGCAAATATATATGTTATTCCGAAAAATATATTCGCTTTCTAAAAATATATTGTCTCTCTAGATATTATATATAAAGACCTGAATTCAGTTCATGCGGAATTATTTTGGTAACGTGTTTTGAAAATATATATGTTAGCTCAAAGCAATCTGCATGAACAATGTACCGGAAACGTACAAATAAATATTTGTTTTGAAAATATATATGTTAGCCCAAAGCAATCCGCATGAACAACGTACCGGAAACGTATTTTTACAAATAAATACTTGTTTTGAAAATATATACGTTAGCCCAAAGCATTCCGCATGAACATTGTCCGAAGTTTGACTGCTTCACTGCGCCTGTCCCGTATATCAAACGTCAGAAAAAATGCAGTTAGTTTATTCCAAAGGTGTGGTATTTTCAAAATTTTCCAGAGTGACTGGTGGTCACTGGTGTGTTTTCCAGTTGTTGTTTTTTCCATGGGAGGTGGTTTTGTGAGTATTAGGTAAGGAAGGGATCCATTTGAAACCGATATACAGGGGAGTTATTAAAAAAAAATCTACATGCTAGAGGTTATTCTGTAGATTCTGTTAGAGGATATTGTTTTTTCTCCCCTTTTTTGTCTCGTCTTTTACTAAGAAAAAAGAGACATAGGTGTTACTTTTCTAGCGGCGGCGGCAAAGGGGTCAACATTTAAGTTTTGCATTTAGGTAATTTTCTCACAAACTGTATGCACAAGACCTTTCAAACTTTGCTTATAGTTGTATCTTGGGTGGTACATAGCAACTTGACAAAGCAAATGTGGAAGGGACCTTGACCCGCCAAGCGAAGGGCAGATAACTTAATATATTATTTACCGTCAACTTTTGCATTTAGGTCAATTTCTCACAAACTGTATACACTAGACCTTTCAAACATTGCTTATATTTGTATCTTGGGTGGTACATCGCAATGTGACAAAGCATATGTGGATGTGACCTTGACCCTCCAAGCAAAGGGCAGATAACCTTATACTTTTTACCTTCATTTTTTGCCTTTAGGTCACTTTCCACAAACTGTATGCCCTAGACCTTTCTAACTTTGCTTATAGTTGTATCTTGAGTGGTACATTGCAACGTGACAAAGCAAATGTAGATGTGACCTTGACCCTCGAAGCAAGGGGCAGATAACTTAATAATTTTTACTTTCAGAATTTACATTTAGGTCACTTTCTAATAAACTTTATGTATTAGACCATTCAAACTTTGCTTATAGTTGCTTCTTGGGTAGTACATCACAACGTGTCAAAAAGCAAATGTGGATGTGACCTTTATCCTCCAAGCAAAGGGCGGATAACTTTAATTGTTACATTTACATCATTTTCTCATGAACTATAATTAGGCACGAGATGCTTTAAACCTAGTTTATAGCTTAATCTTTGGAAGACCAAACATTCTATTTTGGCATAGTTGTGTCTTGGGTAGTGCATCTTTTTGAATGCATGGATATTATTTATGACCTTGACCTACTTTTTGGAGCTGATGATTTATTTATTTTGGGTGGGTGGTGGGGATATGGGATAAAACTTATAGAATATTTGTAATTACTGATGGGATACACGCAAAACACATTATGCATTTAATAATTATTTCCCCGCCCGTGTAGGTTGGGGCAGCAACGGGCGTACCCAGGGGGCAGCAACGGGCGTACCTAAGGGAATAAGACAAATGTACACATTTATTGTTTATTTCCTACCATAGAAGCAACTTTTCCACGCTAGTCCCCTATGTTGTTACTATACCAAGTTCTGTCTTAAAGGCACGAACTCGCCAAATAATGACAAAATTACACTACAAAATCATTTATCCAAACCCTATCTAAGTGTACAGGTCATAAAATAATGTATGTGTGCCAATTAAAAGTATAGTTTTTTCACGGGTTCTTAAAATACCCGTGATTGAATATATGTGAAATGAATTCTGAGTAGATTAAATCTGTTTATATTGTGTCTATAGAGTTTGGATTCTCAAAATATGTAGGTTGTATATATACTTTGCCATCAGCAGTAGGTTTAGAAACCGTGTACATATGTTGTAAAATTTGGCTGTTGTTGGCGGAATAGCTACTTAACTCCCTACCCCAGTGTCAGCGTTGTTGGTCTATATCCGTTCCAACCTAAGGAAGGAAAGTGTGTTGTAGGGTGATGGGTGGGGTGATCAGAGGGCATTTTGGAGAAAAAAAATCCAGAATGGGTGAGGTATTTTCGATATTTCCAAAGGACGGGTGTTTTCAATAAATATTGTCTTGTGGGAGGGGCTGCGGTTTTATATTAAAACAAAATCATAGGGGTATTTTGTATATAATCAAGAGGGTCGAGGTTTCCTCAGTCGTGCACACCCCACCCCGTCCCCCCACTGGCACTTGATTATATTGTATAAAATAAAAAAAATACGATATCCCTACTGTTTATATAAAACAATAGAGGTATCATATTTTTTTATATATAATATTTGCGGCTCAAGTGCCAGTGTATTGCTATTAGTTTCAAAATCACAGATTCAATCTCCGTAAACGTACACAGTACTGCATTTACATACACAATCTGCATACACAATCTATTAATAGATGCGAACAAATTTTATGAGGTGTCTCACCTGATAATGTTTGATTTGAATTCATTTTATTTGATCATGTGTAGTACTGACAGTCGTTAATTTAATTTGATGGCTGTGGAGCAGTCAGTCTTAGAGAACGTAGTGTTTTTCACGTGAAGTTTCAATCCATTATGTAGATTGCGAGTTCCAGTGTATTCCAGGTGAGGGTATTACGATAAATAAGTCATTGCTCTTTATTATGCCCTGAGACGCATGTTATGTCATAAAAATGATATATGTAAAGAATCTAACATTTGTGCTTATTTGTTATTAAAACAATTAAATGAGTTGGATATATAATATGATGCGACCACTTGCCAAGTATCGTATCATTATTGCCAGTGAGTTTAATAATTTAATAATAAATTAGCAAGAACTTAAGATTCTATTTATCACATAGCTCAAAACATGACATAGCTTCATCACATAGAGTAGCATTATGTCAGAATGTGTACTTTACACAATGTCATTGACCGTAAGTAATGTATTTTGTAATGCACTTGACAAAAATCCTGCAATCTGATTGATTGACATGCAAACATTTGTGACTATTAAATAGTGCATAACCCATCGCAAATCCAGTCATGTGACATTAAACCTCCAAAAACGTGACATCTAGATAAATTTGAAAGCGGTTGTGAGAAAAACACTAAAAATGGGTTAACCAGTATTGAAATGTTGACTTTGAGATGGTATATCAGTTATCTCCGCTGACGCATCGCCATTAAACAAAATGTGCGTCCATTAAACTACTGTATACTGTCCCAAAATTCCACATTTTAATACTATTAACCCTATAATATTGTGATTTATCACATAACATGCGGTGTGGGAGTGTAATAACATAGTGTAAATGACGTCATGGACGTCACGTTAAAGTACATTTTCTGACGTAATGTGACGTTATAAGTTATGTGATAAATAGAATCTAACATTCGTTCTCATTCATTATTGAATTTATAAAACTCGTTAGCAAAAATGATACAATGCTCGGCAGGAGCCTCACATAATATCATTTTAGCCAACTCGTTTAATAAATTCAGTAATGAATGAGCACTCATGTAAGATCCTCTATGAATTCCGAATGTTTTACTGTCACTAATGAAGTTATAATAGATCTACCATAAACACTAATTGTTCACATAATTAAAAATTTAAATTTATGATAATTAAATTTATCCATTTTTAGCTCACCTGAGCACTTTGTGCTCATGGTGGGCTTTTGTGATACCGAGGTGTCCGTCGTCCGTGCGTGCGTGTGTCCGTGCGTTAGTCAACTTTTGCTTGTGTACACTCTAGAGGCCACATTTCTGATGCAATCATCATGAAACTTTGTCAGAATGTTTGTCTCAATGAAATCTCAGTCATGTTCAAAAATGGGTCATGTGGAGTCAAAAAATAGGTCACTAGGTCAAATACTTGAAAAAACTTGTGTACACTCTAGAGGTCATATTTGTTACCCAATCTTGATGAAACTTTGTCAAATTGTTTGTCTTAATTATATCTTGATCAAATTCGGAAATGGGTCACATGAAGTTAAAAACTAGGTCACTAGGTCAAATATTGGAAAAACCTTGTGTACACTCTAGAGGCCATATTTTTGACCCGAGCTTGATGCAACTTTGTTAGAATGTTTGTCTTAATTATATCTTGGTCATCTTTGAAAATGGGTCACATGGGGTTAAAAACTAGGTCACTAGGTCAAATACTTGAAAAACCTTGTGTACACTCTAGAAGCCGTATTTCTGACCCAATCTTGATGAAACTTTGTCAAAATGTTTGTCTTAATTATATCTTGGTCAAGTTCAAAAATGGGTCACATGGTGTTAAAAACTAGGTCACTAGGTCAAACTTTGGAAAAACCATGTGTACACTCTAGAGGCCATATTTTTTACCCGATCTTGATGCAATTTTATCAGAATATTTGTCTCAATTATAGCTTGCTAAAGTTCGAAAATGGGTCACACAGGGTCAAAAACTAGGTCACTAGGTCAAATACTTGAAAAACCTTGTGTACACTCTAGAGGCCATATTTCTGACCCGATCTTGATGAAACTTTGTCGAAATGTTGTCTTAATTATATTTTTGGTCAAGTTCGAAAATGGGTCCCATGGAGTCAAAAACTAGGTCACTAGGTCAAATACTTGAAAAACCTTGTGTACACTCTAGACGCCATATTTTTGACCAGATCTTGATGAAACTTTCTCAGATTGTTTATCTGAATTATATCTTGATCAAGTTTCAAAATGGGTCACATGGGATCAAAAAACTATGTCACTAGGTCAATATTGGAATTTGCTTGTGGGCACTCCAGAGGCCACAATTTTGACCTGATCTTGACCAGTAATTGCTTGGTAAGTGTCTTCAATAAACAAATTGTCTAGCGATATATCCCCTCCATCCAACAATAAGGCCCTAGTTGAGTTCCTCTTGGGTTACAATTCCTAGCTAGCCTTAGCACAATACCTGCACTGAACTCAGATGAGCAATTCAGGGCCATTATGGCCCTCTTGTTACACATGTATTACTATCAATTTTGGTGGAATAATTATATCCTCTTTTAAACATATACAACTTTTTAAATAATTTAACTATTTTTAAAAGAGTAGTCTAAATGACATTACTTTATCTAGCTGGCCCCAAGTTCACAACACAAACATGCGGATGCTCAAAACTAAATACTCGTGCCCTACAGATGAAGGAGGTAGATAAAAAAAAGTGATTCCGCTTTTTTACTTTTTACAGGACTTTCTATTGCGTACATTGTTTTTTCCTTACCAGGTTCTAAATCTACATCATTTTAGAAAGAGATCACAGGAAAATTCATGTTGATATAACATTTCTAGCTAATTCTGCCTCATTTTACACATCATGGGTCTAATCTCCACGGGGTTGTATTTTTGTCATATGATTACGCTAAAGTTTGATAGGTGTGACACATAAAACAAGAAATTTAAATTTGTTTAACCCTGTAAATACTTGTTAGTTGTGTTTTAACTGCAGATATTGGATCAATGAAGAATTTAAGCATAACTACATGTTGTAAATATTGTTTATTTCTATGCCATGAACAAAAACATTACAATGGGACCCTATGGAAAATTAATTGTGGTGCGAGATGTTGAAATGGGAATTTTTTTGTGAACATGGGGCCTGAACATAAAAAACGATAAGGAAACATGCTCTTATAATAACCCTTCATCCACATCTGCATTCCTTCTGTTTTCTTGTTGTATTTTTTTATTTTTCCTAGCACATCTTTCTATTTTCTTTTCTTTTCAATTGTTTTGCAAAAAAAATGTATTTGAATATTTGTATATAAATTAAAATTTTAAATAATGATACGGACAGGAAGGACCTTTATTAATGTTGGCAGATCTTGTGGCCCAACCCTATGTTGGCAGATCTTGTGGCACAACCCTACGTTGGCAGATCTTGTGGCCCAACCCTATGTTGGCAGATCTTGTGGCCCAACCCTATGTTTGCAGATCTTGTGGCCCAACCCTATGTTGGCAGATCTTGTGGCCCAACCCTTTCTTTTGCTATATGTAAAAGAACGCAGTAAAATATGTTTAAAATTGAAGAACATGCCAACAAATCAAAACAAGTTGTATCTTATAAAACAATAAATTTAAAATTATTACCTTGAGTTCAAATAGTCTTAGCAAATGTTCCAGTCAAAAAATAATTTCAGTTCAAACTCGTATGATCCTTTTTTACTTAGACAGCATATATATAAGTCATAGCTAAGGTGTGTCAGACAGTTCACTGACTTGTTTGTCAGTTAACAAGATGTTGGAGCACTCCTTCAGGTGTATTTCTAGACAATGGGATGTAGTTGTTAAAGGTACCGTCAGTCAGTTTGACGTTGTTTTAATGATATTTCGGTCATATAAGGACAGTGTCTATTTGTCGTTGTGAGCTCTTTTCTCAACTTTATAGTGCTGCCACACTGGAATACCGCGCCATAGACACTTGACATGATACCCCACCTCAACTTTATAGTGCTGCCACACTGAAATACCATGCCATAGACACGTGACATGATACCCCACCTCAACTTTATAGTGCTGCCACACTGGAATACCACGCCATAGACACGTGACATGATACGCCACCTCAACTTTATAGTGCTGCCACACTGGAATACCGTGCCATAGACACGTGACATGATACCCCACCTCAACTTTATAGTGCTGCCACACTGTAATACCGCGCCATAGACACGTGACATGATATCCCACCTCAACTTTATATTGCTGCCACACTGGAATACCGTGCCATAGACACGTGACATGATACCCCACCTCAACTTTATAGTGCTGCCACACTGGAATACCATGCCATAAACACGTGACATGATACCCCACCTCAGCTTTATAGTGCTGCCACACTGGAGTACCACGCCATAGACACGTGACATGATACGCCACCTCAACTTTATAGTGCTGCCACACTGGAATACCGCGCCATAGACACGTGACATGATACCCCACCTCAACTTTATAGTGCTGTCACACTAGAATACCACGCCATAGACATGTGACATGATACCCCACCTAAACTTTATAGTGCTGCCACACTGGAATACCGCGCCATAGACACGTGACATGATACCCCACCTCAACTTTATAGTGCTGCCACACTGGAATACCACGCCATAGACACGTGACATGATACCCCTCCTCAACTTTAAAGTGTTGCCACACTGGAATACCATGCCATAGACACGTGACATTATACCCCACCTCAACTTTATAGTGCTGCCACACTGGAAAACTATGCCATAGACTCGTGACATGATACCCAACCTCAACTTTAAAGTGCTGCCATACTGGAATACCATGCCATAGACACGTGACATGATACCCCACCTCAACTTTAAAGTGCTGCCACACTGGAATACCATGCCATAGACACGTGACATGATACCCAACCTCAACTTTATAGTGCTGTCACACTGGATACCACGCCATAGACACGTGACATGATACCCCACCTCAACATCTATAGTGCTGCCACACTGGAATACCATGCCATAGACACGTGACATGATACCGCACCTCAACTTTATAGTGCTGCCACACTGGAATACCGTGCCATAGACACATGACATGATACTCCACCTCAACTTTATTGTGCTGCCACATGGAATACCGTGCCATAGACACGTGACATGATACCCCCACCTCAACTTTAAAGTGCTGCCACACTGGAATAACGTGCCATAGACACGTAACATGATACCCCACCTCAACTTTATAGTGCTGCCACACTGGAATACCCATAGACACGTGACATAATACCCCACTCGATCACATTATACTGACACTGGCCCGACCAGTCCTAGAACTACGTTTAATATGCTGAACGTCAAGCAAGTGACCTACTAGTATCATTTTTATGAAGTCTTTGGTATGGCCCAACCGTGGATTGAACCCAAGACCTCCTGCACGGGAGGCTGAAGCTCTGCCATGCCGTGAAACAGATGTTTCTGCGTTTCTTGTATTACTTATATATATCAAACAGTATATCACCTGAAGTTGTAGAATCACCGTTCACAATCAGTCATACATTTTTACACATTTCCTCCTATGCAATATTTAACAAATAATGTATGGTGCTGAGGTCCATATGCAAGTTTATGGACTGGGCAGGCAGACCTAGAGTGTTATATGGATCGAAGCAAAGCTGAGGTCCATATAACATTCTAGGACTGACTGCCCAGTCCATATACTTCATATGGACCTCAGCACCATACATTATTTGTTATATTATACCGAATCTGACCAACAAAATAAAACAATACGTTTTATGATTTGTTTTGACGTCCAAAATTATAGCTCTCAGACCGCAACGTGACGTCATCCGGTCATTATTACAGCGCAGTGTGACATCATCCGGTCATAATCACAGAATAGTGACTGGATGACATCACACTGCGCAAAGAAGGAAATATGCAAATGAGGAATAATATACGTGTATATTGTGGGTTAGTCATGAATGCTAAGTTTAGAGACTTTAAGGCACTTGAATACTAATTTTTTTTACAATCTTGAATTTTATATTAAGCATTAAAACTAGCATCTCATTTTTTAATTCAGTATTATTTTGATTTAAAACTGCCTGCATAAATATAACGTTTTGATATTTTCTTGCCTTATTCTACCAAATGTTTACATATATTATTGGTGCAATATAAACAACAATAATGTGTAAAAACAATATGGTTTAAAACTGTTATAACAGTTATAATTAATGAGAATATATATATTTATCACATAACATGCGGTGTGGGAGTGTAATAACACCATTCAATATTTTCGATATTCCACTAGTACTAGTGGTATAACATAACGTTAATGACGTCATGGAAGTCATGGTAATGTACCTTTTCTGATGTAATATGACGTTATAAGTTACGTGATAAATAGAATCTAACATTTGTTCTCATTCATTATTGAGTTTATTAAACTCGTTACCAAAAATGATATAATGCTCGGCAAGAGCCTCGCATTATATCATTTTGCCAACTCGTCTAATAAATTCAATAATGAATGAGAACTCATGTAAGATCCTCTATATATTGTGGGTTAGACATGAATGCTAATCTAACCCTTTATCGGGTTAGGTGAGACTTCAGATCGAGGTCTCCACTTATAATCAAATCACCATATGTGCACACTCACTCAATAGTCCAGACGTTACGATGGCAGGACTCAGTAGTCCAGACGCTATGATGGCAGGACTCAATAGTCCAGATGCTACGATGGCAGGACTCAGTAGTCCAGATGCTACGATGGGCAGGACTCAATAGTCCAGACGCTAGGATGGCAGGACTCAATAGTCCAGACGCTACGATGGCAGGACTCAATAGTTCAGATGCTATGATGGCAGGACTCAATAGTCCAGATGCTATGATGGCAGGACTCAATAGTCCAGATGCTACGATGGCAGGACTCAATAGCCAAGATGCTATGATGGCAGGACTCAATAGTCCAGATGCTATGATGGCAGGACTCAATAGTCCAGATGCTACGATGGCAGGACTAAATAATCTAGACGCTACGATGGCAGGACTATAAACATTAGAGATGCACATGTACACTTAATTAACGAGGATGTTCATTTATACTCCAGACTCTATTGTGCCCTTACAGTGGGACTATAAACCTCAAGAATACACAAACACACACACAAAAACAAGTCAATAGTTTCACATCTAAGCGCCGCCATGGCCAGGATAGTAAAGATGCTGCGTCTGAAATATTTTCGTCTCTCACCGCTGTGAGTTTGAATCCCACTGGGAGCTCGACTTGTCAAGTGAGAAAGTTTCGATTCTTATGGATGGCTGGAGGTATACAGAGGTGGTTCTACCCAGGAAAAATTAACAATCATATATGGCCTAACATGTGCCAAATGATGCCAAACACCATTCAAACAAACTTTCACATCTGGACTGTTAATAACTCACTAATTATAAATCATTCTGTCCAAAATGTCACATCATCACGTCACATCCCAAAACACAATTTTAGCTCAATTTTTCAATGAAAAAGGTAAGCTATTTTACGAGCCCCAGCGTCTGTCTCACCATTGTCTGTCTCACTGTTGTTTGTCTCGCCAACTTGCCGTTGTCTGTCTCGCCGTTATCTGTCTCGCCGTTACCATTACCGTTAGTTAACCTTTTTCAGTAAGCTCATATCTCATAAGCAAAATTTCTCGCCTGCCAGAAGTCCATACAAATACACACATGTAGAGCAATGGCACCTTATCTCGACATGCCCGTAATTGCGACATACTTGCATATTTATTAATATTTCTTCTAACTGCATTGCTTCAATTAACACTTTTATTGACAATGAGGTGACGTCAGGTATTTAATGACATCATGAAAAATTCTGACGTCAAGAAAAAAGCATTTGTTGTTGACATTTTGCTGACGTGGAATTTTTCAAAAAAAAATTATAACCGCAAAATTCGCTCCGTACAGAAACGGATAAGAAGCATACTTACGAAGAGGTAAGAGGGTTGTTTTATTATAACTTAATTTTGTATTGTAAACATCTGAAATACTTTATTTAATGTTTCTTTTCACCTTTGAATGTCCGCATTGTTCCTCTTGTACGATTTGACCTTGATGCTGGAGATGTCGAAATTAGGAATCAAAATATTGAAAAGGTCGTAACTTCGACATGCTACGACATGATTTATATAGAACTTTAATATTTACATTTTGAATGTAGCTGCGATGGCCCAGTGGTCTAAAGCGCTCGTAAAGTATTTTTTCGTTTTCATGTGGAGGCCCTTGGTTCAAATCCCACTTAGTTGTAGATATAGTGTTATTTCAATTATTGATACATGTAATAGACGTTTAAATATGTATTGCATTCTATATCGTATTTCTTTTTCTACTTACAGGTACAACTATGTCCAAGCAGGCTGGTGCCGCGAAATATCGGCAGTATTTCCCATCAAAGGTGGCCGCTGCAGTTTCCATGGTGCAGAGCGGTGCAATGTCAAAGAGGAAAGCAGCATTGATTTACGGTATCCCGAGAACAACACTGATTGACAAATTGAGTGGCAAAGCACCCATTGGGTCAAAACCTGGGAAACCATGCATACTAACGGATGCTGAGGAAGAAGTTTTGGTAGATTACGTCAAACTCATGGCATCTATTGGTTATCCCCTGAAACGTCAAGAACTTTGCTACGAAGTGAAGAAGGTCCTTGACCATGATGGTCGGAAAACGCCAATTAAAGACAATCTTCCGGGTAAACACTGGTACCAGTTATTTTCTAAAAGACACTCAGACTTAACGGAACCCTGTGCTATGGCTTTAGGTCACCAGAGAACTTATCTGCACAGGGTGTGTGTCGGATGAAGCTAGCCGCCCGGAGGAATGGATACAATGCACGGCTTGTTCACGCCGTTGGCACATCACATGCACTGGAGATGCAGTATTGTTTGAAATACCTGCTGCACAGATTCAGAATTACCCATTCCATTGTGAATTTTGTGTCTAATTCAAGCGTGTAATAATGCAATGAATTTTGCGTGCATTTGGATCTAAATTCAGCATACACGTATGTGCTTATTATTAATTTCAATGTTTAAACCAAAAAACTGATGTTAAAACTGATTAAAATTCATGTGTTTCATATTTTTTAAAACTCCCTTGGGGTGTCGAAATTACGGGCTCCTTGTCGAAATAGCGAACCCAACGGGGGAACCTCAGTCGAACATATTCCATTACGAAATCGATCTTAAATAAGAATTACACTAGATGAATTGCGCGGGAAAAGATGATTTTCTGCAAAGCCATGTCGAAGTTAGGACATATACAGATTGTAATAATTATAACTCTTATTTTGTCTTAAACTGTCGAAAATAGGGTACTTTGCTCTATTCAGTATAAATAGATAACATGTCAGACACACATCACTTAACAACTCTACAACCTATTTTGACAAAGTTATGCCTCTTTTGTACTTTGTCATTTTAGGGCAAGCTCATATCTCACAAACTGCTTGCCAGAACTAAATAAAAGACCATATATATATTCAGTATAAATAGATAAACTTGTCATGTGCAAGTCCCATAACTCTGCAAGTTATTTTGACAAAGTTACACCACTTTTTTGTACTTCTGTCAAATTTGTTATTAACCTTTTTAGGTAAGCTCGTATCTCACAAGTCGCCTGGCAGAACTCAATACATCTTCACAAATGTTTTCTTCACACATGTATTCAGTATAAATAGATAATAGGCCACTACAAGTGACATAACTGTGAAACCTATTTTGACAAAGTTATACTCCTTCTTGTACTTAGTCAATTTCTTTGTTACCAAGTCAATTTCTTTGTTAACCTTTTTCGACAAGCTCTTATCTCGGAAACTGCTTGACAGAAACTTAACACATGTATTCACTATCATAAGAGGTACTCATACAAACAAGTGCCATAACTTGGTTTTGAATTTTACAGAATTATGCCCCTTTTCAACTTAGTTGACCTAGAAAAGTCGAGCGTGCTGTCATACGACAGCTCTTGTAATTTATTGCATTTCTCAGTTTGAAATGGATTTTTCCCAAACTTCATAATCACATAACAAATTACAACCTTTGACACTCTCAGCGCACATTGCTGATTGCCTAATTTATTGCAGAATTATGGCCCTTTGATTGACTTAGAATTTTCCGCTTGAATATTGTATAAGAAACTTCATGTGGATTGTTATTTATACACTTGGCAAACAGATCACACAGTCATGATGATATGATGTGTCTCTATGTCAAAGGTTTTTGATTCTGCAATTTGTTTACAGAATGGTGGACCTTTGTTTGACATTTTATCGTTTAAAAAAGTGGGGATATTCATCACCTTCAGTGATAGTTCCATCTTATTTCTTACGTTTTTATTCCAATACAATTTTTAGGTCATCATCAGAGATATTCTTCTCCAAGAGTACCTTTAACATAACATGCAGTGATGCTAAATTGGGAATGTTTGCCCTTGTTGGCACTATTGCGCAATATTGTAATTTTTGTTTATGCCAATTTAATACGTCAATAAAATGTTTGAGATTAAGTTACATAGAAGTTGGCCAATTTATTTCAGAAGAGAGGATTTAAATTCTTGTTAACAAGCTAAATGCGAGACAAAGATGAAACAAATAACCCATAAACAGTTTGCTGCATTTGTTTTAGCTTCTTGTTTGTTTCAAAACATGGGAAGTTAGGTGACATACACACACTTTTCATGTTTTCTGATGTTGTTTATCGTAAACTAAATTAATGGCGATGTTGTATAAGATGCAGTGCAAGATGTTAATCACAGGAACTGGTTAGGCATACTCCTATTTTAACATAGTCCAAAATTTTAGATGTCATATAGCATTTTTTTCACGTTTAATCTTCAGCATTGTGATATTTATTTTTTCAAGTTCATTGTTGCTCTGACATCTATATTCCGATGTTCAAAAACACACGTAGCAAATGCAAAATAATTAAATAGTCATGTTGTTGGCTTACAAAATAAATCTGAGAAGAACAATCTCAAAAAAATATAATCAATAAAATGAAAAGCAAACATCCCACTGATTCTTGTGTAAAATCATTATTCTATTTTTGTAAACAAATCTTGCTGCTAGTACGCCATGCTGTTTTTCAAAATGAAAGTTAAACCGAAATTATTTCTTTTACATTACAGTCAGTGTTACAAATTTTGACAAATGAAAATGTGTAAAATAGTCACGCATATTTAGATCAACTTCTCATTCGGAGCTACTCTACATTTACCTCATTCGCAACATCTCGTACTCGTACACTGCTTTGCAGCATTACTCTAATGTATATCGAAGGTCCCTATATTGGTTTCGTAATAATAGCGTGACGCATGTCAGATTCCCGCCAAAACGAAGTTGCATTAAAAATCTAAGTTATCTTCAACATTTTGCAGTGTCATTAAGCCGATTGCTCCATCTATAGTTTATTTACATGAAAGCTGTTGTCTTCCAGCTAACAGAATGTCAAGATTTTGAACATACCGAAGAGTCGATATACAAAGTATGACGGGATTGGCCAAGTTTTCACGATTGTATTTACCTTTAACAGTTATTAAAAATACATCTCAGTAGACGTGAAAGACTGCACTTTCATGATTTTGACAAAAAATAAAAACCGTTAAAATCATAAAAGTTGACATAAAATTATACAAAATGCTATGAAGGACTAGTAAATATGCAACAAATAAAATCTGGGGATCAAGTGCTTTGCAAAGTTTTATTTGAAATCAGTCCCAAATAAAATTCCTCTTAAAGTACAGTCAAACATTGCTGAAGAAAACACCTCTATTAACGGACCATCTGTTTCAGTTCCAAATTGTATTATTTTTAATTCACATGCATCTGTGTTAACTCTTAGCCTGCTAAGGGTGACTACAACAGCCTTTGCAGCCAGTGTAAACCCAGATCTGCGAGTAACTCGCAGGCTGATCTGGGTTTACACAGAAGCCACCTGTGTTAAGAGACCAATTTAGCTATTCCTTTTAGTGAACTAGTTGGCAAAAATATATAATGCGAGGCTCGTCATGAATGAGAACGAATGTTAGATTCTATTTATCACATAACTCACATATAGACTTTTATTGCATTTTGCCTGTCACTTTAACAAGCAAAACCAACATAAACCGTGGGAACTGGATCATAGTCATTATCGATTATTTTGACAGTGCATACTAGGCTTATTTGCATACTTATAGGCTTATTTGCATACTTATATAACTAGTGGTATATCAAAAATATAGAATGGTGTTATTCCACTCCCATACCATAAGTTATGTGAACATCAACACACACTTTCATTCCACCAAGGCCAAACAAAGAAATTTACAACAAAGTGTTGCATATATGTGTTATTCCAATCTCATTTTCTTTTTTGCTGTTATTAATTATGCTTGCTTCATTTCTTTTTCCATAGCTTCATTATATTTATTCATTATAGAGCTAGTTTGTTTTGTACAGATTTAGGGTAACTGAGTGTATGTGTGTTAAAGTGTATGCAATGTTTGAAGATTTAGTTTTAATTCAAACATTTAACATTAAAAAATTGATCAATTACTGCCTTATTTGATTCGTTTTGTATTTTGTCATTTGTAAATTTGTATATAAAAGAGGGCCTCATGGAAGATTAGTTTATAACTGAATGTGTTACCCTCTGTAAATAAAGACTTTTATTATTAATTTTTTTCCTGGGTAGAACCAGTACTGTATAACTCCATCTGTAAGAATCGACGCTTTCTCACTTGAAAAAATGAGCTCCCAGTGGGATTGGAACCTGCAGCGGTGAGAGGCGAGAACATTTTAGACACAGTTGTTTTACTATCCTGATCATGGATGTGCATAATTAGCAACATTAAATTGCTTTGATCTATTTCAATAATATTAATAATGATTTGCAAATGATCCAAGTTATACATAAAAACTAACTGGACACTTAAAGATTTAAAAAAAATCAAGATTGCCATGTGTCCCTTTAAAACCCTGGAATTTGTGATTTGCAGATGGTGCTGTCCAGTTGACCGATTGGCTCATCCTGACAACAACGACCCAGTATGAGATGGACGTCACCGTCACTGACAGCGAGGGAAACACCGACGTCGGCAATCTGCTCATCTCTGTCGCAAGTGAGTTTTATTCCTATTTTATTTCAAACAAACATTCAGCCGTCCTTCTGTCAAACTTAATAGTGATACACACAAAGGAAATGTTTTACTTTAGGACATTTTAACACAAAGTTAACATTGGGTATATCTTTTTCATGTCTTCAAACTTTCCATGTCTACATGACAACAATCATGTGTCATATATTGTTAACAAGTGACACATGCTACTGAGATCACCTTATTTAGTTATGTAAAAGGGACACACAGTATAAAAGGGACACACAGTGTAAAAGGGACACACAATGTAAAAGGGAAACACAGTGTAAAAGGGACACACAGTGTAAAAGGGACACACAATGTAAGGGGCACACAGTGTAAAAGGAGCACACAGTGTTAAAGGGACACACAATGTAAAAGGGACACACAGTGTAAAAGGGACATGCGATGTAAAAGGGACACACAATATAAAAGGGACACACAATGTAAAAGGGACACACAATGTAAAAGGGACACACAATGTAAAAGGGACACACAGTGTAAAAGGGACACACAATGTAAAAGGGACATGCAATGTAAAAGGGACACACAATGTCCCTTTTATGTAAAAGGGACACACAATGTAAAAGGGACACAGTGTAAAAGGGACACAATGTAAAAGGGACACACAATGTAAAACACAGTGTAAAAGGAACACATAATGTAAAACACAATGTAAAAGGGACACACAGTGTAAAAGGGACACAATGTAAAAGGGACACACAGTATAAAACACAGTGTAAAAGGGACACACAATGTAAAAGGGACAAACAGCAATGTTGAAGAGTTTATCAGGCATTGAAATTAGTCTCAATTTCTTTATCCAGTATCATTTTGACTTTAAACCTGCTGGCATATAATTAATAAAAAATTTCAGTTTTCATTTGTTTGTCTTATTCTGCCATTTTAATATTAAATATATTATTGGTGCAGTATAATCAACAGTTAATAATATATATGCAAAAACAATTTGCTTTATACTATTTGTATAATTAATATTAATGATTGAATGAATGCAAGTTATGTAGTCCAGATCGAAATCTTGTACGATGATAAGGGAAATAATCAGCAAACTAATAAAAGGTCATTCAGTTGTGAAAATTGTTAACAACAATTCAGTTCTATATTTCAGATGTCGATGATACAGTGGTATTCACTAATGTTCCACCGGCGACCATTTTAATAAAGGAGAACACGGCTATCGGCACTTCTATTTATAGGTTCCTCTATGAGGACCTTGACTACAACACAAAAATATGGTCGCTAACGGTCAGTGACAACAAATTTGGACGACTGTTGAATTTAGACCCATCCAGTAAGAGAAAATTTAGTTATAAAAATGAGAACCTTTCTTTCCAGAAAGTCATAATTAATAAAAACTTAATCTCTGAAAGAAGCTAAGGTCGACCTAAACATTATAATACCAAGTACAAGTGTGGTTAGTAAAGACTAGGAGTAAATTAAGAAAAAAACAAAAGCAATTGGGTGCCCTGACGCTGCCTCTAGAGAATACCCTCTGTATCCTCACATTATTAACAGGCAGAAAAAGAAGCATTTTAAAGAAACTATAACCTGCCAAATAATGGCAAAATTACACTACAGAACTGTTTATCAAAATTATAGCCAGGTGTTCAGGTCATATATATGCCGATTAAAGTATTGGTAACTCAATTCGACATTCCAGTTTTAGGGTTTGGCCTGGCTGGTTAAATTTATATTTATATTGTTTATATTGTGTTTATAGAGTTTCTATTCTCAAAATGGGTAAATTATGTATATACCTTGTCATCAGTAGGTTTAGCAACTGTGTACATATCTTGTAAAATTTATCTGTTGTTGTCGGGATAGCTATTTTATGGTGTATGGTAACTAGCAGTTTAGTCAGGATCAGTACTAGATGTGAACATCATGGCTCTTATGGTGGTATGTACCGATCATAGGTGGTAGGTACAAACCACCATAAGAGCCATGATTCTCACGTGTACAAGTTTTCCAAAAATATCTGTAGATGATGATGTATGGACTGTGTAAAACCAGTGGTGATGGTGGTGGTATTGATGATCATGATGATGATGATGATGTATGGACTGTGTAAAACCAATGGTGATGGTGGTGGTATTGACGATTATGATAATTATGATGATGATGATGTATGGACTGTGTAAAACCAATGGTGATGGTGGTAGTATTGATGATGATGATGTTGATGATGATATGATGATAATGAAAATGATAGTGTGAGGCTTATGATGAGTTCTTAATAGATGCCAAATACAATTATAAGTGTGGTTCTGGTTTCCCAGCCACCCCCTTTGATAAGGGTCGACCCTAACTATTTTATGTAAAAAAAACACTTTCAAATTAAATGATGTTTTCTATTTGTTCTGTGCCTGATATCAACAAATATATATTTAAAGTTAGTTTATTAGGTTTTAAAAGTATTTAGTAAAAAGAAAAGACAAAATATAAAATAAAATCTTATTAGAGAATAAAATATTTATACCCCCGCTTTCACAAAGTAGAGTGGGGTCTATGTAGCGTCATGTAACATATTTTTGTTCCGTCGCATCACATCCCAAAACACATTTTTAATACTTGCATATCTCAAACACTTTTGAATGGGTTGTTCCCAAACGTCATATACTCATAACAACTGATGACCTTATGTCCCTTCAAATCACCCATCATTGATTCCCTAATTTATTACAGAGTTATGGCCCTTTGTTTGACTTGGAATTTTCCACTCTAATATTGTATAATAATGACCTAACACATTTTTTCTCAAACACTTTCAGATTGATTGTTCGCAAACTTCATGTACACATAACTGATGACCTCATGTCCCTCCAAATCACCCATCATTGATTGCCTAAATTATTACAGAATTATGGCCCTTTGTTTGACTTAGAATTTTCCACTCTATTATTGAATAATGACCTGTTAACACATTTCTTCTTAAACATTTTCTAAAAGATTGTTCCCAAACGTCATGTACACATAACAACTGATGACCTTATGTTCCTCTACACCACACATTGTTGATGCCTAATTTATTGCAGAATTATGGCCCTTTATTCGACTTAGAATGTTTCACTCTATTATGAACTTTATGTGGCTTTCACTTTAAAACTTTTCGTGGATTGTTATTACACTTGTCTCTGCATCAACGGTTTTTCGATTCTGCATTTTTTTAAACAGAATTATGGAACTTTGTTTTACTTAGAATTTTGTTCACATTAAAAAATTAACAGATATTTTAGCCATTTTCTTGATTTTGCCCACCATCATCGGCTATCGCAAAAAAGCGGGGGTATTCATCACCTTCAGTGATAGTTCTAGTTTCCCTACCTACCCTACTTTTTCATAGCATGTAATAGGAACCACACATATAATTGTATATGTACTTACTAGTCCCCTACCGGTTTACCGCTTGTCCATCCATCTGTCCGTCTGCAATAACCGGAGTCTGCGAATGCTTGAAAACTGTTTGAGCCATTGAACCAAAATGTTATATATTTATCCGTGGCAAGTAATAAATAGAGGATGACCTCATCGGGTTGGTTTATTTAAACATCGAGATGAGCATAGTCCATTACAATGTTTAAATCAACCAACAAGATGAGACCATACTCTGTTTGTTTTAGCTCTATTTGTTTTTGTAGCATGGCCATTTCATCTGTCTGCCATATTCTAACTTCCGATAACTGGTAGAGTACACCAGTCATTCTGATAGGTGTTATTTTAAATTAAATGATTTACAACTGTGCAAATACAAAGGAATTGTCAGCAACCATGCTACAATAAAGTAATGATGCACATCTTTTTTCTTTTTGTTACATTTGGTCAAAAAGATTTGATGTGCGAATAAATTACAATATGGAGAAGATGCATGTCTTTTATCATTTGGTCAAAAAATGTACGTATACATCAGTGGCAATATGGAGATTATGCAAGGTGTTTTTTTGTTGTTGTTTAATTTGGTAAAAAATGTGGTTGCTATGCCAACAAAGTTAAAAAAAGAACAGATCCTGTAATTTCATGAAAACTTTGTCAGCTATTGTAACAAAAGTTAGTGAATGGATCCAGGGCAATAAGGAGAGAAAGTACTTTTTTTTATTTAGTCCAAACTGTGGTTGCCATGGCCACAAAATGGAAAAGTCTTCCAATTATGAATCCTGTGTTTAATCGAACTTTTTTTTGTTTTTGTTTTTATAAATTTAGGTGTGTGAGGTTGGGGCAATGAGAAGATAATGCACATGTTTTTCTTTTTCCTTTATTTAGCAAAAAAATCTTGATTTATCAAAACATTATTGCCATCGTTGTGCACTGAGAAATACTATATTATGTAATATTAATTCGGTTGATGACTGTTCATAAAGGCAATGTATTGCTTTACAATACTAGTGTATCTTGTTGAAAAGGCAGAAAGAACAAAGGGATATTCCACCTATACTGTGATACTCAGTATGGCCCATTTGTATTTAGTAACAAATGTGTTAATTTACATAATCCTGTTTTGCAGCGGGCCTGCTCACAACGGCATTCTCCGAGATAAACTTTGAGGATCTGGGTAATGTGTTCACGTATACCCTGACACTCAGAGTTGGTGATGTCAAAAGCTCCTTGACCCAGACATTGCAAATTACAGTCATCAACGAGAATGAGGCACCTAGGTTTACCAAAGAAAACTTCCATCTAGACGTTGATGAAGCCGCTGTAAGTTTTTGTTTTTATAGTGCATCCAAAGGGGATACATATAGTTATCGCACCGTTCGTTCATACATTTGTTCGTTCGTTCATGTTTCCTTCCGTTCGAAACAATCATCTCCGCCATAACTTTGAAAAAACTGAAGGGATTTCCATGAAACTAAACACAAATGTTAACCATATTGAGAATGTGTGTCTTTTGCAAGAATCGGTTCCATACTTTTCAAGGTCACATTTGGAGGTCAAAGGTCAAATGAGTAAACCATTTCGGGGCATTTGTCCGTTAATTTCTGTGACATTTCTTGTTCTACTATACTGCTACAACTAGCTATGTTTCTGAAGAAGGCCTAACACACTACTAGATAAAATTGAAAGATAATTTAATTTTGACCAGATCGAGAAAATGCATGACAGGACCTCTAAGATTGATTTTAATGCTTTCTAAAGTGAATTATTTAACTTCAAGCAAAACAGTTCTTATCTTGTCCATGCTATTTCTCCATAACCTTTGATGAATTTTCACAAAACCTTATGAGAAGCATCAATATGAAGTGCAAATTTGCATAACTTCATCCCAGTCAGGTTCAAAGATTTTTGATGAAGTTATGGCCCTCTGAATATTTTCACACAAACATCTTGTCTGCGCTATTTCTAGTCATAACTCCTAGATGGATTTCCACGAAACTTTGTGCGAAGCATCAGTATGAAGTGGAGATGCACAAATCATCATGAGGTTTGCGTTTGCATGGGTATTAATCACCTTTAGTAATAGTCTATAGTTTCGGTACTATTCAGTTGTGTTTGAATGGTCAAAAAACTTTGACAGAAACAAACACCCCAAACTATAAGCTTGTTGAACAAGTTGCATGATTTTGATATGACAATATACTAGTAATGAAAGACTGTCCCCAAATATCCAAAATAATCCAACCTTATTGCTTTCAGGATGGGACACGAGTTACAACTGGTGTTATATTCACTACCAGTGGATACATGGTGGATGAGGACACAGAGGTCACGGCTAATGCGGAGTCACATGAATACTTACTCGACTGCGACACTGCCACAAACACTCACAGATTTTATATCAATCCCAGTTCGGGAAAAATCAAGTACAGGGGACCGTATGACCTTGACACTGCCGACACTCCGTCACAGATTGAGTGTACGATCACTGTTGTCGACAAGCTTGGTTTGAAGGACACTGCCAGACTGCATATTCATATTAACAATGTGAATGAATTTAGTCCTCAATTCACGAATAAGGCACGCACCATATACGTGTCTTCAAACACTCTTGTTGGCACCTCTCTTTTGACAGTTTCTGCCAGCGATTTTGATTTGTCGGATGATGATGATAATCAGATCACATATTCGCTTGATCAGTCGGCATTAGGGACTACTTTGTTTGCGATAAATGAAAATGGAAATATTTATACTGTAGCCTCCTTAACTTCATATTCTGGAGGACAGACCCTGGGACCGATTTACGCACAAGCGTCAAATTACTTGATTGCATCAAGGACAGGTACAGAAACTATAACTGTTGTTATACCATTGTCAACGACAACAACTACAACAACAACAGATAGGGACAGAGGTGAGAAACGCTTAATGTCCACAACTGTTAACTACCTTTTGTGTGTAAATTCCCCTTAAAAGTACACTTACAGCTTACCCGCTGAAAATTATAATGGTCAGGATCCAGTGGTGTAGAAGAGGTGAAGTGTCAGACAAGCTAAAAATCAATCTAAAATTAAAGTCATGACCAATAAACTGGCCCTAAAATTTTGCCTACTCCTTCCTTAACCCTTAACCTGCTAAGCATGACTATAATAGCCTTTGCATCCATTGTAAACCCAGATCAGCCTGCGAGCAACTCGCAGGCTGATCAGGGTTTACAATGTCAGGGTTTACAGCTGCTGATCAGTCATTTCCCCCAAAACACCCCTTTGTCACATAGGGGATGGTCTTGATTCAAAGAAAGAACAGTCCATTATATATTTGTAGCGGGTTAAGGGTTAAATATACAGAAAATGTGATTGCATTTGCTGAAGTAAGGCCAAAATGAAGCCTGTTTTCATTCTGTTTGGTTGTCATTCAGTTTTAAAGGTGTTACATCAGGCTTTTCCTGGAGGTCTAGGAGTCCGATTTAAAATTGACAAATAATTAAATTTTCCATATTTTTTATGCCTAATTCCAAAAAGTATCCTTTTTTCACAATTATATCCAAACAATTTACAATCTGAATTTTTTTTTTTTTTTTTGGGGGGGAAATACAGACCAGTAAGGATACTAGTCTTTAATATAAGCTGGTGTCAAAACTAGTCTGTATTTACCAAAAACAAAACTTAAAACCAAGAAATATTTAACTGTGAAAATAAAAGTGATTTTTTTTTATTTCTCTTTTGTTATAATATTTCACAATTTTCACAATTTCTAGAAAATGCCGCTATTTTTCACAATGGCACGGGCACGGGCACAGGCTGCATTCACAAAACACATAAAAAATCTCTGCTTGAGCTCAAACAAGACTCATTATTTACGAGAAAGTTCATTATGCACAGTAATATGTAATCTTTGAATTACTGTTGAATCACTGGGAAGCTAAGGCCACTGGATTTTTTTTTTTATTATTATTCATTTTTATTATCATTTCCTGTTTGGATGCATTTTTTCTTTTGTTTAATTTTTCTAAAGTTTGTCTATAAATATTTTACATGTTTAACATAGACTTATATAGGAAAAACTTAAAAAATCGTCTACTCTGAAATTACAAGAGCTAGAGGTGTAATGTTTTGCATTTGCTACAGGCTTATGGTCCTCTACCAAGTTTGTTCAAATAGTGACCCTGGTTTCCTTCCCTGGTTTTCCTTCTATGGGGTGGCTCTAAATAACCTATACTGTGTTGATGAGCTGTTAAACAACATTCAATTCAATTCTCTGAAACTACAAGAGCCAGAGGTTTGATATTTTGCCTTTACTATAAGCTTATGGTCCTCTACCAAGCCTGTTCAAATGGTGATCCTGGGGTCACATTTGGCCCCGCCCCAGAGGTCACGTTTTACAATGATTTACCCTTCAGTAGACTGCAGTGTATGAAGCATAGAGGGCTTCTTGCTGACTAAAAACTATCAAAAGATCAAAATTTCAAATTCAATCCTTATATTTGCATTTCAATTTACTATCTTTGACCTCTTAGTTTATGACCAATTAATGACAGTTGGCTACATATATCAGTAATACATTATATATTTGATATAATATGATGTTAGCTAAACTAAAATATTCGAACTGCAATAAAAACTACCGCGACTTTGATTAAATTTTGCTTATTTTCCATCCGATAACATTTGTAAATGGATCAACTTGTTCATTTCCAGTGAACGGGTGAACGGCATGTGTTTCCGTTCACTTTATTTACTATATAGCTTTTTTTCCCCGAGATGCAATATTTTCATACGGGCGATCTCATGCAAATTTGTTGACCTAAATTCGCAATGGCTGGCAGCGCAGAAAAAAATGCAAAATTAACAACTTTTTTAATTTAAAGACACATTTCGAGCCTATTTTATTTGGGTAGGGAGAGAATTTCTATAGGTAACTGTAAATCGCTGTTAGAAATTGAGATTATTAGTTTTTTGTCAAAGGATGGGGCCCGTCCCATAAAGAGTGTATAATAAGGTAGTAGAAATTATAACCGTTTTGCATTTTATGTGCACTAGTATATATGTTAAAACAACTATGTATAGATGGATTTTCTTAAAAGACCCGTGTTAACAATTAATAGTGTTTTTTTTTTTAGCACAATATACTCTATTATCAGTTACTTCTCTGCCATGTTTTAGTAAATCTCAAATGCAAGAAACTCATCTGGACTTCAAAATTCAAAAATCGTTGTCATCTGTCAGTGTTTTTGATCACCTGAGCCGAAGGCTCAATGTAATGTTTTGGAATCACTCTTCGTCCGTCGTCCGTCCGTTGTCCGTCGTCCGTCGTCGCCGTTATCTTTTGCTTCTGACGACTTTTTCTCAGAAACCGCTTGTCGGAATTCAGCCAAATCTTATATGAATTCATTAAACTGGATTTTATAGTTGCACCAACAACTCAGGTCATTTGGCGACATTCCAGCTTTTTATTGGTGGAGGAAGACCCCATGTGCAAACCCGGGCATTTTTTCGTGCACGGGCGCGCACCTGAGTAGAACCACCGACGTTCCGCAAGCAAGCTGGATAGCTTGATACTCACATACTAAACAGTCCTGGCTCCATGGGAAATCGAACCCACAGTGGTGAGGGACATTTCGCAGACAAAGTGTGTTGTTGAACAGTGTAGACAGTGGTTACCAAATCCGTATGGACAGCCTCATATGGGCCATAGGTGGAACTAATATTAATATATGGTGCAGTAAAATTATCACTTCCAGTTTGTGTGTTGTTGTTTGTTTTCTGATATTAATAATATCAACAAGAGAATCGGTAGAACCGATGGATGCATCCCGAAAGTTGCACAGAAAAAAGTAATGTTTAGTGTGAGTGCTTCCTTATTCAAAATGAATGCGCACGGAACTCTAAGATTTTTCAAAAAAGGGAGTTAATTAAAAAAGTAGTGAAGCTAGAGTTATGGTTCCTATGAACTGCACTCCGTCTCATTGTCCTAATCATTCACACAAACTTTAATCAAGAATACTTTTTGAGTTATGCTTCGGACAAAAAGTGTGACGCACGGACGCGCACACCGACGGACGGAAAAAGTGGCGACTATATGCTCCCCCATAATATTAAAAACAGTCTAGTGTTTTTAGTTACAATATATTTTATATCAAAAACTAAGGTAATAGTAAATGAAAAGAAAAAAACTGTGATGGGGCCTCAATATAATGTCTCTGTGGTAATCAGTCAGCGAGAAGTAGGCAGTTAAAAAGCATGCTATCCATGATTTTTCAACGACTACATTCAGTTGGGAAATGTGTCTTTAACAAGAATAAACAAAGCCCTACCCTCATCACCCTGAAAGTATTTCTTTTGCTGTTTTCAAAACATGTCCGCCAGCTTGTCAGGAACTTAGGTCACATGTCAGTGGGAAATGAACTAACTTAACAATTACCAGATGTTTCTAACACAAACACCGATATTGCTTCATGTTTTATTCAGGTACCCCGTCTTTGATATTACCCATTTACTACTTCTCATTTTACGAGTAAATAAAACTTGTTGATATCTAATGAAAGGCAACGGATTAAATCATCATTGCATCATAAACTGTTTTATTTTGTGTAAGTTTGCTTTAAAATGGGATATATTTAATGACGAGAACACTGGTAAAGAGATCAACTATCCATAGGAAAATTATCCGTAGCTTATTTGCAAGTGTTTCCTATTGTTGTTTAGAACTATTCTTTAGCAGACATCATAAAAATTGTCGATGAAATTTACGTAATAATTATATTGATAGATTTTTAGTTAAAGCACTCATCAAAAAAACAACCATTAAATAGCTGGCCAGCAATAGCATTGTAGACATAATTATGATACTATTGGATAAAACATGCTGGCGCGACAATTAGACACGCCCATTTCCACATTGCATTTCACAAAGAAATTGAAGCGCAACAAATCTCAGTAGTTGATCTCCTATTGCAGGTTTCTATGAGGACGGATGGAACTACTACTGGCTGTTGGGATGTCTAGGTGGCGCCACTATCTTTATATTGGCAGTGTCTCTTGTGTGTTATCGTATTTGTCGTCTGACGAGGGTTGGACCTTGGTGTTATCGTAACTGTATGAAGGGCATATGTTGTCGACCTAAATCGTAAGTTGATTACATGATGGTCACAGAACATGGGGTTGTGACCTTGAGCAGGTCACTAAACTCCCAACTGCGTGCCTTGCCTGTTGGATTGTTTCCGTGTACTATACTCAGCTCTTATAACAGAACCAAAATAAAATAAATGATAATACAATTTACCTACATTTACTGTCCAATCAGCGGTTCGTATTTGTACCACGTGATTGTACAATACTTAATGTTGTTATTGGACGTCGTACCGTCCGGATTTTTTTTTTTTTATATTGGACGATCCAAAACAAGATGGTGGATTTTTAAAAAATATCAGTAGAAATTTCAACGATAAAAACCGAATATCGGCGGAAAGTTCCGAATGAGTTCCGAGAAGTTGCGTGTGAATTAAAACAACAAGCGTTAAAACAACAAAATTCATTTATTGTTGTTAAAGGTCATTGTTATTTAGTTGTTTTATTTTCCCCTGTAAATTTAGGTATATAATAAAAAAGTTATTTAATTATGTATTGTGCAAAACGGGTTTTTATCTTCCTTGGTACTCGGACAATAAAAATTGAACAATACACTGTTAAATAACCTATTAATACATTTAGGGTTATTCTTACTGGAGTAAAGGGTACTGGAAGCTTGAATTCCCTTGAAAGATTCTTTATGGAAAAAATCATTGAATTTGCAAATTTAAGACATCTAAAAAAAGATTCTTCAATGTTCAATGCTTAAAAATTATTCTCTTGTTTTTAAGAAACTAATCGTAATTTGAAACTGTGTACATTTGCAGTCGGGCACCGAGAGGATTTAGAGATATGGGTTACGACCTGGCCAGTTTTGATCCTCAACAGATGGGTGAGACAGATGCCACTGAAATTGATGGTTGGTTTTCAAAGGCACGCAGAGAAAAACAGTTCTATAAGAAAGAGGTACAATATATTAGATGCATCATGCAATAAACAGAAACAATTCAGTCAGTTGTGCCTGTTATTGGAAGATGTTTTCAGTTTGAATTGCTATGCATTTTTATGCTCCCCGAAATTTTCGGGTGAGCATAAAGTTGCCGTCATGTCCGTCCGTCCATGTGTCCGTCCGTCCTTCTGTCCCGTTTTCTTGTCCGCTTAACTCTCCTACGTTTTTCATTCAATTTTCACAAAACTTCATAGGAAGTATCAGTATTATGTCTAGTAGCCCATATTATCCGGAGTTACTGGTTGAATGATTTTTGGCGGAGTTAGAACGGGACACTGAAGATTTTCAATTCTAAAGCTTGTCCGCTCAACTACTCCTAAGTTTTTCATCTAATATCCATTAAACTTTATAGGAAGTATCCGTATTTCTAGTAGTGCATATTTCACGATGTTTCAGTTAAAAAAATCTGCAGAGTTGCAGGAATTTGCAATTTTTTAAAAAACATAAAGCTTGTAAACTCAACTCATCCTACATTTTCCATCCGATTGTATTTCACATGTAACTTTATTCGGGGAGCATCCATCGGTTCTACTGATTTCTTGTTTAATTTCAAGTGATTTCATGAAATAGTCCCCAATATAAGCAAGTTTTATGCATACATGTTTCATTCATGTCAAAACCTACCATAAATGTCTTTTCTTTTTTCAATTATGGTATTTTCCTTACTTCAACTTTTTGACCAGAAAGGAGTTTAACAGAACTGAATTGAATTGAATTGGGTTTTAAGGCACACCAACACATGAAAGGTTATATGGCGCCTAACAGGAATGAACATGCCAGGCTCATCCTACATGTACATCAAGATAAAATATGAAAAATGGGCCTAGAACCTTCTCACCCTGAACTGCATAGTTGCTGCAAATTCTATCGTAGAAACTCCATTTACGCTGGAGCCAATTTTATTGTTTTTCTGCCACTGCTCTCACTAATGATGCATAAACTGCTATTTCCTTTGAACATCTTTTTATCAAATGTATTATTTTGAAAATAAAAATCTATTACTAATCCCATTGTGCTATTCATTATAAATATTTTAAATGTATTCTTATCAAAATCAACGAATATTTGAGACGGGAGTTGGAAGAAAAAGTAAAGTCCCCACTTGATAGTTTGGCTACCTCACTGGTTTGGATAGGAAGTTTCCAGTTTAATTAGTTTTGTGAATAGATCGCCCGTATTCAGTTGTTGGTTCTCAGATTGTCAGATGTTACCTAATATAGATTCCAATGTCCTTCATTCACTCCATCTGTCCTTCTGCAGATGAAGCCATATGGCCGCCCTACACCCATTATCGTAGATGCAGACGGCAGATTTGGAACTCCGATGACCAACTATGACGAGGACCTGTCAACACGCAACACTCCTGTTTACGAGATGCTCCGAGTAACAACTCCCAGCGCTGTACCAGATGTTGCAAGCTATCTGGACCCTTACACAGGAACTAGGTATACGCCAAACACTTGTCACAACTGTATAAGACAGTACTAAATGGACGAGTAAAATTGATATCTTTTAACCCTTTCTCTGCCAAATTTCAATTGCCGTCTGCTAAAACATGAATCCAAACATTCCGGTAATATTTTATAAATAAAATTATTTTTGAGTGGCAAATGGTGTAAACCCTGATCAGCCTGCTCGTAGTGTGCATGGTGATCTGTGTCTACACTGTTCGTAAAATCAATGTCTTCGACTGCGGCAGCGAAAGGGTTAATGATTTAATCAAATAACGCATCAAAACCGTTTATCAAAACTCTCTCGAGGTGTTCAGGTCATTAACAATTCAGTGCCGATTAAAAGTATAGGCTTATTTACTGGTTTTTAAATGGCTGTGATTCTCCAAAACAAATCAATTCCTATATTTGTCCCCTAAGGGCATGATATGAATTTCATCTTGCGCTCAACATCCTTCACTTGCTTATGATAACAACAGTGTTACTATCGACGCAGTTCCAACAAAATGGCCAAGGCAAGTCACTCAATGAACAAATTTAGAGATGGATTATCTCATTGAAGAACAAAATAGACACACCAATTTATTACTAGAAAATACAAACAAGTTAATACATGAAATGGAAATACCCAACATTAGAAAACAAGAGGTCAATGACCTTCAAGCTCTACAGATAAGTTTTGATAGCTAGATCAGCCATGGCAACTTGTGAAGCTTTATGGAAATAGGATCAATGCCATGTCATGCTGATCATTTTAGAAAATGTCCCATATCAATATCACTAATAGTTTTTAAGAAGTAGTAGCTACAAACTTGCCTTTTAAAAGTTTATTTTTAGCTGAGGTGGCCATTTTGAATTTCCTGTTAACCTGAAATTTTGCTAGGATCAACCAGACATCAAGAGCAAAATTCCTGTGAAGTTTCATGAAAATCCGTCAAGTAGTTTCAGAGGAGTAGTCGCTACAAATTTTTACTATATAACTCTATGTAAACAAAGATGGCCGCTGGCACCCATTTCTAGCGTCAAATCAAAATGATTTTCGACAAGGACCAACATCATGTCATGCTGATCATTTTAGAAAAAATGCCATATCGATATCACTTATAGTTTTCACGAAGTAGTCGCTACAAACTTGTTTTTTTTTTAAATCTATTTTTGGCGGCCATCTTGAAATTCACATCAACGTGAATTTTTGCTAGGATCAACTAGACATCATGGCAACATTTCTGTAAAGTTTCATGAAAATCCATCCAGTAGTTTTGGAGGAGCAGTCGCTACAAAAACAGTTTACGGACAGACGGATGGACGGACGATGGACACCGCACCGTGGCATAATCTTCGATCAGTAGAGCTAAAAACTATGCAATGCGTGGCTTAAATTTGTTCCGTGACTGGCTTGGAAATGTCAGTATCGCCTTGGTGTACGGAGCTGTATTTCCTGTAGAATTGCATGTACAGGTAATCTGACAAGCTTGCCAATGTCATAAGGAAGACAGATGGTTCTGCGTATTGACATAAACCAGATTCTGCGAAATATATTTAAAAGAAATTCATTCATAGGCAACACGTTAAGTTTAAAACGACCAAGGTAAATCAAACTGTAAACCCCACCCCACCACACCACCCCTTTGAATGTTTTTCTTAATTTTACAAAAGATGCATAGGCCATGATAAGCGTACTGCTGTGCTCTTCGGGTATTGTAAACAGTGAATAAAATAATCATTTGTATACTGTGTATGTATGTGTTGTTGTAGTTTGTTATATTCAATAGAAGAATTGTGTGTATACTTTGTACGTATGTGTGTGTGTTTTTTTATGCAATACCTGAATTTTACGAAACAAATGATATCCTGAAAATGTTTAGAAAATATGTGATAATGAGTTTATGATATGGCAATTTTGATATGGGGGCAGATATTTAAATAGCAATATATTAATCTATAATTATTAATCAAAGATGTTTAAATTTAGATCATTAGTCAAAGATTAGATATTTTTAACATGTTTTGTATTTCCGTAAGAATGATGGAGTGACAATTGAATTGAATTGAATTGGGGTTTTAAGGCGCACCAACACATGAAAGGTTATATGGTGCCTAACAGGAATGAACATGCCAGGCTCATCCTCCATGTACATCGAGATAAAATATGGAGAATGGGCCTAGAACCTTCTCACCCTGAACTGCAGAGTTGCTGCAAATTCTATGGTAGACACTCCATTTGCGCTGGAGCCAAGTTATAGTTTATCTGCCACTGCTCTAGTGATATGAGCGAGATGAAACGTGAAACAATGCAGGGCTCATGATGAAGACCTTTAATGAGCAAGAACAAAAAATGATAAAATGAACATGATTTTTTTTTTTTTTCCCCCTCTGCCTTCCCCTCCAACGGGATCTGAAGTGGCCCTATTCTTTACCCCGTAACCAAACGGGGCCCCCGGAACCACACGGGGCGATGGAGTGACAAATAATTATGCTTGTCTTCTTGTTTACTTTCAGGGGTACGAGCTGGAGGAATGAAAACCAAAACAAATCAGATTTCAAGAGGAGTTTTTGATCATCATCTCAGAAACTTGGCTCATATATTTCATTTTTATTGCACACAATAATGGTTAGTTATTTATGACAATATAACAATATCTCTAAATCTATAATCATAATTGACATATAACAAAGCAGTATTCTTGACATAATAACTAGTGTTATTGACAATATAACATACAGAAACCTTGACACTATAACCTAGTGTTATTTAAAATATGACATACAAAAACCTTGACACTATAACCAGTGTTCTTGACAATATAACATCATAGTATTATTTACAAAATACCAAGTGTTACCGACACTATAACATAAATTATCATTGACACTATACCAATTGTTATTGACACTGTAACATTATCATTGACACTATACCAGGTGTTATTGACACTATATCATAAATTATCCTTGAAACTATACCATGTGTTACTGACACATTATCATTGACACTATACTAAGTGTTATTGACACTATAACAAATTATCACTGACACTATACCAAGTGTTCTTGACACTATAACATTATCATTGACACTATACAAGTGTTATTGACACTATAACATTATCATTGACACTATACCAGGTGTTATTGACAATATACCAAGTGTTACTTACACTATAACATAACTTATCATTGACACTATACCAATTGTTATTGACACAATAACACACATCACACTATGCCAAGTGTTATTGACACTATAACACACATCATTGACACTATACCAAGTGT
The DNA here is from genome assembly GCA_037043455.1 of Cyrtodaria siliqua. Taxonomy (NCBI): domain Eukaryota; kingdom Metazoa; phylum Mollusca; class Bivalvia; order Adapedonta; family Hiatellidae; genus Cyrtodaria; species Cyrtodaria siliqua. The sequence continues at coordinate 144,268 of JAWPHD010003401.1, forward strand.
TATTGACAATATACCAAGTGTTATTGACATTATAACACATCATTGACACTATACCAAGTGTTATTGACAATATACCAAGTGTTATTGACATTATAACACATCATTGACACTATACCAAGTGTTATTGACAATATACCAAGTGTATTGACATTATAACACATCATTCACACTATACCAAGTGTTATTGACACTATAACACATCATTGACACTATACCAAGTGTTATTGACAATATACCAAGTGTATTGACATTATAACACATCATTCACACTATACCAAGTGTTATTGACACTATAACACATCATTGACACTATACCAAGTGTTATTGACAATATACCAAGTGTATTGACATTATAACACATCATTCACACTATACCAAGTGTTATTGACATTATAACACATCATTGACACTATACCAAGTGTTATTGACATTATAACACATCATTGACACTATACCAAGTGTTATTGACATTATAACACATCATTGACACTATACCAAGTGTTATTGACACTATAACACATCATTGACACTATACCAAGTGTTATTGACATTATAACACATCATTCACACTATACCAAGTGTTATTGACACTATAACACATCATTGACACTATACCAAGTGTTATTGACAATATACCAAGTGTATTGACATTATAACACATCATTCACACTATACCAAGTGTTATTGACACTATAACACATCATTGACACTATACCAAGTGTTATTGACAATATACCAAGTGTATTGACATTATAACACATCATTCACACTATACCAAGTGTTATTGACATTATAACACATCATTGACACTATACCAAGTGTTATTGACATTATAACACATCATTGACACTATACCAAGTGTTATTGACATTATAACACATCATTGACACTATACCAAGTGTTATTGACACTATAACCAGTGCTACTAACAATATAATACATTTGTTTCAGCAACAAAAATAAATAAAAGTCAAGAAAACAGAAAAAAAACATAGTTTATCAAAAGCCAAATAAAGGTGCAGTATGAACAAATTGACATGCGTTTTGGGCAAAATAACAATGTATACAGACATAATTTTAACCCTTAACCTGCTAAGCACGACTATAATAGCCTTTGCGTCCATTGTAAACCCAGTAAATTCAGTGTCTGGCTGCTGATCAGCCATTTTCCCCAAAACACCCCTTTGTCACATAAATGGAATGGTTTTAATTCAGAAAAAGAACAGTCCATTATATATACGTAGCAGGTTAAGTATATATACGTAGAAGGTTAAGGGTTAAAGAGACAAAACTTTTTTTGCAAAATAACATGTACATTTCTCACTTAATATTGCTTAACTCCACATAGTGGAGATTTATTTTTGGCCCGTACCAGGATTTATCTTGATTTACCAGTATTGCCGTATATTGGATTTATCTGGATGTGAAGTGGGAAATTAAAAGTGAAACTGTATTATTATATGAGAATAAGATGCATATTTATTTCTCGTAAGTGTTGCATTGTGAGTAGACTGTTTATTTCATTGTTTTCATGAACTATCATATTGTTTTACAGAATAAATGATACGTTTCATTTATTGTCGTATATTATTTTTGATATCCCCTATGCTACATTGTAACAAAGCTGGAGCAAACTACCAAAAGCAGTTCTTATTTCTTCCCATGATCGTCATTGTATCATTGTCTGCCTGATATGGTGATAGCTTGGAAGTAAATTCACGCCAAATCAATGTTTACCCATTAAATGAACAATTTACCCTCTCTCGGTTGAGGAACGAAAATAATGTCGGTGTTGGAGGGCTATACAACAATTAAATTCGAAGATGAACATCTATGAAATACCGAAAAAATCCAGAAGCATATTTTGATCACCTTACCAAACTCACGACATAAAATCAATTAGGTACACTGATTTTATTATAAAGGCACAAAAATAATATCCAAGCAGTTTTAATGACAGCCCTTTATGCCAAACCAAATGCCACGACAGTGGGGATGTGCTGCTAGGCAAAGTCAGAGAAAACTTTGTTTTGGTCTTGCCAACTTTGTAATAATAATTAACACTGTTGCGATGTTTTTATCTTGTACAAAGAGCTGAGATTGAGCTAAAGTGAAGTTTTACTGCGTGCCAACACAAAAAGGTCATATGGCGCCAACAGAAATGAACATTCCAGGCCCACTATCCATTTACATCTAGATAAAAATATGCAGAACTGCAGAGTTACTGCAAATTCTGTTGTAAACACTCTTCTGCAGCCACGATCATTGGTTTCTGCCACCACTCAAGTAGCACCTGAAACAATACAGGAATGATGATGACCTTTAATGAATATGGCAAAAATAACACTATATATATGAACTCGGTGGGGGTGGGTGGGGTCCTACTATTCTTGCCCGGGAACCACACGGGGCCGCGTAGACCAATAACCATCAGTGTTATTGTATTATTGTAATGTATGACTATTTACAATGATTTAAATAATCTCAATCACATTGGATGATCCTCCTCTAAATCTTAACTCTATGTATCACAGCAAATTTGACTAACGTTATTTCTAGGAAGCCACTACATACAAAAATAAGCAAATGAACACAAGCGGTTAACCTATATATAAAGCATATCAGTTTTCTATAATAAAAAAAACTTTATAGTATTCAACAAACTATTTTTTGGGGCGCTTGTTTCAGCCAATGGTTTTTCAGCATTAACTTGAGCAATTTTTACAATGGGTTGGTTGATAAATTATATATCATTGGAACTGAAATTTTTAGTGGTAAATAAAAACACCTTAGTTTTCAAATATACTTTACAGCTAATATGTTATTTTGATGGGGCTTTTCCCATGTAAATTCCTTGTTGATGGGACATCAGAAAATAAAATAATCTAAATAACTTCAGTCAGCCTTAATGTTTTGCTATAAAACTTTCAGAGTGTTTTCATTTACATTTATATAAGACATTAAAATCATTTTTGGATAGAAATTCTAAAAGAAAAGCAGTAAATCAAAAATAACTTTTGCACGTGAAATTTTTATTTCTCAACCGATTTTGAAAAGTAACGTATTTTTATTTACCACTAAAAATGTCTGTTTCAGTGATATACATTTTATTTAGGTACTAGTTGGATTTTGTCTTAACAGTCCAAAAAACCTTTGGCTCAAACAAGCGCTCCAAACAATAGTCACTTCTTTTTTGACCTGGGGGCTAATTCTAGACATTGGCATCTGGACAAGATTTAGCATTCAAGCTTGAACTAGTATTACATGCCCAGTGTTCACGAAATGACACAGCGCTTAACTGTAATAGCGTCATCCCAAGTTTGTTCCAATGTTGTATTTTCGATTGCAAAGCAATGGCTAGATAACACCAGATTTTGTCTTAAATGAAGGTTTATACCACTGTTTGCCTTGTAGAATCCTGCATGACAGTAGAGTGTAGGGGCTGGGAAAGCAGAATTGACTCAACCATCTTGGTAATTGATAATGACAATGATACATGTAGTCGATGGGAGACTGACAACGTTCTCAATTTACCAATTTGAAATTTAATGATGCTACGGGGTTTATACCTTTGCCCTATGACTGTATAAATGTCGCTAGCTTGAGTATTACGTTTTTTAAGAAATGGATGAAGTTATACAACCCTTTAACAGCGTATAGTTGATAAGGCTTACAGTGAGGAATGGTGATATGCAAAAACTGACAAAAATGGATGAAGCTGATTACTGGAAATAAATATCACGGTATTAAATATCCAGTTACCCTTGGGGAAATGCCTTATATCAAGATGGTTTAACACACACACACAAATGTTGAACAAAATAGGAAACTCCCCAAAATCACAACACATCTTTTTCTATTACCTGATTACAAAAATCCAATGTATTTCTTCAACGTGTTTCTATAATGTAGGAGAGCCAATGAATAACAATTCAGTTCTCCAAAATGCCCATATCTGTGTTCTTCAAAAATCATGACAATCTATGCCTGAGATCAAAACTTCAAATTTGCACTGACTGCTCGACACATTTGAATCACTTAATATAAACTGAAAGGAAAAATAAATGCGACAAGGAAATTTCGGCTATATATTGTATATAGTGCACACTTAATTCCATATATATTCCAAGGAAATCCGAAGATGTTTTGGAAAAAAAAAAAGTTGCAGTTAGAGAAAGGACAAAACTGATGTTATAGACGTTTTAATCACAGTACACGCTGTAACAAGAAATTCATAAATGTTGAAGTTCATCTTGAAAAATTGAGCCAGTTCGGTACTGTATTTAACTAAAAGAGTTTGCAAAATTTTGCATCCTAAGTTTGCGCCAAACGCGTACTCTGTCAATAATGAAACTTTGCAGGAATACTATTTGCTGTGTTACATGTTGTTTTAGTCTTTTTTCCGAAAGGAAAGATCTTATGTAGCCATGTACCATTCGATTAACAGCAGCATATTGTACATACAATATATAGCAGAAATTCCTGTGTTGCGTTTCTTTTTCCTTACAGTATATATGAAAATAAGATCATGATTAGAACGAAATTAACATAACTTATGATTATCTACACAGATGAGTAATAATAGTTTAAGTATGTCTTACTAGCACCGAATCAACAGCAAAACGCCACCTCTACAATTTTACTCTGCTTCGAAAACCTTCAAAATATCCCTTGCTATCTTTTGAAACTCAATATTTCTTTCAATGCACGTTTTCCTTTTCTATTTCTATGTTCTGGTTCAAAATATCTTCACCTGTCACTTTGTTAACACGTTCTCTCTCTGTTTATCTTGACATGCATATTCTTCTTGTTAATTCTATTATCGAAGTTTACAATAAGCCTGGTTTCCTGCACATTCCAGTTTTCAGCTCACACTTATAACAGTTACGGGTACCAGACAGCTTCCCATATCTCACTCTCTGAGAGATTCGAGCATGTTCAGGTACTGATCCAGTCTGCCCTTGGCGTCGTAGCGGCTATGTAGTTCGAGCATACGCAGGTTACTGGCGCTGAAACTGTCCACGATCTTCAAGTCTTTGTAACTCCTCAGTGCATTCTTCAGCGTCTCCACAGCTGCACTTTCACCTGGGGAAGAAATTGAAATTGAATCCAACAACACATACATGTATAAGATTATTAAGGGATTCCCTTTAACATAGTGATTAAGGATTTGTAGAAAGGAAGCTATATCTAACAAGACAAACTATTTAGAACTATCGGACCAATTATAGAACTTTTCTGAAATGAAATTTAGAAATATTTACTTTTCTGTTCACAGAGGATTCAGAAGAATCCGAAAAAGTTCTTTGACCCTTCCACCCCTATCAACTGTTTTAGTATGTTCCAAGCAGAAGTAGAGCTGAGTCCATTAAACAAATGCAGGGATAAACTGGTCATTTAAGACATTAAAAATATAGATACATTTAACGCATGAACAGATGGCACTGGTATCACTTTAATAAAACATTCAATTACTTACAATGTCTCAAAGCTAGAAATACATTTTGTATAAAGAAATGATTGATTTATGCTAAAACTTATTTGTCTTTAAAAACAAAAACAAAAATAAACAAATATCTCACCATAGCTAGCAACACCCTGAGTAACTCTTGTTTTCGCATGAACGTGCAACTTCTTAATGAAATCATCCTCTGTTAAAAAAAAACAACAATGTATAAGAAAAAATTAACTGAATTTCCTTCATATTTACATTACTGTTAAATATTTCATTACTGATGACAAAACATAATCATTTTTACAATTTGCGTGGATTAAAGGGACACACATAAACCTAGTAATAAACGTCTCAGTTTATTTTAATATCCAGTATCACTTTTGACTTGAACCTCTTAGCATATAATGAAATAAAATAATGAAGTGGCTTTATATCATTCTTCTCGAGGGCTGGCGTGGCGCAGTCGGTAGCGCGGCGGATTTGTAACCGGAGGCCCCGGGTTCAATCCTTCGTGGTGCCACTGAGTTTCGTCGGTGTGTTCTTGGGCAAGACACTTTCCCTTAGCCTCGTCCGTCGGATGGGGACGTAAACCGGGCGGTCCCGTGTATCGGTCTATCCTCCGAGCACGTTAAAGAACCATAGGAATCTATTCGATAATAAGAGTAGTGCACGGTTCCCGGATTCCTATGTATCCTTCCCCTCTCTCTGGGGCGGCTCTATATAACCTATACTGTGTTGATGAGCCGTTAAACAATATTCAATTCAATTTATATCATTCTTATAATTCATATTAATGACTGAACAAATGCAAGTTATGTAGAAAAACTAACGTGACGCCGTGAATTTTTAAAAAATCAAGATTGCCATGTATCCCTTTAACAAGAGGTTTCATGAATGATATCATTTTGATGCAGAAAATAAATGTATACATTCTGTCTTCGTATATATCGTATAAAATTTATCCAATCTGTTTGAATATTTACATCTTCATTTACAGCAAACGGGGAGATCTCTGTATTACTTTTATTAAAAAGCTTTTAAATATTTAAATAACTAAACCAAGCATGGGAAAGTAGTATTTAGACTGATAAATTTGAGACAATGCATTACGCGACGACATCTTACCCGCTGTTTCCTCCTCCATCATCTTGCTGATATGGTGCCCTGTTACCAGATAAGCCTCGAAAAATGGAGCCAGAATTTTGTGGAAGAATCGCAACTTCTCCTTGCAGTCATCTCTCTCAAGGTTAACCTGGAATTGGTGGGGAAATAAGAGAAATTTATTGTGAGAACTTAATAATAGAGAACGGAAACAATATTGAAACCAGTAGATAACATACAGAGGCGGTATCATCAAGTGTCTGTTTTATCACAAGTGTGCCTCAGATACTACATACGTAAAAAATATGGTCAAACACGCTCCACAGAGGGCCTCACTGAAAATTAGTTTTACTAACCTGGCATCCCACTTAAAATAAATTCTTCCATTTAACATGTTTAAATCAATGTATTGCACAAAATAAAGCCTTCAATTTACTTCAATTCAATTTATTGCACGACCAAGTGCGTGCTTACCAGTGTTTTTTTTTTATGTGCATCAAGCACAAAAGGACACAATCCTGCATTAAGACTGCTGTTTCCCGTTTTTTAGACATGTACCAGTATTGGTAATTCTGTATGCATGTTACCTACCCTGAGCAGTTGTTCATCCCGAAAATACTCCTCATCACCGTCCTCTCCTTCCTCCGCCCAGGACAGACTCGCCGACAGTCGTGTGGCCCACTGCTTGTCAAAGGTGTTGTGGTAGGCATCATACTATAGAAGGAAATACTGGATATAAACTTCTATTAAAGGAGGATAAAAACTATTAAAAGAGTATGTACACTCATACTGATGTATGTTATAAACTCATATTAAGGAGGATATAAACTCATATTAAGGAGGATATAAACTCATATTAAGGAGGATATAAACTCATATTAAGGAGGATATAAACTCATATTGAAGAACAAGAGGTTGTTTTTAGTAAAAACAGATGTCACCCCCACAGGGGAAAGGGCCATGAGTCCATCAAAATCATTCGACTGGGACAAGATGACGATATGCGTAACTAGGCTTGGTACTGATCATCCCTACCAAGTTACGGCCAGGGGTTCAGGAGAACTAGTCCGGACAAAGTTTAAAACCTTTAAAGGGCCATAACTCTGCCAAAAATCATTCAACCAAAACACAACAACAATGTCCGCAACCAAGTTTCGTTGAAGTCCAACAAGTGGTTGAGGAGAGCTAGTTAGGGCAAAATGTATGTATTAAACCTTTAAAGGGCCACAACTCCACTAAGTTTCATTGAAATCCACCCAGGGGTTAAGGAGAACTAGTTTGGACAAAGTTTCTGTATATGAGACCATATCTCCGCAAAATGTCATTCAACTGGAAAACGGTGACGATATGCGCAACTAGCCGTGATACTGATTATCCCTCAGGGTTCTCCACAGCACCTTTAAGCACCGCGATAGCGCGGTGCTTGAAAATCAAAATCCTTATTTGCGCTGTCCTTGAAATTAGCGCGGTCCTTTAAATCCCAAGCGCGGTGCTTTGATTTACTCGATTCATGTTGCTTAACGTCTGACACATACACCATAACCAGACCCTCTACACAGGATGTAAGTCACCGTTATCGGTGTGAAATACTACACCTAAAGGACAAGTGTGTACAGTTGTATAAACCAGCCAAATCAGGCAGAGATACGGTGTTGTCGCATTGCGTTAGCTGTGTATCACTTGACTTTATTGTTGATCATTATTATGTCCCGACAAACAAAACTTGATGGGATTAATTAGATAAGATCAAGCGATGTGACATAATTGATTGGATAATGTTATTTAAATACATGATGAGTGATTATTAATGAGTTGTTAAAAAAACATATGATGTTTTGATGTTCGTCGGCTCTCTGCGTGGATCATCTGCAGTTTGTAAGTATTAATGTGTTGCAGATTATTTTAATTACTCGATACTTTCAGAGATTAGTTAAAATCTTTAATTAATTAAGTTAAGTTAAACTGGGTTACTTTGCTATAAAATGTCTGCTGTTTCTATTAATTTATCATAACAAAATGTCGAAGCAAAGTAGTAAGAGACCCTTAGATGGGGGAATTGGCAAGTTTTTTGTGGTAAGAAATGTTGAGGCTGCACATACTGTCTGTGACTCAGCATCTGAACCAGTCACCAAAAGAGCCAGGGTCAGACTGACCGGGTTCAATCCAGACTGGGAGAAAGACTTCAAATGGGTTGAGGAAATGGAAAATGGTTAGTAAATAAATACATGTAATTTAAGGGCAATCAATTTAAAGGAATGAATATTAAATTGTGTATTATTCAAATGCAGATATTGTGAAGTGTATGGTAGCTGATTATGGTCTAAATTTAATGGATAAAGTGTTTGTTGTATTGGGGTATATTTATGTACAGATTATATTATTTCATGTTGTAGTTTGTACTAGGGTATATTATATTTATGTACAGATTATATTTCATTGATGTATACATAAACCTAAATACTATGTATGAAGGTCTATGATGTATACTACCTATATAATTATATATTGTATGAACCTTGTTTTAAAAAGAATCTTTTTTTTTCTTTTTTAGGCATGAGATGGAAATGAGTTAATAAAATACTATTTTACTGTATAATTATATTCTCTGTAATATAGTTCTTCCCCAACTTCATTTTATAATTAAAAATCATCTCGGGGCATATGGTGCACCCTAGAATTGGAAAAAAATCGACAGTAGTAGGGGGCAGCCCCCTCCCAAACCCACCCCACGCTGCCTATGCCAGCGCCTGAAAAAAACCCATGGAGGACCCTGTCCTATAAAGTTTCGTAGAAATCAGGCCAGGGTTTCTGGAGAACTAATCCAGAAAAAAAGTTGTGTATAAAGGACCATAGCTCCGTCAAAAATCATTCAAGCAGAACAAGGCGACAATATGCGCAACTAGGATTGGTACTGATCATCCCTGCTGGCCATGAGAACTAGTCTGGATAACATTTGTGTATTAAAGCCTTTCAAGGCCGTAATTCTGTCAAAAATCATTCAACCGGGACACAACAATATGCTCAACTAGGCTTGGTACTAATTATTCCTCCCATATATTAAAAGCATGCGACTGACCTGCTGCGAGTCTTCAATATTGAGCACTTCGGATGTGACTAGGTGATCCAGAGTCTCTGCCAGCATCTCTGTCAGGCTGCAGCATGGCTGCAATAAAACATGATGTGATGACGCAAGCAGTCTTAGGTTAACAACTGAGGGCCTCATGGAAGGTTATGTCCTTTGCAAATATAGTGCTTAAGATTGAAAATCAAGAGACCATTAAACTTTGTAAATCACTGCAAATGCATGTAAAGTCCCACCTAACCTAGCTGTACATCTTTACTGATGAACGTCAATAATGCAAATGATGCAAACTAGAGTTTATATTACACTGTAGTACACTATATTACACTGAAGTACACTATATTACACTGTATTACACTGTATTACACTGTAGTACACTATATTACACTGTAGTACACTATATTACACTGTAGTACACTATAGTACATGGTATTATACTATAGTACACTGAAGTACACTATATTACACTGTAGTACACTACATTACAATGTAGTACATCATATTATGCTGTAGTACACTATATTACACTGTAGTACACTATATTACACTGTAGTACACTATATTACACTGTATTACACTGTAGTACCCTATAACACACTGTATTACACTATATTGCACTGTAGTACACTATATTACACTAAAGTACACTATATTACACTGTAGTACACTCTATTACACTATATTACACTGTAGTACACTATATTACACTGAAGTACACTATATTACACTGTAGTACACTCTATTACACTATATTACACTGTAGTACACTATATTACACTGAAGTACACTATATTACACTGTAGTACACTCTATTACACTATATTACACTGTAGTACACAATATTACACTGTAGTACACTATATTACACTATATTACACTGTAGTACACTATATTACACTATATTATACAGTAGTACACTCTATTACACTCTATTACACTCTATTACACTGTAGTACACTATATTACACTATATTACACTATATTACACTATATTACACAGTAGTACACTATATTACACTGTAGTACTAAGTAGCAATAATAACGGCAACTGAACTGAACATTGTTTAACCGCTCATAGGTTATTAGAACCGCCTAAGAGATACGGGAATGTTTAACCGCTCATAGGTTATTAGAGCCGCCTGAGATACGGGAATGTTTAACCGCTCATAGGTTATTAGAGCCGCCTAAGAGATACGGGAATGTTTAACCGCTCATAGGTTATTAGAGCCGCCTAAGAGATACGGGAATGTTTAACCGCTCATAGGTTATTAGAGCCGCCTGAGATACGGGAATGTTTAACCGCTCATAGGTTATTAGAGCCGCCTAAGAGATACGGGAACGATACATAGGAATCCGGGAATCTGCTCTAAATTGCTAACAAAAACATTTCTCTGTATTTTAACATGCTCGCAGGATCGACTCTGATACAAGGGACTGCCCTGTTTACGTCACTATTTGACGGACGAGGCTGAGGAAAAACATCTTGCCCAAGAACACACCGGCACTGGTGAGGCTTGTACCCGGCTCTTCCAGATTTCAAGTCCACCATGCTATCCACTGGGACATGCCAGTCCCATGAACATAAACCAAGCATAAGAAATAAGTAAAGAAAAAAACTTACAGGCACAAAGGTAAATTCATATTTCAACAAGGCGGACAACTGTTCTGCGACTTCAAGCACTTCTTCTCGTGACATGAGAATGATCTCCCCTGTTGGAGTGGAACTCCCTAGACCAGTGAGATTGACATCACTCAAATATATCACAGAATTTACTGAAAACAGAAAACTCAATGTTATCAATAATAAATACTGCAACTGTTTAAATAAATCATAAATCATGAAGGGAAACATTTTCAAATTTTACGTGAATCGCAAAACTACCATCTTATCAAATTATAAACCGAGTCTTAGTGGGCAGATGCAGACTATTGCAGATGCAGATTTTGATAGGTGCATGCTCTTTATTCAGTAATCTTCCAATTTGCTGATATTAAATTATAAACTGAGGACACTTCAACATCATGAAAGGGTCCCAGTAACCACAAGAAATAAAGGGACACAATGAAGTATTAAAGAAGTTATCAAGCATTAACTTTTACACCTGATTTATCAATCCAGAATCATTTTTATTTTAAATTAAAACCTTTACATACAAATGGCCCATTTGCACCAAAACTTACATATGAAGGGATGCTGACGCTTGTAGGAAATCTCCCCCATTGTTTGATTAGTCAGCTGAAAACTCAAGATTGCCTTGTGTGGACTTGAATAAGTAACATGGTGATTGACCTTCTATTCTGTATATAAGTCAGACCATACTACATAGGCGACACAAAACTACCGAGACATGTCACTTACCCAAGATGCTCTCCAACAGGAAGACCGAGATGACTGGATTTCCATAATAACTGAGTTCAAACACGTTGGGGATATCCACAAGTGGCGTGACCTGGTCTTCGAGCTGTTCCTTTCCAGGCCTAATATAATGTACATAAGAATTTATACAATATATACAGAATCTTACATGACCGATTGTTTAATATTAAATTTATTAAACAAATTGGATAACATACTGAGCGAAAAAAAGTTATTTCCATAGACGAGATACAAAGCGGTGTATGGTAGGGGTCAATGACAAAGGGACATAAATATGACCAATAATAATGCTACTAATTCATTTGTAAACAAAGTCAGTGAAAAAATTAAAGCAAATATGACATAGGTTATCAAAAATCGTTCGCATTTCAATGAAAAGTGAGGTAATTTTAAAATTATGAAATCTGAAATGTTTTTGTTTGAGAAAAACAATTGTTTGTGTCAATGCCAAACATTAAACTTGTTCAAAGTAATACGTTTTTATATGAAATAAATTGTTTTTAATACATGGGAGGTAATTCTGATACTTTCTGATAGAATAAAATAAAATAACAAAAATAATTTGAAAATCCCATCCTTACGTAGCATTTCTAATATCATCAATGTTCATATTATGTTTAATCTATATCCCTAAAATGTTGTGCTAAACTTATTTTGTTCAGTATAGTATATGCATGATGCGAGGCTGTGCAGAGCATCATATCAATCTTATCTAGCGAGTAAATTCAATATCAAATAGGCAAGAATGTGAGATTCTATTGATCACGTAACACCAAAAAAAGCCTTCGAGCTCTGTAGCTCCACAGCATCATGTGTTATCCACTGAGGCCACTATGCTGGACTAAATACTCCTGAGCAGAGTTTAACCCAGTCCTGTAGTATAATGTATTCATGGTCAAAGCATGTCTAATACTATAAACTTACTTTTTCTGAACCATGTTGGGTCCCAGAAGGGCGCTTGCATAGAACACCACTTCCTGTACGCTCGAAGATGGAGAGAATCCGATATCTCTCTTCCTGACAACCACTTCCTCTCGTAACCATGCGAAATCCTTCACCAGCTGCGCCATTGTCGTACCCTGTAACGGTAATCATACATGTACTACGGTGGGAAGGAGATCTCAGATGTTCTGGTGACACATGAAACCGAGGTTCCTGTCTTAATACAACCTGCGTTAATAATACGGAGATACAAAAGGGGGGAATTTGATACCCCACCAACCAGTCTTTCTGGTTACTCTTTAAACCAAGGTTCCCCATCTCAATACAACCTCTGAGTTTATCTAGACGTAAAATGTCAATCAATCAATCAGTTCATGAGTCAATCAATGGTGTTTTGATAGTCTGTGCTTATAGGGAATTAAATGCAGAATATTGCTTGTAATAATCCTTACATGATTTTGAGAAAAATGATGTATTCATTTGGTAGAATTTATGTCCAACCTATTTTGCTTGTTCTGATGGCAAAAAAATGCTTTTAAAACAAAATATTTTATAAACAATATATTAGGAGAAAGAAATATGATTTTTTCTACATTTTAATTAACCAATGAATGAATGGTGTTTTACTGCACGTTGACACATAAATAGGTCATATTGTGCGCAAAAGGGATGAATGATGAAACAAATGAAATAGTAAGTTATCAACAAATTCATGTAAAAATATGCCGATAAAACTATTTACAAGTAAGGGATCATATGATAAAAATATTAACAATGTATATGAAGATCAAAAATGCCTGTCAACGGGTACGTAAACAAGTAAATGCAAGTTTAAACCAATGAATAGTCAAACAGTTTGTATTATAAGACATAACTATTTTCTCAAGAAATGGAGAAAACTTACTTAAATAAATAATTAGGTAATCTATGCAACATTTACATACTGTGACGCTTTCAAGGATAAATATTAATAAAATAACCCTGGTAACAGAATCTCCCCATCTCTGATATCAAAACTCTACCTATTTATGTGACCAAAACGCTCACTATTTCCGAGTGTGAATTCGAATAACACAAGGGTAAAGTCATGTCTTTCTACAGAGTGTGAATAAGGCAAGGGTAAAGCCATATCTTTCTGCAGAGTAAGAATAAGACAAGGGTAAAGTCATGTCTTTCAGTAGAATGAAAATAAGACAAGGGTAAAGTCATGTCTTTCTGCAGAGTAAAAATAAACAAGGGTAAAGTCATGTCTTTTTGCAGAGTGAGAATAAGACAAGGGTAAAGTCATGTCTTTTTACAGAGTGAGAATAAGACAAGGATAAAACCATGTCTTGGTGCAGTGAGCATAAATAATACAAGGGTAAAGTCATGACTTTCTTTCTACAGAGTAAGAATAAGACAAGGGTAAAGTCATGTCTTTCTGCAGAGTGAGAATAAGACAAGGGTAAAGTCATGTCTTTTTACAGAGTAAGAATAAGACAAAGGTAAAGTCATGTCTTTCTATAGAGTGGGAATAAGACAAGGATAAAACCATGTCTTGGTGCAGAGTGAGCATAATAAAAAGGTAAAGCCATGTCTTTCTTTCTACAGAGTGAGAATAAGACAAGGGTAAGTTAAGTTGTGTCTTTCTACTTATACTGAGTGGGAATTAGATAGGGTAAAGCCATGTCTTTCAGCAGTGAGAATAAAAGAAGGGTTAAGCCATATCTTACCTGTCTGTGTTTTGTAAGTAGCAGGAAGGCCAGGAGGTTGGTGCACATTAAGGCCGTCGTCTGCACACATGCTAAAATAAATCATTCCACGTGTCACACTATGTTTATAAAAAGCTACTTAAAGTTTTTAGATGTGCTTAAAAATTGTAATATTTAAAATTTCGTAATTCAAACTCAAATAGATGATCCGTCGAGCATATAAACTCTAGTATATGATCATCCACATTCTGAGAAAGACATTCAAGTAAAATAAACTCTTATAGATGATCAGTCAAGTAATACATAAACTGTCAATAGACATTCTGTCAATACCTAAACTGCTAATAGACATTCTGTCAAGTAATACATAAATTGTTTACAGACATTCTGTCAAGTAATATGTAAACTCAGCTAGACGAGCAGTCAAGTAATATGTACACTCTACTAGACGACCAGTCAAGTAATATGTACACTCAACTAGATGACCAGTCAAGTAATATGTATACTCTACTAGATGACCAGTCAAGTAATATATACACTCTACTAGATGACCAGTCAAGTAAAACATACACTACTGGATGACCAGTCAAGTTAAACATACACCACTAGACGACCAGTCAAGTAAAACATACACTTCTGGACGACCAGTCAAGTAAAACGTACACCACTAGATGACCAGTCAAGTAAAACGTACACTACTAGATGCCCAGTCAAGTAAAACGTACACTACTAGATGCCCAGTCAAGTAAAGTGTACACTACTAGACAACCAGTCAAGTAAAATGTACACTACTAGACGACTGGTCAAGTAAAACATACACTACTAGATGACCAGTCAAGTAAAACATATACAACTAGATGACTGGTCAAGTAAAATGTACACTTCTAGATGACCAGTCAAGTAAAACGTACACTACTAGACGACCGGTCAAGTAAAACGTACACTACCAGATGACCAGTCAAGCAATACTGTCATTAATACTCAGTTGTACTCACTATGTATGACATGCTGTCCAAGTCTATTCACCAGTTGTCTCTGGTCTTCCACGACGACATCCGTGCCATACAGGGATGCCATGCTACCAAGTCTCATCATGTTTGTAGGAGGGGAGGAGGGGAAACTCAAGTCGGATGATGAGGATTCTGGACTTTCCGACAACGGTGGCTGACAGGGCTGTAAACACTCCTACAAGTACGAAATAAACAAGTTTAAAACCTTATAAAACTTCCTGGTATGCCATAAAATATTAATGCAAAACAAATACCGTGTAACTAGTAATATGTGGTGGACATTTTTTTTATTTATTTTCTTGACAATTGAAAGAATTGTCCAGAAATTCCAAGGAAAAAAATGTCAAAAAGTTGAACAAAATACTGGCTAGTAATGCTTCTAAAGTTAACATAGAAAATCCGGAGAAAAATTACGCCATACAATTGTCTTTTATACGTAGACCAATCTCATTATGAAAAGACCGTGTACGTTACCTTTAATGAGAATGGCTGAGCAAAGTCCACCCTCACACTGCCATAGTGGCTCCTGAGTACATTCCATATCCCTCGCACAGCCCCCAGAAACGACTCCTTCTGCTTGGGTATACCCTGTCATTGTAGGAAAACAAACAAATGACACTCTTCTTTATTATTGATTCAGTATGATAGGTATCTTGATTATAAACGTTCTATAATGGACCAGGAAAGTGTTTATTTAACGAGTCACACGGTAATCTTGAAGTTGTATAAAGCTTTTTTGTTTACTTTAAACCTGCTTGCATAGAATTAAGTGAAATTCTGAATTTTTTTTCTTCCAAATGTTTAAATGTATTACTAGTTTAATTTGATCAACAGTTAGTAATATGTAAAAAACATTTGTTTGAAACAAATCAAGATTGCCATTTGTCCCTTTAAAATCAAGAAATCTGCAGATTTAAATGTCTCGCATATACTGCGCTTTGACAAACATAAAATATGTCTAAATGGACCACACATGCTGAAGTACATCCCCAACATGCGGAGGATCTACATATAATTGAGGAAACTGGACTATATGTGGACTATATGACTGGACTATATGACTGGACTATATGTGGACTATATGACTGGACTATATGACTGGACTATATGTGGACTATATGACTGGACTATATGACTGGACTATATGACTGGACTATATGTGGACTATATGACTGGACTATATGACTGGACTATATGACTGGACTATATGACTGGACTATATGTGGACTATATGACTGGACTATATGACTGGACTATATGTGGACTATATGACTGGACTATATGTGGACTATATGTGGACTATATGACTGGACTTTATGTGGACTATATGACTGGACTATATGACTGGACTATATGTGGACTATATGACTGGACTATATGACTGGACTATATGTGGACTATATGACTGGACTATATGACTGGACTTTATGTGGACTATATGACTGGACTATATGACTGGACTATATGACTGGACTCTATATGACTGGACTATATGACTGGACTATATGTGGACTATATGACTGGACTATATGACTGGACTATATGACTGGACTATATGTGGACTATATGACTGGACTATATGACTGGACTATATGTGGACTATATGTGGACTATATGTGGACTATATGTGGACTATATGACTGGACTATATGTGGACTATATGACTGGACTATATGACTGGACTTTATGTGGACTATATGACTGGACTATATGACTGGACTATATGTGGACTATATGACTGGACTATATGACTGGACTTTATGTGGACTATATGACTGGACTATATGACTGGACTATATGACTGGACTCTATATGACTGGACTATATGACTGGACTATATGCAAGCAATTCCATGTTGGCCTTGTTACCAACCTGAATTGAAAACTGATCTCAATTATATATATATATATATATTGCTTTTCACAAGCATTGAGTTTGACATAACGGTTCCAAAAGTCAGTACTTATCTGCTCTTTGCCAAGAGGGTCAAGGTCAAACCTGCTGCAAGTATTACTATGTCAGCTGCATTGTACTATCCAAAAAAATATTTAACATAAAAAATGTGGAAATACCATGAAAACCAGGTTTTCCTTTTGAAATGCTATTATAGTACCAGTAAGATCCTAATGAAGGAACAAAAGGCAAGTTTCGTTCCAATATCTCATTCCCAACTAAAGTTATTGAGCAGAAACCATTTTTCTAAGTTTACTGAAAAAGTAACACCAATGTTTGTTTGTTTTTTCTTCAAAACAGGCAAGACAAATATAAAAGATCATGTGACTGCCAAGATGGTGATCCCTGTCATGGGCAAAGTGTTAAGTTGGCGATAAAATTCCCAGTTATTAGAAATAATTAATAATGAAATAGTTGTTGACTAAATGTTCCAGTATATCTACATACCATCTGTTCATTGTTGTAGTTTCCATCCAGTAATTTCTCATAGCTAATACTGACTGGGGCTACCAGCACGTCTTCCACAACGCCTACAAATAAACAGGCATAACAATTGTTCATAATGGGGCTACCAACACAACTTCCACAATGCCTGCAAATAAATAGGCACAACAATTTTGGAGAAACTCTTACAGTCGTCTTATTTATTTCAAGGGATTTCCAATGCTTGTTCAACCTACTGTTGAAGCAATTTACGCATTAACTATTATCTGAAAAAAATAAATTTCGTTTCTACTACTCTGTTACCGAAAGAATATTTCTTAATGTACTATAAAGACTTTCCTAATGTGTAATTTAACTTTTTAAACAACTTGAGACTATTTCCGCTTGTCCTGGAATAGTTGGCCCATTTAACTAACCTGTTACCGATACACATGAAGAATAAGACTTGACTGTACCTGTATACAGTGTACCCACCACTGGATTGTTGATACACATGAAGACTAAGACTGTACCTGTATACAGTGTATCCAACACTGGATTGTTGATACAGATGAAGAATTAAGACTGTACCAGTGTACAGTGTATCCACCACTGGATTGTTGATACATATGAAGAATTAAGACTGTACCAGTGTACAGTGTATCCACCACTGGATTGTTGATACACATGAAGACTAAGACTGTACCAGTGTACAGTGTATCCACCACTGGATTGTTGATACAGATGAAGACTAAGACTGTACCTGTATACAGTGTATCCACCACTGGATTGTTGATACAGATGAAGAATAAGACTGTACCTGTATACAGTGTATCCACCACTGGATTGTTGATACAGATGAAGACTAAGACTGTACCTGTATACAGTGTATCCACCACTGGATTGTTGATACAGATGAAGACTAAGACTGTACCTGTATACAGTGTATCCACCACTGGATTGTTGATACAGATGAAGACTAAGACTGTACCTGTATACAGTGTATCCACCACTGGATTGTTGATACAGATGAAGAATAAGACTGTACCTGTATACAGTGTATCCACCACTGGATTGTTGATACAGATGAAGACTAAGACTGTACCTGTATACAGTGTATCCACCACTGGATTGTTGATACACATGAAGACTAAGACTGTACCTGTATACAGTGTATCCACCACTGGATTGGTGATACACATGAAGACTAAAACTGTACCAGTGTACAGTGTATCCACCACTGGATTGTTGATACACATGAAGACTAAAACTGTACCAGTGTACAGTGTATCCACCACTGGATTGTTCATATAGATGAAGAATTAAGATTGTACCAGTGTACAGTGTATCCACCACTGGATTGTTGATACACATGAAGACTAAGACTGTACCAGTGTACAGTGTATCCACCACTGGATTGTTGATACACATGAAGACTAAGACTGTACCAGTGTACAGTGTATCCACCACTGGATTGGTGATACACATGAAGACTAAGACTGTACTTGTATACAGTGTATCCACCACTGGATTGTTGATACAGATGAAGACTAAGACTGTACCAGTGTACAGTGTATCCACCACTGGATTGTTGATACACATGAAGACTAAAACTGTACCAGTGTACAGTGTATCCACCACTGGATTGTTCATATAGATGAAGAATTAAGATTGTACCAGTGTACAGTGTATCCACCACTGGATTGGTGATACACATGAAGACTAAGACTGTACCAGTGTACAGTGTATCCACCACTGGATTGTTGATACACATGAAGACTAAGACTGTACCAGTGTACAGCGTATCCACCACTGGATTGTTGATACACATGAAGACTAAGACTGTACCAGTGTACAGTGTATCCACCACTGGATTGTTGATACACATGAAGACTAAGACTGTACCAGTGTACAGCGTATCCACCACTGGATTGTTGATACACATGAAGACTAAGACTGTACCAGTGTACAGTGTATCCACCACTGGATTGTTGATACACATGAAGACTAAGACTGTACCAGTGTACAGCGTATCCACCACTGGATTGTTGATACACATGAAGACTAAGACTGTACCAGTGTACAGTGTATCCACCACTGGATTGTTGATACACATGAAGACTAAGACTGTACCTGTATACAGTGTATCCACCACTGGATTGGTGATACACATGAAGACTAAGACTGTACCTGTATACAGTGTATCCACCACTGGATTGGTGATACACATGAAGACTAAAACTGTACCAGTGTACAGTGTATCCACCACTGGATTGTTGATACACATGAAGACTAAAACTGTACCAGTGTACAGTGTATCCACCACTGGATTGTTCATATAGATGAAGAATTAAGATTGTACCAGTGTACAGTGTATCCACCACTGGATTGTTGATACACATGAAGACTAAGACTGTACCAGTGTACAGTGTATCCACCACTGGATTGTTGATACACATGAAGACTAAGACTGTACCAGTGTACAGTGTATCCACCACTGGATTGGTGATACACATGAAGACTAAGACTGTACTTGTATACAGTGTATCCACCACTGGATTGTTGATACAGATGAAGACTAAGACTGTACCAGTGTACAGTGTATCCACCACTGGATTGTTGATACACATGAAGACTAAAACTGTACCAGTGTACAGTGTATCCACCACTGGATTGTTCATATAGATGAAGAATTAAGATTGTACCAGTGTACAGTGTATCCACCACTGGATTGGTGATACACATGAAGACTAAGACTGTACCAGTGTACAGTGTATCCACCACTGGATTGTTGATACACATGAAGACTAAGACTGTACCAGTGTACAGCGTATCCACCACTGGATTGTTGATACACATGAAGACTAAGACTGTACCAGTGTACAGCGTATCCACCACTGGATTGTTGATACACATGAAGACTAAGACTGTACCAGTGTACAGCGTATCCACCACTGGATTGTTGATACACATGAAGACTAAGACTGTACCAGTGTACAGTGTATCCACCACTGGATTGTTGATATAGATGAAGAATTAAGACTGTACCATTGTACAGTGTATCCACCACTGGATTGGTGATACACATGAAGACTAAGACTGTACCTGTATACAGTGTACCCACCACTGGATTGTTGATACAGATGAAGACTAAGACTGTACCTGTATACAGTGTATCCACCACTGGATTGTTGATACAGATGAAGAATAAGACTGTACTAGTGTACAGTGTATCCACCACTGGATTGTTGATACACACGAAGACTAAGACTGTACCTGTATACAGTGTATCCACCACGACAGACAGAAGTCCACCTTTAGGTTGTAACGCCTTCCCAGTGCGAGTTCTGCCACCTTCAAGGAAAAACTCCAACCCCTCTCCATTGGATAACAACTGCTCCATGTACTAAAATATAATACCTTCCATATTGAGGATTAATTTAAATAATGAAGTATTCTTTAATGAATTTCAACTATTTTCAAAGATATTCGAGCACAAGCATAACTAGAACTATCACTGAAGGTGATGAATACTCCCGCTTAAATTTTAAGTCAAATAAACGGCAAAAAGTCTGTAATAAATTAAGCAATCCACAATGGGCGATGTAGAGGGATATAAGGTCATTCGTTGTTGTTTAAATTAAGTTTAGGAAAAACCGATTCAAAATGTTTGAGGAATTTCAAATAATGAAAATGATTTGACCTGTGACACAAGTAATTAAATCATTGTGACATGTTTGTTAATTTATGTTCTTGTCTCTGATTTTCATGGTAAATTAAGGTTTGTTATCGAGGAAGTTTGTTTACGATAATTGAAAACAAAGGCCATCACATGAGTTAAAACAATTATAAAATTATACTAATTTGACATGGACGAACTTATAATTTGTGAAAATATTGTGTCATTGTATACATGTCTTTCTATGTTTTTAATAAAATATGAAATCAGAAATATTTGGCTTTAACATGCTATGCCCGAATATACAAACTGACAAAACGAAAGTAGCATACTGCAATACAGGTCTCAAATTTGAGTGTGGTAATAGCAATCAGTAATTTATGTAATTGCATTTTCCAGTTTGATCTGAATGAAATTATAACAGTAAAGAAACATATTCATAAACATATATGAAGGAAGAAAACATGTATTTCATTAAAAGTCGGCTAATATCGGTAATATATATGTATAGTGTAAAACTGTTGGGTGGGGTAATAAAATTGAAGACAAGTCTGCCAAAATTGTTTAATTCGAACTTCGGATAACTCAAAAATTTCTCCCGGTCCCTTGAAATTCGAGATACTGAGTATGAACTGTATTCTGTTCCATGCTGTGAGATATGCTAAAAAAAATAGATTTTAAACGAAATTTATTTGGTTTTCAATTTCTTGAAAAATGGAGATTCATAAAATGCCAAATTGAGTTTTTTTATGAATTTTTAATTTAATAGTTATTTTGCAAAAAAGATTTTTCTTCACACGAGCATACTCACCGATTGTAGTACCGTTCTGTACATGTTGTCTTTCTTACCATCTCTGTCCAGCTTACGTCGGATGAAGAAACCTCCGAGCCCCTTCATTAACAAACTGAAAATCAGATAATTAAGCCAATTAAAATCCATTTTAATATGATACGTTATTTGAAAATTCAATATTTTTTGCAAATTATGGGTTCAGCAGATATTTTGCATGTATCAGAAGTGAAAATGTCAGAGTTGATTTCTTAATTTGCAAAAATATTGCAATAATGAGGTTTGAATAACCAGTAACTCAAAACTGTTTTTAGTATCTTAACTTTAATAATTTCTAAAATATTTGAAACCGATTAGAATTGAACAAATGAGCATTACATTTCATGCTAAAAAACATTACAAAATCCTGTTCAAAATACTTGTTTGTATATTAGCAATATTGTTGCCTAAAGCCAGAAATTAGGATTGAATAAATAAAAGAAAGGACTTACCCGAAGAAAGGTATGTTGAGGTTATCGCCGGCAGCAATGTGTGGATTTCTAATCTCATAGTTCCAGAGTATATATGTGATGAGTATGTAGTCGAGGTGACTTTTATGTAGAGGCAGAAACAATATTGGCAACCCTCGCTGAAATATTACATGCAAATGTGTAATGGTAATTTATAGTGGTTACCTGAGAACTGATTTACACTTTTTGGCATATATGCCGTTTTATATGCCTGCAGTAAAAAACAAATTCCATGAAGTGCATTAGCCCTTTATGGTAAACTTGCCATTTACTTACAGTGTTTAAAACCGCATTAAAGACGAAAAAAATCATTATCAAATTTTATATATCTGTTGTTATAGTAACACTATATATAACACCTGTCTGGGACAATGATATAGAGAATATTGTCAGTGCCTTTTACTATCAAGTTTATTAGGTGAGGCTTAGAAAACGAAGTATGGCGAGGCTCTGCCGAGCCATTCTTCATTTTCGTGTCGAGCCTAATAAACTTGATGGTAAAAGGCACCGACATAATATTCTATTTATCATGTAGATTACCCACATTTTCTGTATGAATTACTATTATTATATTTTTCGCAGAATGTTACTCTTATCGAGGACGCCGTCATGTTGTTGTTATTTGTTTGTTTTATGACGTCTGGCAAAGTTAAGTGCATGACGTCAGATAACGTTACGTACAATAAACGCAGTGCATATCTGCATGACAAAAACAATTACAAGATCAACAACTACCATCAGTGTATTTTCAGACAGTGGGATTGGCACAGTAGCCTCACATTTCTATTGAGACAATTTGGATGCATTCACAGTAGTCCCATCTGCTTGAAAAGTGAAGTTTATTCAAAACTGGACGTCATTCTTTTTCAACAGAAAGTAACAAGTAAATGTAGATATCATAACTGAGTAATGATTAAAGGGCCAATCAAAAAGTCATTGAGAAAACAATTATTATTACTTATATGCACAAATTCCTCTGGTTGTTTTACATGACAGAGATAAGACTCCAGTAGAGAGACCACCCGGTTTATATTTGTAATATCACTATCTGATGAATAAAGCAGTGCCAGTTGCGGGCCTTGTCAACGTCACAAGATCAGTGTTTTGCCTCCGTGGTTGCTTCTTGAAGTTGCTACCTTTTGATTACAAAGCAAGCATACTAACCACTAGAAAGAAGTACCCAAACAACATCATGGATGCAACACAACAAATAATCACTGTGTGTCAGTCGTGTATGACAAACAATAAATAAGGTCTTCACAGATACAGACCTGTGATGCTGCCTTCACCATCTTCATCTGTCCCTTGTGTACGTGAATGCCACTGAGCATGAGGCTAAAAAAATGTTGTAGGAACCAACCCGTAAATCTGAAATAGTTTGATAATTAGATATCATTACCGATAAATAAGCTTGACCCATAAATCTGAATTAGTTTGTAAAACTAGGTATCATTACCGCTAAATCAGCTTGACCCGTAAATCTGAAATAGTTTGTAAAATTAGATATCATTACCGATAAATAGGCTTGACCTGTAAATCTAAAATAGTTTGTAAAATTAGGTATCACTACCACTAAATAAGCTTGACCCGTAAATCTGAATTAATTTGTAAAATTAAGTATCATTACCGCGAAATAAGCTAGACCTGTAAATCTGAATTAATTTAGAAATATATGGAGATAAAAGGCATTTTGTAAATGGTTTATTTTTTGGACAGACAGATAGCCGACAAGCGGATCTGTGGTAAATTCAAATGATCTCCAAAATATTTTTTATTGAGCAAATATTGCCACAAATATGAATGAATCTACAGTAAGTTCCCTGTCGACTCACTTTGTAAGAATATTAGATATTTTGGCTTTCATCACATTTAGTATTTCCTTTGCCCTCTTCTCCAACTGTGCTTGGTCTCTCTTCACTGAAATAAACAATAGGAAAGTGTACAACGAAGTAACCCATTGGTGTCAATAGGGCTCGAACCTGTGATCTTTGTGTGCTATCTGCTGGGCCACTGCAGCCTCCCTATTTTGTTTTAAAATTTCTTATGTTATATATAATAATGTTAGTGCATCATTTGATGCTGCCTTTTAAGTTTGTGTTTTTTATATTTTTGACTTGAGACTATTATGATGGGCAACATACAGTTTATATATACATCTGTGTATTTATTTTATTTTCTTTGCTTTCAAATGTATTTTGTCAATACGCCATACATGGTAAAAAGGTGTGATGACATCATTCCAAGATGGCTACCTCCATTTATGTTCTTTGCAAGTTTTCAATAGGTCATATCGCCTTTATTTTTCAAGGCATTTTGATAATTCTTTGAGCGTTTTTCTCGTTTTTTAGGACCCTTTTAAATAAATCATGCTTGAAAATAGTGCATCATCAACCCCTTTAACACCACATTTTGATCGGTATGACATTTTGATCATGAATTTGATCATATTTTAAAATTTTAGATTTTTTCATCCTTTAAAGATAGAATAAAATATAGAATAGCCTACCTTCTTCTGCCAGCAGCTCCTCCTGGATTACATCTATCACCCTGAAATATAAAAACATTTTTTTTCTTTCTGTTTTTCATTTGCCAATGAAGTAAATATATGTCGGGTCATCTCAAAAGGTAACTAACAATCGCCGACAAGTTACTGCCATGGATGTCATTCATTTCTTATGCTGCTTTAATATCAATGTATCTGGCATGGTGGTGCGTCTTGGAATGGGAATATGACCCCAGACCCTTGTCTCACAATAACCTCCTTGCTAATTAGGATTACAGACATCAATCATTTAGGATTATAAGAATCCATCATGAGTATCCATGTGAGATAGATAAATCTCACCCGAGGAGTTAGAATTGCAACCAGGGACGAGGCTCTGCCGAGTTCCTGGTTGCAATTCTGATCCCGAGGGTGCGATTTCCCTATCTCACATGGATCACTCATGATGGATTATTTTTCTCCCATTATGTGTTTATTACCGGCATAAAATCAATGACTTTGCTGATTTAACGCCAGAATAAGGCGACGTCGACATAACGTCATATCGTCGTAAGTCACATGTCATGTAAGATAGAGTTTTCTTGCATACCGGACAAGGAAATCTGTAATTTTACCGGGGCTAGATATTTTCATCTCACCCTAGGGTCAAGATAAAATTCACGCGCAACAATAATGACGTCAATAACGTGAACAGATGCATGACGTCATTGTGTAAAAAAAAACATTAAAATGTTAGTTATTGGTGACGTCGATGCACAAAATGTCATTGATATGCAAGAAAAAGAATCCACCATGAGTTTATCCATGTGAGATAAGTAAATCTCACCCTCGGGATCAGAATTGCAACCAGGAACTCGGCAGAGCCTCGTCCCTGGTTACAATTCTGACCCTCGGGTGAGATTTACTTATCTCACATGGATACTCATGATGGATTTTTATAATCTCACATGAGGAAAATGCCTATCTCACATGAGCAGAAATGGGAGAATAATCAGTCCCCTGAAGGGACTTTTACAACAAAGTTGCTTTTTTGTGATCATGGCAATATCGCAGCTGAGCACTAACACTGTAGTAACCATTTGGGTTAATTATTAAGTTTTCTTTTTTTTAATTCATAGTTTATCTATTTCTTACTTCAATATTTACATGGAAAACTAGACAATTTACCATCAGGACACTGTCAAAGCAATTATTGGTCCCTATGGGGTAAAATAGTCAGGGCCTTCTCTAGGATTCCCAAATGGAGTCAAATAAGACAAAATAATAAAAGTGGCGATAAAAAAAACAACTGGCGAATGTGATTGGCGAAAAAAATTGAGTAAAATAATTTTTTAAATATAATTTTATGATTATAATTATTACTAACTGCTTTATTCATGAGCCTTACTTCATTTAAAAATACATAAAAATAATTTCAAAAATATCATATGCTATCTTTGAGCCAATTTTGGCTCCAATGTCTCCAATTTGGCTCCAACTTTTTTCATTTGGCGAAATTGGTTGCTAAAAGAAAAAAATGGCCAGAGGAGGCCCTGAATAGTAATGTGCTTAAAAGGTATTTCATGATTGAGTCATGATGACCTTAACCTTTGACCTATTGACCCTAAAATAAATAGGATTCATCCTCTAATTGGTGCCAGTCTATCCGTGAAATTTGTTGAACGTGGCTACACAGATTGAAGAGTTATCGTAGAAATATGGTTTCATGAGTGGGTCATGTTAAGGTAACCTTAACATATGACACCAAAATGAATAGGGGTCATACACATGGGGTAATATTTGTTGTTTATTAATTATATTTCTTCAATATTTACATGGAGAATCATCGATATTCATGGTTTACATGGAGAATTAATATCTATATATTCGGTGTTTATCAATTGTTCTTCCTGCAATATTTCCATGGAGAATTAATATCTATATATTCAGTGTTTATCAATTGTTCTTCCTGCAATATTTCCATGGAGAATTAATATCTATATATTCGGTGTTTATCAATTGTTCTTCCTGCAATATTTCCATGGAGAATTAATATCTTTATGTTTGGTGTTTATCAATTGTTCTTCCTGCAATATTTCCATGGAGAATTGATATCTTTATATTTATTGTTTATCGTTTTCCTTGCTTCAGTACTAACATGGATAAATACAACACACAGCGACATACCTTTGACTAGTGAGGACGACACTACTTGGTTCTGGATATTTATGATTGGTCTGCGTCCTCCAGCTATATACAAGTGTGGCAAACTGACGAGACAGAGGACCACTCCCCCTGTAACATACAAACACAGAGTTGAAGTAGAGGTTCATAGTAAAACAGATGTCCTCCCCACAGGGGAAAGGGCCATATATTCGCCAAAATTCATTCAACTGTAACACAATGAAGATATGCACAACTAGGCTTGGCAATGATCATTTCTTACAAGTTTCCTCGAAAGCCGGCCTTTGGATCAAGAGAACTAGAACGGACAAAGTTTGTGTAAGAAAACCTTTAAAGGGCCATAACTCTGCAAAAACTCATTCAACCGCAACACGGCGACAATATGTGCCACTAGACTTGATACAGCTCATCCTTGCCAAGTTTCGTTAAAATCTGTCCTGGGTTCAGGATAAATAGTCCGGACAAAGTTTGTGTAAGGTCCATAAATCCGCAAAAACTCATTCAACCTGAACACGGTGATGAACACGGTGATGATATGCACAACTAGGCTTGGTAATGATCATCCCTGCAAATTGAAATCCGGCCAGGGGCTCAGGAGAACTAGTCTAGACAAAGTTTGTGACAAACAGACAACAGACACCAGACGATAGACAGACACCAGACAGCACAAAAACAATATGTCTCCCCTCCACAAAGATGGGAACACATAATAAGGTATAAAGACACATTAAGTGTATGATCTCACACGAATATAAGTACAGGTAAATATAATGATAGGACACTAGTATAACGGGGGTCACTCCACCCGCATCAATTGAATTGTTTGCACAACAACACATATACGCAATGTTTCGAGCCGCCCCGGAGAGAGAGGAAGAATACATAGGAATCTGGGTACCTTGCCCTACACTTACTATTGAATAGGTTCTGACTGATGGCACCATCCGTTAACATCCCCATTTGAAGGATGAAGCTAAGGGAAGTGTCTTACCCAAGGACAAACAAAAAAAGAATGTGTAGCAAGAGGTCAATTGTATTAAGAGGGGACTTCACCTGTTATTAGGAGGTCACTTTTGTATTGAGAAGACACTTGTATTAACAGGTAAGACCTGTTTTGAGAGGTCAACTGTAATAAGAGGCCAATAATAACAAAATTTATTTTTTAACTTATCTGTTTTGAGAGGTCAACTGTAATAAGAGGCCACCTCTAATAACAACATTTATTTTTTAAAACTTATATTGAATTTTTCGTAATTCATTAAAACAAAAGTGTATTAAGAAGCCATCAAATGATGAATTTCTGCTCCCCTTTGGGTGACCACATATCGCAGGTTTAACAGGAAACACGTGAGAATAGCTTCAGTATACCTGAGTTCATGTCTCACATCCAAGATGTTCCTCATCCCCTCTGACGTTGTGGTAGATGTTATAAAATCTTTCTGAAAATTTAGACAAAACAACATGTTCATATTAATCCATTATTGTTTAAAACTCATCAACAATGACAAACCAATATAAACAGGACATATATACCACAATATTTGCCAATACCTACAAATATAATCAAACCTGCACAAGAGACCACACCACCTCTATTAAACCCCAGCGTTAGGTGGATTTTAACGTTAGGTGGATTTTAACGTCATTATGTATATAAACTGTAGCCAGTTAGTATTTCGTCTTCTTCAAGATAAAGGTTTCAGCACTCTGACCAATCACTGATCTTAGGTACAGGTATTAATAGATGCACCAAATTCAAAATTTGACAGTTAGCAATAAAAGTTTTGTTCTAGAAAGTATGGAAAATAAATACATTATATAATTATTTTGATATATCTGTATCGAGTAATGTTTAATGTATTTACATGCCAAATTTTATGGTTTGAAAATGCTTTATTATTTAGAAATTTGTGATTAAACCTCTCTGAGCAGCATAATGCATAAAATGATCATAAAAGTTTCTCTGGGGCCATTTCTTTTTTTTTATACTCAACCCTGGCCTTTAAGAGGCCACCTGCTTTAGGAGGCCACTGCTTCAGTTCCAAATCGTATTTGGTTTAAAATCAAAATGCACCTAATTTGGTGTAGACCATTTGACTCTTCCCTTAAGAGGTCCATATTAATAACTACTTGACTACAGATAGAGTTGAACACTGTGGTATTATTTTAAATAACTGCCTTTTGTCACATAATTCTATGACTGCCAAATATACCAACCTGACTATTGGGCATACAGCTGCAACACAGGCCAATGAATGGTCGGTTCGTCAGGAAATGTTCCGGCAGAATGGTGGGTGTTGACTTGAACTGGGCAATGATATTGTTCTGGATCTGTAAATTAAGACCAGTATTGTCAAATCTCCAGATTACCATCTCCACTGTGTATAACAATGTGTTGACTGTAACAGGAAAGGTTTGCGTGCTGTTCTAAGTTCACTCAGAGCCAACATTTTAGGCTGACGAGTCCAGTTGGGCAGCGGGCAGACGGACAGTGTCATCTCTTTGGTTAAGAAGTTTGTCTCAGTTTCTCCAAAACTTCATAACTACCCAACTGATTAATTTGATATTTGCATAGTTTTTACATATGATCCAACAATACCAATGTAACCATGACCTTGACATTCAGTTCAAGGTCACACTTGATTGAAAAGGTCATCTTTCAGTTAAAAAGTTTTTATAATTATCACTGAATAAAAAACAGAAATCTGGTTTTCGTGGAATGTCCATTCTTATTATTTATTGTATATAATCAATTAAATATATCTTAACGTCTTTTTTACCCGAAATGTTCAGCGAAATTCGGCACCATTCCCCACTCAAAATAGTTTATTCCAACCCCCACCCACACCCCCACAACCCCACTCCCTTTTTTTTTAAAAAAATCCCCTAAAAAAAAAAGACATTTTTTTATTTTTTATTTTGGAATGTTGTTTCTTAGTTGACCAACCATAACATGTCATCAAACATGTACTTGATGTAAATTTAGTATTAAATGAAAGACTGCGACTTAATACATATAACTACTATCTTCTTTTTTATTTTAACATTGTCGGAATTGTCCCTTTTTCCAATTCATGTTAAATTTTTCCTCTAAAGGGCCCCAACCCACCTCCTCCAAAAGTAAAAAAACACAGTCTTATGATAAAAAAATGCTTCAAATTTCCACATTGAACTGAGAACCGATAGTCACACATTAATATTACTTGGTATTACAGTATGAGTACTACAGACAGAAACAAACACTGCTGCATACCCTTTATCATCCTCTGGACAGTGCAAGCCCGGTAATGTCACTGCTTCTGTCCAATTATCCATTGCATAGATCATAAATTTTCCCTCATATCAATATTGTGTGTAGAGACAATTGTTTATAGTATCATCTAATTGATTTACCAATACAACAATTGTGTCAAGGACAAATCTACTGTAAATCAATGATTTATGTTGGACATAGTTTCAATCATAGACAAAGTTCATAGATAATGGGCAATATCCAGTTTCCACAAGTTCTGCACTTAGTTAATATATAGAGTTTAATTAACATTGTTGAAGTGATACGGGAAATAATTCCCGAGTGAGAAAGATTCTTGCGATATAGAAACGAGTGCGCACGAGTTTCTATATCGCAAGAATATTTCTCACCAGTGAATTATTTTTCGTATAACGACAAAAATGTTAATTAAACTATATAATATATATTCTGTGATGAATTTCTTTCCAATCATCTTTTGACACAAGTATTCCTTCTTCTGTCACTCCTTTGGCGACAGCGCGGAGTAATATCATGACATCAATTCGTGACGTAATATCGTGACGTCTATCGTTTAGTTCATAACATTTGGCTTCTGTGCTATCTTGCACACTAGGCGAGATAGCACAGTAGAGGAAGGGGTATGTTATAGATTTTCTCAAACTGGGAAATTTCTATAATTCATCACAGAATATATAATATAACAAGGTTGTCATCCTCACCCAATCTTTTCAGCACTAAACTCAAACTCAAGACTCAAACTATCAAGTACTGGCAGTTTGGTTCATATTTAAGAGGGTAATAAGCATAAGTTCTTCATTCATTTTCTGTAAAATTATGTCAGAAATACATGTTTATGTATAAAAATCATATGTTTAGCCATTCATTTCCCAGATAAATCTTTGAAAAATTCCACTCTCTAGTCTGAGTTTTTATACTCGAAAGATTAATGCACAGAAATATTCTAGTTACAAGTATTCATGTATTTGGGGTTTAATTTAATTTTTAGCACATTTTAGGATATGTATGACAGCCAATTCTTAGTGGTGGAGGCAGACCACCCACTTATACCTTGGTAGAACCAGTACCAACCAGTACTGTATTCCTCTCACCATCCGTAAGTTTCAAGTAATTTATCAGTCTACAGCAAACATCCGAAATGCAGAGTAAAACAAAGAACCGTAATTCCTCACTTTAGCAAAAGAACATTCTGACTTTATGCCACTTGGATTGCTTAAAGACAAAATGAAATCAGATGAAATGGGATTGTAAGTAAGTCTCAACACAATCTTGTTCAGTTTAATATTAAATTAAGACAGCTACCTCTGAGGCAATCTCATTAAAATCACATCCTTTTTACGCTTTGATACCCTCCACTTCTAGGTATCGTAGCCCGACAAAGGGTCTCCTAGAAGTGGAGAGTAACAAAGCGTAATTAGGAATAGGTAGCGTAGAGTATCGTAGCCCAATAAATGGTCTGATAGCAGTGGAGAGTATCAAAGCGTAATTAGGATTAGGTAGCCTGGAGTATCGTAGCCCGATAAAGGGTTTGATAGAAGTGGAGATTATCAAAGCGTACATAGGATTAGGTAGCGTAGGGTATCGTAGCCCAACAAAGGGTCTGATAACAGTGGAGAGTAACAAAGCGTAATTAGGATTAGGTGTAGGGTATCGTAGCCCGACAAAAGGTCTAGGCTATAGGGTCTGATTTTAGTGAGATTTCCTCAGAGAGACGAGAAGAAGGAGAGAGATAAACCTGATCCAGGACTCGGCAAATGTCTGCCACACTAAAACTGATGAAGTCAATACAATCTCAACTAATTTAACCATATCTATCAGATTAAAACATACCTTTATGAGAAATACTTCCCTGGAAATAAGTTAGTTTGTGCGACTCGACTGACTTGCAAGCATTAAGTTATGAAAACAAACATTCTGGTTCTCAAAGGGAATTATAAAATCATAAACAAAACCCAGGGATAAATTATTATGCCAAAAACAAACTAGAGTTATCACTGAAAGTGATTAATACCGCCTTGTCAAATAAACATGGCAACCACAAGAAAACAATGGTCGATGGACCGACACTGTAAAAACCAACAGACCGGCCGATTGACCGACCGACAACCTCACTCCTATATACCCCACCCCCACCCCATAAAACTTCGTTTTGTGGGGGTATAATTAGCAAGTTCCTCAGAGTCGACTGTAGCATTTTTTTGGCAAATTCTAAGTTAAAAAGGGGCCATAACTCCATCAAAAATTAGTGGTTTGTAACCAAAGTCGAATTTGACCTGTATTTTATGGTCTTAAACCCGTGTACCAAAAATTATTTAAATCCGTCGACCCTTTCATGAGTTATCGTCCGGACACCGTTTTTTGGGCAAATTCTAAGTTGAAAAGGGGCCATAACTCCATCAAAAATTGGTGGTTTGTAACCAGTCGAACTTGACCTGTATTTTATGGTCTTAAACCCGTGTACCAAATATTATTTAAATCCGTCGACCCTTTCATGAGTTATCGTCCGGACACCGTTTTTTGGGCAAATTCTATGTTGAAAAGAGGCCTTAACTCCGTAAAAAATTGGTGGTTTGTAACCAAAGTCGAACTTGACTTGTATTTTATGGTGTTATACCCATGTACCAAATATTATTTAAATCCATCAAACCTTTCATGAGTTATCGTCCGGACACCGTAAAAACAAGTCTAAGTTGAAAAGGGGCCATAACTCCATCAAAAATTGATGGTTTGTAACCAAAGTCGAACTTGACCTGTATTTTATGGTCTTAAACCCGTGTACCAAAAATTATTTAAATCCGTCAACCCTTTCATGAGTTATCGTCCGGACACCGTTTTTGGCAAATTCTAAGTTGAAAAGGGGCCATAACTCCGTCAAAAATTGGTGGTTTGTAACCAAAGTCGAACTTGACCTGTATTTTATGGTGTTATACCCGTGTACCAAAAATTATTTAAATCCGTCGACCCTTTCATGAGTTATCGTCCGGACACCGTTTTTTGGGCAAATTCAAAGTTGAAAAGGAGCCATAACTCCATCAAAAATTGGTGGTTTGTAACCTCAGTCAAACTTGACCTGTATTTTATGGTGTTATACCTGTGTACCAAATATTATTTAAATCCATCAAGCCTTTCATTAGCTATCGTCCGGACACCGTAAAAACGGACCGACCGACGGACCGATAAGCTCACTCCTATATACCCCCTTAAACTTGGTTTGTGGGCTTATAATGAAATATTGAACACATTTATTAAAGGACACGGGTCAACCTTGAAGGATTTACCAAGCAATAAAACTAGAACGCAATCATTAATCCATTAGCTTTAAACCAGTTTGCATGAAATTAAGTAAAAGGTAATAAAAATACAGAGTTTCCATGTTGTTTTTCGTTATTCTACCATTATTATTCGTGCAATATCATCAGCAATTAGTAATATGCAAAATAATTTGCTTCAAATTATTAAAACAATTATTAATACAGATCTGTAAATATGCAAATTAAGTGGTAAAAACAAAAGATACGCCACAAGTTGTATTCAAGATTGCTGTGTGACCCTTTAATGAAGTATTTTCATATATCTCTTATTATTAGTATTTATGCAATAATAATATTCTGTCTTCTTCCTTTCAGATAAATCAAACATTCCAACTTACCGTTTCTGCAGGAACAGCGATAACTCTCGTGCGATCCCTTGTCCTGCGTCGCTGCGCAAGCTGAATATTCTGACCAGAAAATTTGTCCTGCCATTTCTTTTTTCCAACCTCTAAAGCTTGGCTGGTTTCATCACTGCTGTACCTAAAATGAAAACAACCTTGATCTAAATGAAATTTTTCTCCCGGCAAACAAATATGCTTTTTTTTTTTTTTTTTTTTTTTTAAAGGGACACACGGCAATCTTGAAGTGTTTGATATGGGTGTCTCGATTTATATATCCAGTATCATTTTTACTTTAACCCTGGTTACATTTAAATAAATAAAGTTTGACGTATTCACTATACTATAAGTTTTAATATATTATTGTTGCAATAATATCAAAAAATAATAATATACAAAAACAAATTGCTTAATACTATTTTTATAATTAATATTAATGATTGAACAAATGCAAGTTATGCAGAAAAACTAGCGGGACGCCGTGAGTTTTTAAAAAATAAAGATTGCCGTGTGTCCCTTTAAAGTGTTATTTATGCATGAAAGGAGTATATTATGACATATAAATCTCATAACAAGAATAGTGGTTCTAAAATTACCTTACAACCAACACTGCAATTAGTATTTGACTTAAAAACATCAAGGCATGGTAAATGAAATATTTCATATCAGTTGCCTCAAGCGCCTTGCTCAAAATGAGAATATGGAAATATAAAAAAAAAAGCTGGTAAAAAAAATTCTGTTAATATGCCACTGAAACTTTTCTATAATATTTTTTTTTTAAGTTCTGACTCCCAATTAGACTTTTTTTTAAAAATTATTCTAGAAATTTCCGTAATGGAACATGCGGCAATCTGGAATTTTATCAAACATTAAAATTAGCATCTCAGTTTATCAATCCAGTATCATTTTTAATTTAAAACTGCTTGTATATAAATAAAGTTTTCAATTTTCTTTGATATTCTACTACCATTTGTATAAATATACTATTGGTGCAATATTATCAACAGTTAGTAATATGCAAACACAATTTGCATTGAATGATTCTAATAATTAATATCAATGGTAACAAAAATGCAAGTTATGTAGAAAGATTAAAGGGATGCCACGAGTTTTAAAGAAAACAAGATTGCCATGTGTCCCTTTAAGTTTTGATCAATCAGTTAATTTGCAAATATTTATTTGGCAATACAGAACTGCCTTTGTAGCATTAAAAATGCCATTATTCCTGAGGATGTAAAGCACTCATTGAGCCCTGATAAGGAGATGCAGCCTGCCTTATCACACACTGAAGTACTTACTGCTTATCTGCCATAGTCTAAATGTCCGAAGAAGATTTTGAAGTAAAAAGTGAGATTTTAATTATATATAACAATAGAGTCTCTGACTTGAAATCACTTGCCCCTCACCGCTGTAGGTTCGATCCCTCAGGGGCCTAGGAATCTTTATGTGAGGAAGCTATCCAGCTGGCTTGCGGAACGTCGGTGGTTCTACCCAGGTGCCCGCCCGTGCAAGAAAATTGCCCGGAGGGGCACCTGGGGTCTTCCTCCACCAGTGGAAGCTGGAAAGTCGCCATATCACCTTAGCTGTTGGTGCGACTATAAAATCCAATTCAATCAATTCAATATATATAACAAAACCTTTTTCGGCCTTTATTTAGAGGAAGATAAATAGGAAAGTTAAGTAGAGAGAAGATAAATCGGAAAGTTAAGTAGAGAAACTGCAATCACACAAAAAAAATAGTGAATAACATCCTAAAGAGTATTGATCCTCGATATTTACCGATTTCCGTTGCGGTAAGGCTGGGTTTGTGGTCTTCCACTGGTTGTATTACTGCCCTTGGGTCCACGCTGCTCCCACTTGGCAAACACGTGGTCCAGGTTCGGTAACGCAGTCACAGGCATTATGGGTAACTGATTACTGACCAATCATATTGTTTTCTGAAATGAGAATATGTAAATGTCTATTTTGTGTTATAACATTTTCATTCGAGTACATATGGACAATGGCACAGGCACCCGGCACAGAGCTAGGATAGTAAAAGATGGATTTGAGTGGTTAAAATATTAATTAATTGAGTTCTGGACCCCCCAAAAAATGGTTATATATATGTATATACTTATATAATATATATACATATATATAACCATTTTTTGGGGGTCCAGAACTCAATTAATTAATATTTTGGTTAAAATATTAATTAATTGAGTTCTGGACCCCCAAAAAATGGTTATATATATGTATATATATTATATACGACCCCCAAAAAATGGTTATATATATGTATATATATTATATAAGTATATAATATATATAATATATATACATATATATAACCATTTTTTGGGGGGTCCAGAACTCAATTAATTAATATTTTAACCACTCAAATCCATCTTCTACTATCCTAGCTCTGTGCCGGGTGCCTGTGGACAATGGTTGACTACAAAGATGCATGTTGCCATCAAACACAATTACTGTTTCTTCAATTTTTTCTCACCATTTACTTACTTTTCTCAATTATTAGTTCTGTGTATTTGTTTGGCAATATCTAAAGGAAAACACATACACATGTTCCGTCATCCACAATGTTGAATATACTATCCAAAGAATACAATTTTATTACAACCTAGCACAAGAAATACTGTTTAACTGATCACTTACGGAAGTCAGTTTAATCAATGCCGGCCTTATCACACTTTCACCTTATTTGTATAATCCTAATACGATTATCAGCAGTAGATCAATATTATCATGTTACATCAAAATCGGATTATGATTCTTAATTAACTATAACAACAAAACAACCAGATGCATATCCAGGATTTGAGATAAGGAGGTGTGGGGTGGCGTGGATGGCTTTAGGCCAGTGGCTTGAATCTTAACCGAAATCGGTTTCCAACATGGCATTTGGTGAATCATTAAATCCAATGATGAACAGTCGTGAACCTGCCAGGCATCCCACTATAACCTGGCAAAAGTATGTGTGTGTGTGAGGAGGGAGGGGGGGTCCACTACCACCCAAATCCACTCTTGACAACAGCATGTTGACCTAAATATTGTTGAGTAACACCATGACTGATTACAAAGGACAACAATATTACAATCAATATATGTCAACCCATTATCAAGCCCCATATTATTTTATCTCACTTTTTTCTTGTTCATTCAACTGTCCTTGACCAATCCTCCATAGTTAATTGTTCAAGATGTTCTTAACTAAGGAAGTGTACAATATAAAAGTGTCACTACAATCAAGACCTACATTTGTTGTGTCGGACTTTTTACTCTGGACACACTTGTTAATAACCCTGCTTAGTTTGATCCTATTAAGTCCAAGGTGCACGGGCCACAACATTTTGTGTCGTTGTTTGTCTCATCACATAATTTACTACTGTATTCCTACATGTAAACACACATGATCCAAAGAAAAATATAATTGTGCAAATTACAATTAATAGGGTCAGGTTAATCAAAAGTTTCACAGATTATACATAAAACAATTGCTTCCAGATCCTGTAGGTTAGCTGATGCTGGCAACAGTACAACAGTACAACAGTACTTTCTGAGGTGAAAATACAATTTGCAAGGAAATCCAATTGTAAATGGATGAGGAAAAACAGTACACCCAGTGGGGTTTAACTCGGGATGACTTGCCAGAGAGGCGAATATTCTACCATTTGACCACAAAAGCTAGCTTTATGACCATAACGTAATGACCTTATAACTCTATCTATTCACATACAAACGAGTCCTTACTACACTGTCTTATTATAGAACAAAGAAACAACATGGCAAAAACCCTGCAATTTCAATAATGATGTAACCCCTTCATTTTTCAATGGTGTGTTTCTAATGCAGTTATTGTTCACAGAAATCTAAGATCAAACTAAATTATTTGTAGAATTTTACCTAACCGACTCACGTTTTTTGCCCCCTATTAAATCAGTTATTTTTTTCCACACTCACTC
This sequence comes from Cyrtodaria siliqua, assembly GCA_037043455.1. Classification (NCBI taxonomy): domain Eukaryota; kingdom Metazoa; phylum Mollusca; class Bivalvia; order Adapedonta; family Hiatellidae; genus Cyrtodaria; species Cyrtodaria siliqua. Next base: position 182,831 of record JAWPHD010003401.1, read on the forward strand.
TAAACGTAGTCATGTTTTTCAGATGACAGTGTGTGGTAGTGTTATAAAGGAGTGACCATTATTGTTCAGGGTCATTTTCTCCTTTTAAAATGCAAGATTTACATACCTACCCATACATTGCAGGAAGCAAACTATTTTTTGTTTAGGTCAAGATTTCCAACAGTCGGGTTGAATGACCTAAGACTGTTGTGTCCTAACTGTCCAATACAAGTCAGCATTAAGGCTGAAGTTTGTCAAAGTCCACTTTATTTAGATCTATGTCACAAACGTCACAGTGTATCATTTGGGGCTAATAAATAATACAATATCGTTTTAACAGTAAGAAAGCAATTGTACGTTAATTAAATGTTTTGTTTGTTTGGTGTTTAACATCATTTTTCAGCACATTTTAGACTATGTTTGATGGTCAATTTTTTGTGGTGGAGGCAGACCCCTCTCCGGGAATTTCCGCTATATATTGTATATACTGTACATTTAATTCCATATATATTCCATGGAAATCCCAAGATGTTTTGTAAAAAAAAAGTTGCAGTTAGTTAGAGAAAGGACACAACTGTGATGTCGTAGACGTTTTAATCACAGTACACGTTGTAATAAAAAAATCATAAATGTTAAATTTCCACTTTGAAAAATTGAGCCAGTTCAGTACTGTATTTAACGTAAAGAGTTTGCAAAATTTTTCATCCTAAGTTTGCGCCAAAAGCGTACTCTGTCAATAATGAAGCTTTGCAAGAATACTATTTGCTGTGTTACGTGTTGTTCAGTCTTTTTTTCAGAAAGGAAATATCTTACGTAGCCATGTACTATTCGATTAACAGCAGCATATTGTACATACAATATATAGCGGAAATTCCCGTGTTGCATTTCTTTTTCCTTTCAGTACCGGTGCTCCAGAAAAGCTTTTCTGTAAAAGGTTATTTCTTTCACTAAATAAATCTGCAATGCTGATTTTGAAATCATAGCTGTGTTGCTTTTACTTACAAATGTCATTTTTGTACTGAAATTGTAAAATTTCACTAAATAAATCTGCAATGCTGATTTTGAAATTATCATAGCTGTGTTGCTTTTACTTACAAATGTCATTTTTGTACTGAAATTGTAAAATTTTAATAGTGATTTCACTCCATTTCTTTGTTTTAGTACTGAACACTTTTCCAAATTCAAAGCTGATATACGCCTGAAAATTACTTATCTGGAGCTGATTTGTTGAACTTTGATTGTAGGTCTACACCTGAGTTTGCTGATAAGTTATGTTGTCAACACCTACTCCAATGATTTAAGGTCCAAATATTTGGATTTTGAGCTTGATTGGTTACCTACCTCAGGGTCAGTCTTAATCACAGTGTGTGAACGAATCTCTGATTGGGTGTCAATTGAATGTTGTTTAACGGCTCATCAACAGAGTATAGGATATTTAGAGCCGCCCAAGAGAGAGGGGAAGGATACATAGGAATCCGGGAACCTGCCCTACTCTTATTATCGAATAGATTCCTATGGTTCTTTAATGTGCTCGGAGGATAGACCGATACACGGGACCGCCCGGTTTACATCCCCATCCGACGGACGAGGCTAAGGGAAAGTGTCTTGCCCAAGAACACACCGATGGAACTCAGTGGCACCACGGAGGATTGAACCCGGGGCCTCCGGTTACAAACCGCCGCACTACTGACTGCGCCACGCCAGCCCTCTGATTCGGTGTCAAAATATGGAAACTGTTTAAGCACTTTTTGTATCTGCATGGCATTTTGCAACTCAATTTACCCCAAGACATTATCTGTCACACTTTGAAAACACCATGTTATTTACTCTAAGATTTTTTTGAATTTCAAGTTCACATGAATTATGTAGTTATAAAATGGTGTGAACTTTGGAGGATGGCCTTTATTTGTTATGGGGACTCTTTGTGACTTTTTATTTAAATTAAGTAAATGAATGTCAGATTTGACAGGCAGTCTTCACTTTTGCCAGGCAAGTAGTTGTGTCACCCCAGTGTTACATGAGTCAAGCAGTTGGGTATTCTACCATAGGTTTGAATATATTACTGGTGAAAAATCAACAGTTAGTAATATGCAAAAACAATTTGCTTTATACTATTCTTATAATTAATAATAATGATTGAACAAATGTACTTAATGTAGAAAAACTAAGAGATGCAGCGAGTTTTAAAAACAAGAGGCCCAAGAGGGCCTGTGGACGCTCTACTGGCTAAAACAGCTCTTATAGATTTAGATAGATATAGCTAGATATAGCTCTCTTCTCCTATAGATTTAACAAAGGAAAATACAATATAGCATTTTTCAACAAATCAAGGGCCATAACTCTGTTATTATTAACAAGATCCAGCTGGTTTTCAAAATTGTCCAAGATTTCATTGATATACTGCGCTTTGCACAACTAGACATCATACTGAGGCTTCCTGCCAAATTTCGTAGAAATCCAACAAGCCGTTTAAGAGGAGTAGCGCCGACAAGAACTTTAAAATAAAAATGTCAAAGGGCCATAACTCCGTCAAAATTAGCAAACTGGAACAAAAGCGTGACATGCACAACTAGACATCTTACCGATGCTTCCTGCCAAGTTTCGTCGAAATTCAACAAGGCATTTAGGATGAGTAGCGCCGACAAGAAATTTTAAAGTAATTGTCAAGTAATTAAAACGATAATGAAAAAAAAAGAAAAAAAAAAAAAAAGTTCAAATCGATCAAAAAAACAACAAGAGGGCCATAATGGCCCTGAATCGCTCACCTGAGTTCAGTGCAGGTATTGTGCTAAGGCTAGCTAGGAATTGTAACCCAAGAGGAACTCAACTAGGGCCTTATTGTTGGATGGAGGGGATATATCGGCCTTGTTTGTGACATATAGATTTTTGAAGTATTGCTTACATAACTGTTATGTTAACATGTGACTCATCAAGATCGGGTCAGAAATATGGCCTCTAGAGTGTACACAAGGTTTTTCAAGTATTTGACCTAGTGACCTAGTTTTTGACCCTGTGTGACCCATTTTCGAACTTTAGCAAGCTATAATTGAGACAAATATTCTGACAAAATTGCATCAAGATCGGGTCAAAAACATGGCCTCTAGAGTGTACACACAGTTTTTCCAAAGTTTGACCTAGTGACCTAGTTTTTAACACCATATGACCCATTTTTGAACTTGACCAAGATATAATTAAGACAAACATTTTGACAAAGTTTCATCAAGATTGGGTCAGAAATACGGCTTCTAGAGTGTACACAAGGTTTTTCAAGTATTTGACCTAGTGACCTAGTTTTTAACCCCATGTGACCCATTTTCAAACCAAGATATAATTAAGACAAACATTCTGACAAAGTTTCATCAAGATTGGGTAACAAATATGACCTCTAGAGTGTACATAAGTTTTTTCAAGTATTTGACCTAGTGACCTAGTTTTTGACCCCACATGACCCATTTTTAAACTTGACCGAGATTTCATTGAGACAAACATTCTGACAAAGTTTCATGATGATTGCATCAGAAATGTGGCCTCTAGAGTGTACACAAGCAAAAGTTAACGGACGGACGGACGACGGACGGACAACGGAAGACGGACAACACACCATCCCATAAGCTCTGCTGGCCCTTGGCCAGTAGAGCTAAAAATCAGGATTGCCATGTGTCCCTATAAAGTAAATATGAACAAATTGGTCTATTCGCGACTTACGGTTAACGCGTTGTTGATTTTCTGAAATTGCCATACTAAGGCAATAAAAATCTTCGTCAACCCGCTAGAGTTACCTGCCCGTAAAGTTGCATCGTGCAAGTAAAACAGTGCACCGTGCAGGTGAATCGTATTTCTAGCACGTCGTAATAACCTCGCATGAACGCCGAGCGGAGCGAGGTGTTATTCGAAGGAAAATAAAGCTAATTACACCGAGATTACATCGAGCGAAGCGACGTTATGCAGCTAATTTCACCGAGGGAAGCGAGGTCTTGTGCATTGAATATAACATACATGTAAATTAAGTTTGTTTTCGATTCTCTTCTCTTCTATTTCGCTGACTCAGTCCATTCAATTCAACATATTTATTTTTTACAATCTAATTTGTTCAAAAAAACAAAATCCACGATTTAATGCTTAATTACGTTTAAATTAAAGTGAATGCGTCAATATTTATTATTTAAAAAAATAAAGATAGAATATAATAGCCTGGTTCTCTGGCTTAAAATAGAATAGAATAGAATAACTTTTATTTTCCAATCAAGGCCCATCACTGGGCCATTATACACTCACAGTACTAGGTACTACCTTTGTGAAGGGCAAAACTATAACCAATTTTTGATTGCAGTAAAAGTATAAGTTAAAATGATTCATTTAGAAACACCAACAAATGTAAAAACAATCCAAAATATGAATCAAATTTGATGTAGAAGCACTCGAGCAGATGTTTTCATTGTGCATTGAGTTTAGACAACTCCACTGATGTACACTGTAAGGCATAACAGTATTTAATCGCTATAGTCTATTAACTTAAAACGACGCTTGCCACTGTTCAGCAACAACAAAATCAACGATTTAATGCTTGATTATGTTTAAATAAAAGTGATTGCGTCAATATGTAATTAAGTTAGTTTTACTAGATCTATTTTTTTATATCAGATCTACATACTTGAAAGCAGTCCAATTTCATTGAAAATACAATATGACAAAAGGACTAAGAAAGCTGGCTAAGCGCTGACCATCCTATCTAATAGTAATAAATTTCTGAGATTGTGTGAACTGTGTCATTGCTTTTCGTTCAAATGGTATTTAACGACCCACTGCGCCATTTAAGTCTCAATTACACTTATTAATAATAAAAATTCACCTGAAACAATAGTTATATACAATAATAATTATTCGCCTACCTTTTTATCCTTAAATTGTTTATCCGAAACCAAACGTGGTAAGTGAAATATCCTTTCTTTTACTTGAAAGCACAAACGTAAACCTTTTTTGTTCTTTGTAGACAAAGTGAAACACCTACTGTACTGTAGACGTAATAGTACGTCACCATTATGACAATTTTCAATGCTGATTACGTCAGTCAGTGACGTTCGACGCAATTTTAATTTCAAGAGGGGATGTAGAGAGTGGTGACTTGGGAACAAGGTATTAAACGAACTGATTATTTCAAATGACACATCATCGATGATTTGTTTGTTTGTTTGTATGGTGTTTTACGTCATTTTCAACACATGTAAGGTTATATATGACGGTGGATTTTTGGGTGGTGGAGGCAGACCACCCACTTGTCCTGGATAGAACCAGTAATATAGAACCAGTACCATACACCTCCCGCCATCCGTAAGGATCGACACATCCTCACAAGTCGAGCTCCCAGCGGGATTCGAACCTGCAGCGGTGAGAGGCGAGAAGGTTTACAACGCAACATTCAGTATCACATGAAACAATTCATTCCTATTCCTTCCTACCTGATCATTGCTGCTAAGTGAAGGCAATTACATTTAGGAAATAGGAATAGATTGGATCATCCTGAGAATTCTCATAAAAAAAAAGTATGCATACATAATTATACTGATCATGCTTATTCAAGTTCACCTGACACTTATTCACTATTTAAGTAATTTTTTTCACAACTGTGGCCAATTTGCTTCACAATTATTATTATTAATTTATTTATTTTATTTAATATTATTATTTTATTTATTTTGGAAAACATTTCCACCACTTAAATTGTTCAATATTGTTTTGTTCTGGATATGTTCATAGAAGAACGTTTATCTAAAATGTTTCATATTATCCTGCTCCCACAAAAACAATGCATGTATTCAACAATTTTTTCACAAATTAGGCAGTTTTCGCGCTATTTTTTCTCCACCAAAATGACCAGGCTAGGGTCGGGAGTCTTCACAATTTCTAGTGGGTAACGAAAGCTCTATGAACTTATTTGAATCACTCTCGATGTCTTCCTGGGTAGAACCAGTACTAAGCAATGCAGATAAAGTGTCTTGCTCAGGGACACAACGCAATGGCGGGAATCAAACTCACGACTTTTGGATCATGGGTCCAACGCTCTACCACTAGATCACAGCGCTCCACGGTTTCATTTGGAAGTAATAGAGTATAATGTGTAGATCCCCATTTCGATTTCGAAAAGTTATGCTTAAATAATTTGTTGAATTAGTTTTTTTTATGTGATGATCGCAAAGTTTGTATGTGAATACAGGGAGTAAGTATACACCCTGGTGAATAGTAGTGGGTTGCGTTTTTTAGAACGGAGCAACTGAGTTGGGTTTAGAAAATCCCTATGTTATAAGATATTACAGTATGAGTAATATTACACAATGTAACCATTTTATTTACTTAAACCGACGCTCGCCATGAGGCAGTGCCTTATTCATATTAATAGACAAACTGTGTTTAAAATATACCAGATCAGTTGTTTTCTTCTATACTTTGAGAACATAACCCATATACCATCACAATTGGAAATTTTTAGCACAATTTTTCATTACACAGTAAACCATTTATTTTATAATTGTATCTTTAATACTGCTTACATTACATCAAGGTCAACAGAGGCTTACATTACATCAAGGTCAACAGAGGCATTTAAAAGTGTTTTGTACTCAATGCTTCAAGTTGTCACAATTTCGCTATTTATTTATTTTTATTTTTTTTCCTTTCAACTGGGATATTTTGTCTCAAAATAGGAGGGAAAAAAAAGATACGTTTTGGCTCTGGAAATATACAAAAACAGCCAAAAAAAAAACACCACTGCAGTTAGAAATAATTCCCTTTCCAGAAATCAGTTCAACATTGGCGTCAGTGACATACAGACATTTGTGTGTGCACGTGTGGCACCATTTTAGATTAAATGTCAAATGTCCCGAAATATGCAAGTGCAGCACTTATTAATGGCCTTACAATTGATTTATTAAACTGCAGAAAGTTAAAATAAAATGTATTTTACTGACCATCCAATAAAATTAAGAATATTGAAATGTCCAGATCACAAGTATTCAATAAGAGCTTCAAACATCCAAATGCGACTGACAATAAATTAGTATCTACAAAAACTGATATAGAAAAGCAGCTACATGCAGACTGACAAAAAATTTCCCAATAATATATAATTTTGTTATCTACACTAACAGGTAACTAATACAGTTAAGTTCTGTGTGCACCAGATATTTTGTGATTTGTATGTGTGCACCATTATTGTTGTACCGGACAATGTTCTGAATGAGCAGTTATTTCCAAAGTATGACTCGGAAGGAATTACATAAATTTTCTACCTCTTTCTATCATATTCTTGTCGCTTTGAGGAAATTTCCCTTTACATATAGTGAATAAGGAAATATTCTTGAGGGTTTTAACTAATATTCACAAATGCACTATCTCACTAATTCAAGAACTCGCAGATAAAAATTATCAAACTCTAAAAGTGTCTGTAAACTCAACCATCCAAAATTAAGTAGTTTAAATTTAATTAACAAGATTGGTAGTTTAATATCTGTTGTACAAGCCAGGTGCGTTCTGTCATAAATTCTTACTTATTTATTATATCATCATTTTGGTTTAAATTAGAATGTTAATTACCTGTAAAATACTTTTAAGGAATTGTATGATTCAACATGTTACAAAAATTACAACAAACATATTATAATCGAGGCAATTGATTCAGTGTAAAGTGCAGAGTGCTGATTTACATTTATCTAGTTATGTTCGATGAAGAAATGTTGCTTATATCATCACTCTCATCTTTAACTTTTTTGATATGTATGGTTGAGTTATTTTTTAACAATTCTAAAATATTGGTTTTATTTTGGTAACTAAAGATGCTTTTTGAGAAAAACAAATGCTTAATGAGATTTGTGTCAGGGGAAGAGGAGTTAATGAGATTTGTGTCAGAGGAAGAGGAGTTAATGAGATTTGTGTCAGGGGAAGAGGAGTTACAGTGTGGACAACGTTTTTCCTGATCGTTGTCATCACAATGACCTTGACCTGTGACCAGTGTATTAGGCAGAAATTCAAGAACTGGGTGTGCAAATATGCTAACAGGGTGTGCAAAATAATTTGCTAACACGCGCTACGCACCAATTCGCGACAAGTGGGTGTCTCTGGAGTAATTTATTTTTACAGATAAAGGTGAAAAAAACAAACATTTTAGATCCCATTTCTCCTATAAATGTATACAAAAATAACAATATTGAGAAAGTAAGAGTTTGGAAGTGTTATTGTGCAAAAAAAAATACCCGCCCACTCCCTCAAATATTGGCCGCGATTTTTCAAAAACGGCCGTGCAAAAGACGGCTGCACGGTTGGCTGGCTAATACACTGCCTGTGACCTACTGACCTCAAAATCCAAAGGGATCACTGTCTTACCACCGGCAGTCAAGCCATGAAGTTTCATGATACTTGATTTAAGGAATAGATGAATTACTGGGCAGGCGATGTGTTTCATTATCTGATTTCAAAATCAAATATGTACAACAAGACATGATACTGAAACTTGGTACAACATTTCGTCAAAATCCAACAAGTTGTTCAGGAAAGTAGCGCAAACAAGATTTGTGATGGACGGGTCTTGGTGATTTGACCTTTGACCTACTGATTTCAAAATCAATAGGGTTCATTCTCACCACAGGCAGTCAACCCATGAAATTTGACTAGATTTGCTTCAGGGGAAGTTGAGTTACAGGGAGGCATGGTGACCTTGACCGTTGACCTAAAATCAACAGAGGTCTCTTACCACAGGCAGTTAACTCATGAAATTTGCTTCTACGGAAGTGAAGTTACAGTGAGCACAAGATTTTTATTTGTAGTCATGGTGACCTTGACCTACTGACCTCAAAATCCAACAAGCCATTTAGGAGGGGTAGGTTAAACAAGATTTGTGACCGACAGATGGACAGACAGAGTTAAAGGCCAAAAATAATGTCTCCCCTACCACTTTGTGAGTGGGAGACAATAGCAGAAATTGAATGAAATTAATGATGGAAGCAAAGAAAACTGCTATCCATAAGAAACATGATTATTTACATTTTGCTAGAATGTGAATAGATAAAAATGTGAGTAAATAACGCTCGGTGATTTGCAAACATCATGCCGAAATAAAGCACAGTAATTGTGAATTATCTGAAAAGCATCACTTTATTTTTATTTTTATTTGTACTGATTAAATACCTTTAGGCTTTAAGAAAGTGTTGAACATACGCACTATTAAAACCAAAAGAACACTCCATATCTGGATCTGTGGTGCAAAAAACTCTTTTCTGTCCCAGCTGACTGCCATAATTTATTACAAACTCGACCTTCAGTCAAATATACCTGCTAAATCATTGCATGTCCATATTTTGGTCAAATGTCCTGAAATAACCAGATTGCACTTATACTGATACCTAGAAGTCAAGAATATAATCCCTCAAAACTGAAATTGTAAAGCTAATCAATGACCATATTAAGCCCTGATATGCTGATACTGCAGATATACAGCCCACAATAGCACAATGTAAACCTACCAAAACACACTCAAAATGTTGATAAATAATGAAGTAGCTCCCAAACTGAAGGTTACATTCTACATACAAAATGTCAGGTAAGTTATGGCATGAGCAACACAGTTAGTGGACATGATACAGGCATGGCCTTATTGTATTATATTGTCAACTAGGCCCTGTACATTTGTCAATATAGTGAATAAATGATGCAATGCGAGTGGCTATACAATCCACTCAGGGTCACACGGAGTAGTTGAGTGAATAAATGATGCAACGCCTTTAAGCAAGCATGTTATATTAATGCAGGTTTAACATTATGTAAATATAGTAAGTTTGCATTCATTCAGTTTTACTAAACAGGCAATTAATTTATAAAAGCCTTGATCATTGTGAAAATAGATTTGTCAAATTAGTTAAAAGATCAACAGTAGCTAATACAAAGAATTTTTTTTATTTCACAAGTGTTTTTTCCCCAGTAAATTAACATAAATAGGTCAGGTTTTATTTATTTACACCTGAGTTAATCAACATAGATAAATTATACCAATTTATTTAACCTCATTAATTGAAATCAAACTGGATTAATTTGATAAAATGTACTCTTATTTAGTACATGACTGTGTGATATTAACATAGATAAATTATACCAATTTATTTAACCTCATTAATTGAAATAAAACTGGATTAATTTGATAAAAAAGTACTCTTATTTAGTACATGACTGTGTGATATGTTTATCAAATATCTGTTCACAAACTGTGTCACAGCAGACCAAATATGAAACAAAAAAACTATTGTGCACATGCCTCTGATAAAGGCATGACCGTCCCTATTGTTCAGGCTCCGACCCTAAACTTTTTATTGGGCTCCCCCCACAACCACCCCACCAAAAAAAAGAAATATTTAAAAAAGAAAAAAAAAGATTGCTTAAGTGGTTTAAGGTGTCAGTTTTATAGTGAACCACCCATTATTCTTTATGTGAATTTAGTATAGTAAGGAATAATTCTAAACTACCTTGATCTACCTTTTTTTGGGAACAAGACCATAAACAAACCTATATTTTTTTGGCCTTAAAGAGACACCCTGCAACCTTGTGAATAGTACTAAAAGCACTATAATTAATTATTAATCCAGCATCAGTTTGTCCATATATCTAAATAAATAGAGGTTAATCAACACTGTTTTCGTATTATGGGATATAATTCCCGAGGCCAGTTCACATATCTAGTAAAAACGAGTGCTGTAGGCACAGTCGAAAGCATTGATTTTATGACCAGTTTAGGCCCAGAGCAACATGCACACTATACGCAGGCTGATCAGGTTTTACTCTGTTCGCCACTCAGCAAGAATGTTTTCCATAAAAATTCATATATAACATCGGAAGGTTTGAATTCAAGTTTTAGCAGACGACATTTGAAATTCGGCAGCGAAAGTGTTAAATAGAGTGACAAACTGATGCTGGATTAGGCACTCATATTTTCACTAGATATGTGAACTGGCCTCGGGAATTATATCCGTTAATATGAAAACAGTGTTGATTAACTTATATATTACATTTATTTACCAGAATGTGCCTTGAATTCAATAAATATTTCTGAATTCACTAGTGGTCGACTTTGCCTTACTTTCAAACTTCACGCAAGAATACACTACAACTGTCAAAACAATGTAATTAAAAAGGTAGTTCTGGCAAAATCTTTAAATTTCCCTAGGGATTTATTTCCCTCAAAATCACAGGCAGAAATGTATTAAAAGGTAATACGGTTTGGGAGTTTTCAAATCTAACTTTTTTTGTTATTCTACAATATGTTTAAATATATTGTTAGTGCGATATAATATTTGCCTTGAACAAATATTCAAATAATTTACAAATATGTAAGCGACTCCGTGGCCGAATGGTTAATGACGTTGCGTTGTAAACCTTCGCCTCTCACCGCTGCGGGTTTGAATCCCACTGGGAGCTCAACATGTAAGTGAGAAAGTGTCGATCCTTACGGATGACGGGAGGTGTACAGTACAGGTTCTACCCAGGAAAAGTGGGTGATCTGCCTCCACCACAAAACATTGACCATCATATATAACCTTACATGTGCTGAAAATGACGTAAAACACCATACAAACAAACAAACAAAATCAAATATGTTAATTATGAAGAAAAACTTACCAGATATCACGAGTTTAAAAGAAAATCAAAATTGTTGGGTGTCCCTTTAAAATCAAGCATTAATTCGTATGGGATTCATATTGCTAGCAGTTGTATATATCATTAAGGGCGACTACAACAGCCTTTGCAGCCAGTGTAAACCCAGATCAGCAAGCGAGTAACTCTTTGTAACTTAAATGGAATGGTCTAAATTTAAAGAAAATTCAGTCCATTATACATTCATAGCGGGCTAAGGGTTAAATAAATGTATAATTAGATAAAGAAAAAAATATAATATTATATTATTTTAGAATTATTTTTTGTATTTGACATATCAGAAAGTCATGACACTCTTTACTCAATAAGTAAAACAAACACTTAAAATATTATTTTTCTTCAAAACATAGAACTCGGTGTGTTCTCAGAACAGAGTGAGTCCTATATATATATAGGCGACAGTCAATGTGTTCTCAGAACAGAGTGAGTCCTATATATATATAGGCAACACTCAATGTGTTCTCAGAACAGAGTGAGTCCTATATATATATAGGCGACACTCAATGTGGTCTCAGAACAGAGTGAGTCCTATATATATATAGGCAACACTCAATGTGTTCTCAGAACAGAGTGAGTCCTATATATATAGGCGACACTCAATGTGTTCTCAGAACATAGTGAGTTCTATTTTGTTTACATACAAAAGATATTTTGAGTATTACTCACTGAGTAATGAGTTTCTTGACTTTTTGATATGGCAAATTCTAAACAAAATAATAATTCTAAAATAATTTAAAAGACTGTTTTAGCCAGTTTTTGGACCAATTTTTATAAGGTTAACATTTATATATAACGACATGTGCAAATTCTCACAGGTTTACAACCCTTAACCTTGACCATAAATTGACTGAACAAACAGTAGACAGGACAACTTAGTGGACAACAGATGATTATTTGACAATGCATCAACAAAATGAGCGAGTTCACTAATCAAGTCGAACACAACCTGACAAGAAGAGTGAACTTTGGTCTTAAACCTCATTCTAGAATCAGCAGCTTGAAAGCTAGATTTTGATTGGATGAAGTTATAGACGGGAGTCTACTAACCAGTACTAACTCTGATTTCAAGTGGGCTCGGCGATTTATAAACTGGTAATGTCAGCATGTTTACACGATGATCATCACTATATTATCTCAAGGTCACTTCCAAATTATATAATAGTCATTGTTTAGCAGGGGTGACTTAAAACCCAATCATAATAATTTTATATCTGATTAATATGTTACATTTAAGAAGACAGTCACCAATTGCCATCGCCATAGGTTGATACATAAGCCAATGTCTTGATCAATATTCAAGTTACGCCTTGGAAACAAAAATAAATTGTCAATCTTGTTTTCGTTCCCCTTATAAAAGCATCTCCCCTAATAGTAGCATCCCCCTTCCACCTTTTAAAAAAAGCTTCTTTTTTTTTTTTACATTTTATAAGAGCATCTACTTGGCATTTAAATAGCGCCTGGGTGCTACTATCTGGGGGAAATAAAGTAAGAAAATGTTCTTCATAGCACATAACAGGCACAATCAAGCCACCATGTCTGTGCATGTATTTATCTAATCTTTGAGCGTTTTGCTCCCAGCCAACCCCAAGGACATTGGTGCAGGAGCGTTTCAAATATTAAGTGAGAGGGGAAGGGGAGGAGGGCAGGAGTGGGGGGAGTGGGGTTGAAAAGGAACAACATTATCTGAGGTCACTGGTTATGGGCCTGAGCAATCTTAAAAAGGATTCAAACATTCAAATATTAAGTGAGAGGGGAGGGGGAGGAGGGCAGGAGTGGGGGGAGCGGAGAGGGGTTGGGGTGAACAGGAACAACATTATTTGAGGTCACTGGTTATGGGCCTGAGCAATCTTAAAAATGATTCAAACAGTATGAATTGATTTCTACATGATGTCTTTAAAGGTGTCTTTAATTTTCCGTGAAAATATAAAACGACACATTGCTCATCTGCTATTCATATGGGGGAAAAATGTGACAGAATCCCACTCTTTACTAATGTTTATTATTTGAAAAAGTTTAATAAAAGGTAGTTAGCAGTAATACCCAATGCCAAGTTTGAATTAACTAGAACTATCACTGAAGGTGATAAATACCCCCCGCATTTTTTTAGTAATATCAAGGGCAATAACTCTGCATGGCATTGACTGAGCCACATCAAAATTGTGTCAAGTATATGTACACTTCATGTTGATCATGTATACAAAGTTTCAATTCAATATCTTGAAAACTGTAAAAGTAGTTCGCTTCACAAGATTGCATATGCTGAATATAGCAATTTTGACAAAGTGCAAGGGCAATAACTCTGCATGGAATTGAGTGAGCCACACTAAAATTGTGTCACGCACATCTATACTTCATATTGATCATGTATACAAAGTTTCAATTCATCTTGAAAACTGTAAAAGAAGTTCGCTCCACCAGAGTGCATATGCTGAATATAGCAATTTTGACTAAGTGCAAGGGCAATAACTCTGCATGGACTGAGTGAGGCACACCAAAGTTGTGTCACGCACATCTGCACTTCATGTTGATCACGTATACAAAGTTTCAATCTTATATCTTGAAAACGGTAGAAGAAGTTCGCTCCAGAAGATTCAACAGACTGACCGACCGACAGACCGCTTGCCGCAATGACTCCTATATACCCCCTCTGAAATTTGTTTGCGGAGCCTCTCAAACTTCATTTGCGGGGGGGGGGGGGGGGGGGGGGGGGGGGCGGGGGCTATAATTATCATTTATCTCATTGGGGAAACCCTGTTTCAATTGCCTGTCCAAATCTTATCATCATGCAAGCTAAGTAATTCCACACTACCCACTACCACACTAATCCCACACTTTATTTCCACAAACTGTATGATCTAGATACATATCAAAATTTGAGGAGACCTCTGATAACCTACCAGGATAACAGCTTTACACATCCTCATCTTATTGTTTTTGATTAGTAAAAACAAATGTGTTGTCAGCAGTTTTAGTATGCATGATCGCATTCCATATTTACTAATAAATACATGTTAGTGTATTATATATATATATATATACAGGGGGAAATATTTGTGAACTACCAAGGACAGACAACCTTCGGACGAACTATGGCAGGGCGCCTAGCTATGACGAGATACACAGAAATCAAGCGTATGCATTCACTCCCTAAAATGGATAGCTGTGTGTGTATTTCTAAGGATTATAGTCCCTCCACCTACGACAGGCGTCCTACCCGACGATTATAGGCACAATGTCTGGACTTTTATCTGTATGTTGTTGTGTGATGTGATGATATGTCTACTTGAAGCAGCGAACTCAATGGTTTCTTTATAGTGCTGCTACACTGAAATACCACGCCGTAGTAGACATGATACCCCCACCCACCCAGTCACATTATTCTGACACTGGTCAATCAGTCATAGCACTACCCATTATTTGCTCGTCAGGCAAGGGTTACAAGTGACTACTCCATTTTTAAAGTCTTTGGTATGACGCGGTCAGGGGACTCGAACCCACAACCTCCCGAATGCAAGGCAGATGCTATAACCACTACACCACAATGCTTCGGTAAAAATGGATAGTTGCAACACACATTGATGAACTGTATCTCTGCATCATAACACACTTGCTGGGGGCAAAATTAACATATAGACGCATACATACATACATACAATTATAGCTCATATGAGTGGGCCACATTTAAGCGTTCAACCACACACAGCTATATTGAGACAGTGACAATGAAAGGTGCCGGATCTTGGGGATACTGTAAATTCAGGTAAATATAATAAAGGGAGATAATTTGAACTCACTACGGCAACTTTCGCACTCTTTACTGTATACCAAGATCAACATAGGACTTTAAAAGCATTTCGTACTTGCATACTTTAAAAAAAAGAAGGTCATCTGGGATTTTTTCCCTCAAAATTGGAAAAAAAAACATTATTTTTTATGTTTAGACATTGGGAATATGACCGAATAACATTAAAAACAACATTGGATCTACAGTAAATGTTGAACACATTTGATGGACTTAAAACTGTCAATCAAGATATCAGTTATCATATCAATCATTATCAGCAGCTCATAATATCTACAAGTCCACTCAGTGTCAAGGTCACATTTTAACCAACAGTATATTTATTTCAAGGGTGGGTCCATTTAATTTTCAAGATAACCTATTGCTGAATAATCAACTTATATAAATCATTAAATGACTATGAAACTGGTTCTGGTATACTATACTCCTCAAAATAAGGACTATATTTAGATTTGGGTCATTTTTTCAAGAGCTGTAATTGAAAAATTGACTGCCATTTTCGAATGTTTAAGTTTAGTTGTATTCCTTTGCAACTGTTACATTACACACGTGTATTAACTTTTTATATGAGTCTGAAATCCATAATATTAATTGAATTGAATTGAATGTTGTTTAACGGTTCATCAACACAATATAGGTTATTTAGAGCCTCTCCAGAGAGAGGGGAAGGATACATAGGAATCCGGGAACCTGCCCTACTCTTATTATCGAATAGATTCCTATGGTTCTTTAACGTGCTCGGAGGATAGACCGATACACGGGACCACCCGGTTTACGTCCCCATCCGACGGACGAGGCTAAGGGAAAGTGTCTTGCCCAAGAACACACCGACGAAACTCAGTGGCACCACAGAGGATTGAACCCAGGGCCTCCGATTACAAATCCGCCAGGCTACTACCATAATATCAAAGATTAAGTAATATAATACTTTGAGGAGTATACTTCACAAAACAAATAAAAGGCTTCAGTTTGTTTGTGCACAAGGCCAAATAAAATCATACTTGTGGTTCTTATTATATGCTAAAAAACAAGACCACGCCTAGCAGCTAGGGCATATACGCCCATTGTGTTTCTTGTTGTAGACCTAATACTTTGGAAGTTATTAGCCACAATCACTTTTAAAATTCCAGGTTAAAGTTCTCCCGCCACGTTTTGTTTCATGAACATGTTTATGTTAAATCAAAATCAATACACAACAATAGATATTTACAATTCTCACATTGCAATATCTGCGAAAAGCGAGAATAAGATTTCATTTGATGACGCCGGAAACTTTGAACATGTATAAATTAATCCACAGGTAAACGTATTTATCAATTATCTGGCAATAGTTGTGCAGCTATACAATTCAGATTTACCTCATTTTCCCATGCAGTCACGCAGTGGTAAAAGTAGTATCTACGTCATGAAAATAATACTTAACAGATAATGTATGGTGCAGAGGTCCATATGCAAGTTTATGGACTGCCCCTTCATATGGACCGAAGCACCAGACATTATTTGTTATATTATACCGAATCTGACCAACAAATCAATACGTTTTATGATTTATTTTGACGTCGTTTTTTTCACACGTCCATTAATATAGCTATCGGACCGGGTGCCCGGTCAATATGCAACTTTATGGACAGGATGACGTCACTTTAAACAAAGAGTGGAATATGCAAATGAGGTGTAATATTTGTTTTTACATACAACTTAATAGCAGTTTTAAATATATGTTTCTCTCCGGGACTATCAAGAAATGTTCATTAGATGTTCAAGAGCTAAATTTGTTAATTGATAATACTACAAAAAGGGTGGCCAGTCACCTTTAAACCTTTATGAATGGGAACTAAATAAACAAGAGGGGCAGCCAAAATGGCCTGATGGTCTTTGCAAAGACGAAAAAATTGTCAAACAAACTTATTTCATAACAGAATTAGATCATTTCAATATATACTGGTTGTGTACCAGTTATCGTCATTCAACAGATTTCGTCATTATCAATAAAACGCTTGATGATGTGATTATTTGTCGACCCCATTTTACAAATCACTACACACTATTATCAGACGATTGGAGAGGAAAAACTATTTTAGAAATGTTAATATGTATACACTCTCAAAACAACCCGTTTACCTATAAATACCGTTATAAACAAAACACAATCGGGGGAATTACGCGCTAATGCGCATGAGCAGGAAAATTCCCTTTTAAAATATCCGACCCTTTATGTCGAACCATTGATTCAATTTTACATGCCCAAAAAAATAAAAGTTTTCAGCCAAGGGCAACAATGAGTACATGTGAATCAGTTTAAATTTGCAAACAGTTATTTCCCTTTACATTATGAAATGCTATGGTATATTTATGTTTCAATTAATAACAAAACAAGTTTTCATCATCCCAAATATGGGTTATTCGGTATTAAACTGAAGATGAAGATGATGATAACTACTACATTCAGCTCAGACGAACGGCTCAATTCAGTCTATATTTAATAACGGTCACATGACACTTGTTACAGAGAATGGAAACAATGTAAAAATACAGAATATTTACGGCAAAGGGGTAAGCTTCTCTACCGGCAAAAATATTTATGAGAGGACTACTTTGGATATAGCTATATTAAAGAACCAACATAAAACTGACGATATCTGGTATTCAGCCAGTACAGAAGAAATGATGTGTTCAAGCTCGTCATTTAAAGTGAAATTTCGATTCATACCAATAATTGCCAAAAGTGGTCAATGCAGTATTATCAAAAAATGTAAGGCCCGATTTCCAAATTGATATCTTGACAACAATTTGATACTAACAAAATTAACAGAACAGCAAAGTTGCTGTCACCAAACAATCAAATTGATGAACTCAACTTACCAGACATGAATAAATAATAACCAGCAGTGTTGTTTTTTCAAATTAGTCGGCACAATTTACTTCTTACACCAACAGGTAACTAAAATGATATAATGTGTCTAAATGACTTCACTGAACTAGTCTGACTGTCAACAACAGTAGCAGATCTACAGGGGGCGGGGGATGTGCGGGGGATGATATAATGTGTTTAAATTTTCACTAAACTATTCTAACTCATAGTATCAGAAGTTTTACAGAGACACCAACACCAGAGATTTTACAAAAATGATCTGAAAGCATTTGTTGTATGTGTGCATGTAGTAGAGGGTGGGGAAGGGGTTAATTTATGTTTTAAAGGGTGGAGGGGAAGAGGACACTGAGAACACCAGACCCCACCGCACACTGAGATTTGATAAAATGATCCGATAACATTTGGTGTATGTGTGCATAGACATTGGGCAGTGGAGAGGTTATTTATGATTTAAAAGGTGGACCCCCCTAAAAAATTATGGATCTACATATGAAGAGTCTCAATCTTGACATGCAGTTCACACTGACCCTCCAACCATAACACAACCACTGACATGTTTATTGGATATTACCACAAATTATTTCAATCATTTCCTGATTTCAAACGACACATACATGTTAGTTCCAAACCCCAAGGCAATCAAAATTGACATGATCAAAACAAATCAATTGAACATCAAGCTTGTACACTGATATCTGGGTAATATACCACCATCAACAATGATGCAATATGCTACTAAAATTAAAAAAATACTGATGTTGTTTTTACCAGACTTGGGCTTTTGGACTTCAGAATTTTAGTGCAGTAGACCTTAAAAGTAGAGAAAATTACAAATTCAAAGAATGAGTTGGATGACGCACCAACACAAAAAGGTTGAACGATGCCGCAAGGAATGAACATTCCCGGCCAACACTCCATTCACAATAAAATATGGACTTCAAACTGTTGGATACAAAAGATTGAAAATATATTGAATTTTAAAGATTTTGAAGACCTTTTATTCATTTTTATATTTATTTCTTTGGGGGAAAAAAGGGAGATCATAGCTCTTATGGTTTTATATTCTGTACCAGCCATGGAGCTGTATATGACGCAGCCTATTCTGTACCAACTACGGAGCCATATATGACGCAGCCTATTCTGTACCAACCACAGAGCTATATATGATGCAGCCTATTCTGTACCAATCACAGAGCTATATATGACGCAGCCTATTCTGTACCAACCACAGAGCTATATATGACGCAGCCTACTACAGAGCTATATATGACGCAGCCTATTCTGTACCAACCACGGAGCCATATATGACACAGCCTATTCTGTACCAACCACAGAGCCATATATGATGCAGCCTATTCTGTACCAACCACGGAGCCATATATGATGCAGCCTATTCTGTACCAACCACGGAGCCATATATGTCGCAGCCTATTCTGTACCAACCACAGAGCCATATATGATGCAGCCTATTCTGTACCAACCACAGAGCCATATATGACGCAGCCTATTCTGTAGCAACCACGGAGCCATATATGACGCAGCCTATTCTGTACCAACCACTGAGCCATATATGACGCAGCCTATTCTGTACCAACCACGGAGCCATATATGACGCAGCCTATTCTGTACCAACCATGGAGCCATATATGACGCAGCCTATTCTGTACCAACCACGGAGCCATATATGATGCAGCCTATTCTGTACCAACCACGGAGCCATATATGACGCAGCCTATTCTGTACCAACCACAGAGCTATATATGACGCAGCCTATTCTGTACCAACCACAGAGCTATATATGATGCAGCCTATTCTGTACCAATCACAGAGCTATATATGACGCAGCCTATTCTGTACCAACCACAGAGCTATAAATGACGCAGCCTACTACAGAGCTATATATGACGCAGCCTATTCTGTACCAACCACGGAGCCATATATGACACAGCCTATTCTGTACCAACCACGGAGCCATATATGTCGCAGCCTATTCTGTACCAACCACAGAGCCATATATGATGCAGCCTATTCTGTACCAACCACGGAGCCATATATGACGCAGCCTATTCTGTACCAACCACAGAGCTATATATGATGCAGCCTATTCTGTACCAATCACAGAGCTATATATGACGCAGCCTATTCTGTACCAACCACAGAGCTATATATGACGCAGCCTACTACAGAGCTATATATGACGCAGCCTATTCTGTACCAACCACGGAGCCATATATGACACAGCCTATTCTGTACCAACCACGGAGCCATATATGACGCAGCCTATTCTGTACCAACCACGGAGCCATATATGACGCAGCCTATTCTGTACCAACCATGGAGCCATATATGACGCAGCCTATTCTGTACCAACCACGGAGCCATATATGACGCAGCCTATTCTGTACCAACCACGGAGCCATATATGACGCAGCCTATTCTGTACCAACCACGGAGCCATATATGTCGCAGCCTATTCTGTACCAACCACAGAGCCATATATGATGCAGCCTATTCTGTACCAACCACAGAGCCATATATGACGCAGCCTATTCTGTACCAACCACGGAGCCATATATGACGCAGCCTATTCTGTACCAACCACGGAGCCATATATGACGCAGCCTATTCTGTACCAACCACGGAGCCATATATGACGCAGCCTATTCTGTACCAACCATGGAGCCATATATGACGCAGCCTATTCTGTACCAACCACGGAGCCATATATGACGCAGCCTATTCTGTACCAACCACGGAGCCATATATGTCGCAGCCTATTCTGTACCAACCACAGAGCCATATATGATGCAGCCTATTCTGTACCAACCACAGAGCCATATATGACGCAGCCTATTCTGTACCAACCACGGAGCCATATATGACGCAGCCTATTCTGTACCAACCACGGAGCCATATATGACGCAGCCTATTCTGTACCAACCACGGAGCCATATATGACGCAGCCTATTCTGTACCAACCATGGAGCCATATATGACGCAGCCTATTCTGTACCAACCACGGAGCCATATATGATGCAGCCTATTCTGTACCAACCACAGAGCCATATATGACGCAGCCTATTCTGTACCAACCACAGAGCTATATATGACGCAGCCTATTATGTACCAACCACAGAGCTATATATGATGCAGCCTACTCTGTACCAACCACAGAGCTATATATGATGCAGCCTATTACAGAGCTACATATGACGCAGCCTATTCTGTACCAACCACAGAGCCATATATGATGCAGCCTATTATGTACCAACCACAGAGCTATATATGATGCAGCCTATTACAGAGCTACATATGACGCAGCTTATTCTGTACCAACCACAGAGCCATATATGACGCAGCCTATTCTGTACCAACCACAGAGCTACATATGACGCAGCCTATTCTGTACCAACCACAGAGCTACATATGACGCAGCCTATTCTGTACCAACCACAGAGCTATATATGACACAGCCTATTCTGTACCAACCACAGAGCTTTATATGATGCAGCCTATTCTGTACCAACCACAGAGCTATATATAACGCAGCCTATTCCGTACCAACCAGAGCTACATATGACGCAGCCTATTCTGTACCAACCACAGAGCCATATATGACGCAGCCTATTGTGTACCAACCACAGAGCCATATATGACGCAGCCTATTGTGTACCAACCACAGAGCTATATATGACGCAGCCTATTATGTACCAACCACAAAGCCATATATGACGCAGCCTATTCTGTACCAACACAGAGCCATATATGACGCAGCCTAATAATTCCGTACCAACCACAGAGCCATATATGACGCAGCCTATTCTGTACCAACCACAGAGCTACATATGACCAGTGTATTAGCCAGCCAACCGTGCAGCCGTCTTTTGCACGGCCGTTTTTGAAAAATCGCGGCTAATATTTGAGAGAGTGGGTGGGGTAAAAAAAAGAAAAAAAAGAAAAAATATATATTTTTTTTTTTTTTTTGCTCAACAACACGTCCAAACTCTTACATTCTCAATATTGTTATGTTTTGTATACATTTATAGAAGAAATATGACCTAAAATGTATTTTTTTCACCTTTATCTGAAAAAATAATTTACCCCAGAGACACCCACTTGTCGCGACTTGTCGCGAATTGGCGCGTAACGCGTGTTAGCAACTTATTTTGCACACCCTGTTTCCATATTTGCACACCCAGTTCTTGAATTTCTGCCTAATACACTGCATATGACGCAGCCTATAGGGAATATAGGTAGGTATGCGGCACGACTACATCCACACTTTCCAACTTTCCGGCATTGTTTCAAAAGACATCACTCAATGCCTGCATAAACATCCGCCATATGGCCAAACAAAATAATATGTGTGGTTCAGGTAAAACTGGCAAAAAATAGGATAGGTAGGTAGGCTTTTTTTCTTCTCAGTAATGAATTCAATTCTGATAATGAATTTAATATGTTAAGTTACTATACCTTGAGTTCGATTTTTTGGTATTATCAACAAAATCTTCTTCTTTTTTTTTTAATTTTTGCATAAAAAGTTTTAGGGTCAGCCCATTAAAATAGGGCCGGTCGGGTTACCTGAACCACACATATTTTTTATGTGGCCTATTTTGACTAAACCTTATGTACCACACATTCATTCATAAAACTCACCAAAAAGGATATCGTGCAGAACTAGTCATTTCATTTACAACGACTGTATATTTTTAGACAAGTTTTTCTTGAATCATTTTTTTCCTCTGAAAATATCTCACGCTCGTCTGAAATCTTGTTCCGTATTTGGTCAAGTTTTATGCATTTAAGGTTTGATCAACTGAAATACAGCTGCTGTGGATGGAGTCATGCTGCATACCTACCTACATGCATTTCACGAACATGAATTTCTGGGAATTTCAAACCTCTGCCACAGACAATTCGAAGAAAATACTTTCATCTTTAAGAATTTACAAGAAAAGTTCAGCTTTCTGAATCCATGACTTTGAATTATAGGTACGGTACCTGGGATAAATGAAATGGGGTTTTAAGTTAGGACAGCAACCTCAGAGGGAGATGAGATGAAGACAGATAAATTTATGACTTTTCATACAGAAAAACGGTTTCTAAAGACATTATATAAGTATTGCATCCTAGTGAGGGCGACAGTCAGTGGATATTGTCAACCTGAGGAAAAAAATTCCGAAGGTGAGCAATATCCACCGTCAGCTTCAGTGGGATGCAATATTTATTTTATTATACCGAACAAAAAATATTTCGATTAAAATTTGAATATATATGCGGGGAAAAAATCCCTATAATTTTTATTTTTTTTATTATTTTTATTTAAAAATTTATATGTTTATACCAGTTTTGATTTAAAGTAACAACAAGAGGCCCAAGAGGGCCTGTGGACGCTCTACTGGCTAACATGGCTCTTATAACATCAATGAAGCGAGTGACTGCCATTTACGTTTTATTGGAAGTTTCGGGCAAAAATCAGCTTTTTGACTAAATCAAGGGCCATAACTAAAAAATCTGGTAAAGCTTGGTAAAGATCAGATGAAAAATAAAGGCCCTACGGTATTAACAAGGCAAAATATAGCATTTTAACTAAATCAAGAGCCATAACTCCTCTGTTCTGGTCCGACTGGTCCAACATAGAGCTAAAAAAAAAAAAGAAAAAAAATGTGAATAAAAAATAAAAATCAAATAAAAAAAAATAAAATATTTAAACAAATTTAAAAAAAAGTCAAAAAAAAAAGTCAAAAAAAAAAAAAGAAAGCCATAATATCTGCTAAAGTTTGGCTAAGATCAGATGCAAAATAATACATGAGAGCTCTGTGCCATGAGGTTCCAGAGAAGAAGATTTTTTTCAGTTTGTGCCTATACAAGCCTATTAGTAAAACTGTGGCCCCCAGGGTGGGGCCAAACGTGACCAATGGATCACCATTTGAACAAACTTGGTAAAGGACCATAAGCTTATAGCAAATGCAAAATATTAAACCTCAGGCTCTTGCAGTTCCAGAGAAGAAGATTTTTTTCAGTTTTTCCCTATACAAGCATTTATGTAAAACTGTGACCCCCGGGGCGGGGCCAGATGGGACCCCAGTGTCACCATTTGAACAAACTTGGTAAAGGACCATAAGCTTATAGCAAATGCAAAATATTAAACCTCTGGCTCTTGCAGTTCCAGAGAAGATGTTTTCAGTTTTTCCCTATACAAGCATTCAGGGCTCAATCTACAGGGCGATTCGGGCGAAGAACGCGCCCGCGATCTCTTGACTTCGCCTTGGCAGCACATCAAAGCGAAGTTCAAGTCGCCGAAAAATTAAAAAAAAAAAAAAAAAAAAAAAAAAAAAAAAAAAAAAAATTAAAAAGGTACAGTATAGTAATAAATCCATTATCATAGAAATTTGCATCAATATTTCAAGCTCATATTATAGAGTAAAAAGAATTAGTGTGCATTACACTGTATTCACTGCACTGCGATATACATGGTGATGACTATTCAACCGTTGTCTGCGTATACACGTCGCGTGAAGTCTCCCTAAATTCTCTCCACTTCTCCCTAAAATCACTTGAGGGAGAAGTGACTTCTCCCTAAATTCCTTGCCTAGATTGAGCCCTGGCATTTATGTAAAACTGTGACCCCCGGGGCGGGGCCAGATGGGACCCCAGGATCACCATTTGAACAAAATTGGTAAAGGACCATAAGCTTATAGCAACAGCAAAATATTAAACCTCTGGCTTTTGCAGTTTCAGAGAAGAAGATTTTTTAAGGTTTTCCCTATACATGTCTATGTAAAACATGTGACACTTGGGGCGGGGCCAAATGTGACCCGAGGATCACCATTTGAACAAACTTGGTAAAGGACCATAAGGTTATAGTAAATGCAAAATATCAAACCTCTGGCTGTTGTAGTTTCCGAGAAGATTTTTTAAAAAATAATCCTATATACCGGTAAGTCTATGTAAAACGGTGACACCCGGGTCGCGGACAAATTTGACCCCAGGGTCACCATTTGGACAAACTTAGTAGAGGACCATAAGCTGATGCTACATGTAATACATGAGAGCTCTGTGCCTTGTGGTTTCAGAGAAGAAGATTTTTTAAAGTTTTTTCCTATATGTCTATATGAAAAACATGCAAAACCTCAATATACAAACTTTGGACCCCCGGGGCACGGCCACTTTTTACCCCGGGGACTTTATTTGAACAAACTTGATAGTCTAGGCATTGGCGATCATTTTAAAATAAAAACTGTTGAAATCTGTCCAGCGGTTCTGGAGAAGAAGATTTTTTAAGGTTTCGACTATATATGGTAATGGCAGCCATCTTGGATGTAGCGCTGATCTAATTTTAACAAATCTAAAAAGCATTCATCTAAGGATCATCCATTTGAAGTTTGGTCAAAATTAGCCAAGCAGTTTCTGAGAAGAAGTCGTTTGAAGAAAAGTTAACGGACGACAGACGACAGACGGACGACGGACAACACACCATCCCATAAGCTCTGCTGGCCCTTGGCCAGTAGAGCTAAAAAACAAGATCAATATCTTTTACTCTTTTTTTAGACATTATATCAACATTTTAACTTTATAAATGACATATTTTATCATTGTCTTACGAATGGCATAACTTCAACTGTATTTTAATAAGCATCCACCGATTTCCAATTGCGCAAAGCATGTCATAATTGGAAAAACACGAAACCTATTTTTATACTTCCCGTAACGTCACAATCTTGTGATAGTAAAAATTGTTTACCGATGAACAGTAAAATTTACTTCACGCTAAGGGTATAGGCAATTTATATAGGAGTGTAAACGTGAGGTATAATAAAACCTAATGTCTGCTTAAACAAATTTAATGGACTTTTAAATCTTTATTACCACAATGTCATGTCCATGCATAAAACTCACCAAAGATAAGAATATCACCCTGATCTAGACTAGTATGTTTTGTTTTAAATGACTACCTATTTTTCATCATTTTGCAGCCAGTAACCACTACGATTGCTTCGTCTGTTGCCACTAAATATGGGCTGTTCCATATATGGCAAGCTTGCGAGATGTCTCGAAACATTAACTGCAAAATTGACGACAAATATTAAGTCGTTACAAAACTGACAAGATCGCCATGAAATATCTTCTGTTAATTTAATCAGTGATAATATATAAAACATGTAGACCCTTCCTGGGAAATGAGGCTGCCGTGATAATCAAAATTGATTGTGTTCATGCAGTATCAGTAGAAAGAAAGAATGAAATGATTCTGACAGCCTCAGTCTAAATTAGTTATCCACTAAACAGTATAGAGAGTTAGAAGACATCTATACAGATGCAAGCAAGAGGTGAAAACAAGTGCATTCACATCACCTGGTCGCCCACACCTGGAATATTCATCTTCAGTTTGGGTGCCTTATTTTAAATAAGACATCTAGACCCTAGAAAAATGATAACGCAAGGCAGCCCACTTCATCGTATGGCCAGAATTACAGGAAAGAAGAAAGAACAAATGTCTTGTAACTTTTTAAAAAAAAAATACAACATGATTCCAGTAACCATCCTGGAGTATGTTACCCCTTCCACTGGACACACAAGAACCCACGACTCTGCCTTCATCCATTTGGGCTGGCGTGGCGCAGTCGGTAGCGCGGCGGATTTGTAACAGGAGGCCCCAGGTTCAATCCTCCGTTGTGCCACTGAGTTCCGTCGGTGTGTTTTTGGGCAAGACACTTTCCCTTAGCCCTGTCCGTCGGATGGGGACGTAAACCTGGCAGTCCCGTGTATCGGTCTATCCTCCGAGCATGTTAAAGAATCATAGGAATCTATTCGATAATAAGAGTAGGGCAGGTTCCCGGATTCCTCTGTATCCTTCCCCTCTCTCTGGGGCGGCTCTAAATAACCTATACTGTGTTGATGAGCCGTTAAACAACATTCAATTCAATTCATCCATTTACACACTAATTATGAGCAGAGCAGTACAAGAACAGAACATCTTCCTTTTTCGAAAAACTACCCCCTGACCATGTGCATGACTGCTCAGAGCCACTGTAGACGTATTCATTGTTTCATAAAACTATATTTAAATGAAACTGAACAAAAAGTAAACCAAGTCTTATCTGAACGGTTCACAGCACTTTAATTTTCTGAAACTAAATTACTAAAAAACCAAAACAAAAATTGAAAAAAAGCCTGAGCCTGCAGAGGAGGCTTGGAATAAAAAAAGTATAGCTCTGTAAAGTTAAACATTTCATTGCTTATATTTTTACTAACTTGCCACCACAATATGTAAGTTAAAAGTTTTAAAAATCCCATATTTACGTTCAGTTCGCTGCCCTCGCTAGCGTCCTTGGAACTTTCGTGCAACTAGGCGGTGTGACGGAGGCTAATCTATTCTTACGCTGTTGGCATTCTCATGCACCGGTTTGACAGGGTTTTGGAAAGGGAATTTGGAACGAAAAATCGGCGAGAAAAATCACCCTATGTTTGCACATTGTACGCTTCTGTAAGTTGACCAAGTGCATGGCGTGCTAGTGTCGTTATTCCGTTCATCCAACTGCCCCACCACCTGCTGTTTTGGCAACCAATATTAATGTTTGACGCTGACTGTGACTGAGGGACGGCGTGAGTTAAACGGTCAAACATAATTTGGATCAGTTGCCTTGTATTTTTTGTCCAACAGTGTGCATAGATATATATTTTTATAACAGTTGATAGTCTGACACTGAATGAACACATTATGGGTAAAAAGGATTTATGTTGTGCAGAAGACTGCTACCATAGCAGAAAAAGAGGCGCGTCTTGTTCATTTCATTGCTTACCAAAGCTGAATCTACAGTTGAGGGCTGCTTGGCTAAAACAAATTGCTCGAGTCATAATAGTCAAAGAAGATGGGAAATTTGTAAAACAGCCATGGATACCAAGTAGGAGTTCAAAGCTTTGCAGCTGTCATTTTGTCATCCCACCAGAAACAAAATTGAGTTCTTCAGGGGAAAAAAATAACCGATTTTTGTCAGGGCAAATTCCAACTATTTTTTTCGCACAGCTTAACAAAACCAAGTATCAAACCAACTCGGGAACTCAGCACAAGCAAAAAGAAAATGACAGATCCGAAATTTCATGAGGTATAAAGCATTCGTAAGATTCTTGTGATATACTTCAAACTAAGGCATATCACTGCCATGATGACTGGTTGGTTGGTTGAATGATGTTTTACATCATTTTCATCACATATTAGGCTATACATTAGTGATGGAAATCGGCTGAAATTTTTCACAATCGATAATCGGTTTAATCGGATGGTGTATAATCGATAAATATCTGATTAATAATCGGTAAATAATCGATAAATTTCCGATTAATAATCGGTTGAAGTAGAAGAATCATTCAATCAACAGCGAACTCAGGGATGGAAACTAATGGTTACCCGTTCGCCCGGGCAACTAAATTCCAAACTGGGCAAGTAAATTTCATAAGTTGGTAGTCCACCATTTTTAATTTGAAAAATTTAAAATTTAAGCTGATATCTCAAAAGGCACATTTTCATCACCTCTTTTTAGGCTTTGTCTTATAATTACCACCATGAAATTACCTTCTTGACAAAGATAAATATGTCTACTATTCACTTTTTGTTATTATTAATGCCTAAATAACCCGTAGTCTCGTGTCTCGTTTGCAATAGCTATACACCGTCACCTTTTTTTTGACGCAGAGTGGCGCCATCTTTGTTACACGGAACCGTCTGGTTAAATGTGCTTTTATACCTGCAAACAAATACACGCTCTGTATCAGAGGACACAGTGTGAATAAATAATACTTATGTTTACATTTCACACCTTTATTGAGTTTGTAAATGTAATAATTTATAAGAATTTGCTGTTTTTCACACACGCACGAAACAACCGGAAGTAGTCATTTTCACGCAGTAGTGAAACACACGCGCGACAACATAAAACGGAAAAACTATCCGTTTCTCCTCCCTGTATACTTACTCCCTGATACCGTGATCTATTCCCAGAACAAGTTTTTATCACATTTATAATAATAAATGTCTTGTATAATAACCTGGAGAATGGAAGTTGGTTAATCTGTTACAAGTGGAGCACCTAGTGGGATAATCCGAGCCGTCGCTGACCCTAAAAGCCTTTTTTCATTTTTATTTTTTTGCGGCTTTGCGTACACAGCCAGATGAAATATCAAAAATCGTAAAAGGGCTGGTAAGGTCCGAGAAGGCTCGGATTCCTAGAGGGATTCAAACTCACATCATTGAGATGAGAGAATGTTTGAAATACAGCCTCTTTGTCATCCCTGCCACAGAAGCACTTGAGGTGCCATGATAACCGTAACTAGCCATCAGGCCATCCTTAAAAAATTGTTGGTTTGCTGTGCTCCGACCCAAAAGCTTTTAAGTGGGTAGGTAGGCAGGTAGGACCATTTTTTCTTCTCTGTTTTTTTTTTACAGAGTCCTCTGACAATGGGGAAAGCATTTTACAAAACATAGTGTCCTGTCTGTATTATATGTATTATATATACACTCTGGTTTAATATGTCTCATTAATGTTATGTTTTTCAGTTTAGATTGATTTATAATAGTATAATTAAGAATAACATTATCTATATACATGTACATATACCCGACCGATACTGGCGCGATCCTAAAAAAAAGACAAAAAAAGACCCCTAAATGTTCAAAAAAAGATAGTTGGGTAACTGCCTGTTTAGTGGGTAGATCAGAGCAAAGCAAATCAACACATTTTAAGGATGGCCCACGAATCGTAGCTCTTATGGTTCTATATTCTGTTTCAACCATAGTTCTGAAATATATGAGTCCAGTTCGCACTTTCTGTTAGAGTTTCTGAAGACATAATGCAAAATGCATGAATAAACAAATACCTCCTGCCCATGCATAGAACTCACCAAAGAGAAGGATACCATGCCATTCTAGTCATTTTTGGTTAATGGAAAAAAATAGTTGCTATGGAAAAAAATTGTTAAAGGGGGGTAATTTGCTTTAAAATAAAATGATAAAACTGTCAATGATAGTGTTACACATGAATTGACATATTGTAAATCTTTTTAAAACTAGTATTTATCATATTATTATAAAAGCGATTGCTCAGCTTGATAATCTACATGTTTTATTTAAATATTAAAACCTTAAAAATCATCAACCCATGTTATGCTATACATATAAAGCGGCATTGTGTGTATTAATTGTAATGTGCTGCTTGAAGACTTGTATTTGAAGCTACATACTGTGGTCCTGTACCTCTTAAAAGCTTTAGGGAAAGTCCCCAGACAAAGGGCAGAAAGTGTCCCCAGTCAGGCTGGGCAGTCTGTCCCCTAGCACCCAATACTGCTGTGATGCCCCGGCTGAGCAGGGTGTGGGACAGATGATCGTCATAGCACAGTAACGCAAGTGGTGTTGGCACAACACTAACAGAATGGGGCTCACTATCAAATAGCACTATTTTTTTTTTTAACCATAACCAATATTGATTTGCCTCATCTACACTTATAGGTTAGTTAGAGCCACTCCATTAGAATCTACTCTTATTATCGAATAGCTTCCTATGGTTCTTTTAACATGCTCAGATCGAATTACATTACACAGGTCCAGTCTGAAGGACCTCAGTGTCTGATTTTTTTAGTCTGATCTACTCTTATTATCGAATAGCTTCCTATGGTTCTTTTAACATGCTCAGATCCAATTACATTACACAGGTCCAGTCTGAAGGACCTCAATGTCTGATTTTTTTAGTCTGAAGTAGAGAAAAACACTTACATTTTGTTGCGAGGGAATGCGGCCAAGTTGGCAGTTCAGATAGACGTCACATGAGCACTTGTACTGTGTCATGAAATAGAGGTATAACGATGTGTACCACAGTGAAGTTAAAGTCTACGGTTTCATTGTTTTATATGGATTTAAATGGATTTTATCTATCTGTTAAAGTAATAACTGGTAATTTGTAATTACACAAACATACATATATAACGGTTCATATTATGTACACATTGCTTAGGTTATTTCAAGCCCAGAGAGAGTGCATATAGTAAAAGCTATTAGTGATCGCCCATCCCACACTTTTTTAAGTACATTTTTTAAATGTGACACTGATACGTAAATGCTGATACAAAGCTTCCAAATTGTCGTCATTCTGTAAGTTCTGATAGCTAAAAAATTATCTGAACCTTTCAGACGTACTTATTCTATGTATGGAATAAATTGTTGCCATTAATTTGATTTTAGAAATTTAAGGGTGACTACGGACCAACACGCATTTATCCTGATCAGCGAGCAAGGCGGGTTTTTCCTGGTCGTCGTCAAGCAGTAGGCAATTATGATTACTCGGTGACGTATCAGCAAAACAGGAAAATCATATACCAGTATTCAGAATCTCCCTTTTTTGACGAATATCAGACGATACATGAAACCGTGTAAGTGAAACTTTGTCTTCTTTTCTAAAATATGAATCGATATTTCAAGGGACACATGACAATCTTGAACAGAAGTATCAAATATTAAAACTGACACTTGATTTTTGTGTCGCCTTTTCGAAGAAAAATGTGATACATAGGGATCACTTTGTCGTCAGTCAGTCAGTCTGTCCGTCACGAAAACTTAACATTGGCTATAGCTTTCTCATTTCTTGATATTTCTTCATCAAACTTTCAATATATACTCATCATGAAAATATCAACATGACCATACTAAAATATAAAGGTCAAGGTCACACTGAAGCTCATTTTATGGGTTAAATACTCATTTTTAGCTCGACTGATCAGAGATCAGCAGATCAGAGATCAGCAGAGCTTATGCCGTGGTGCGGCGTCCGTCCGTCTGTCCGTAAACTTTTATTTGTAGCGACTACTCCTCCGAAACTACTAGATGGATATTCATGAAACTTTACAGAAATGTTGCCCATAAAGTCTAGTTGATCCTAGCAATAATTCATGTTGATGTGAAATCCAAGATGCCTGCCAAAGCTAAAAATAGAGTTTTAAAATACAAGTTTGTAACGACTACTTCTTGAAAACTATAAGTGATATTGATATGGGACTTTTTCTAAAATGATCAGGATGACATGATGTTGGTCCTTGTCAAAAATCGTTTTGATTCGACGTTAAACATGGCTGCCAGCGGCCATCTTTGTTTACATAGAGTTATATAGTAAAAACTTGTAGCGACTACTCCTATGAAACTACTTGACGGATGTTCATGAAACTTCACACGAATGTTGCCCTTGATGTCTAATTGATCTTAGCAAAATTTCAGGTCGGCCGGAAATTCAAGATGGCCGCCATGGCTAAAAATAGATTTTCAAAAAATGAGTTTGTAGGGACTACTTCTTGAAATCTATAAGATATATTGGTATGGGACTTTTTCTAAAATGATCAGCATGACATGATGGTTATCCGAGTCGAACATTATTTTGATTCAATGTTAAACATGGCTGTCAGCGGCCATCTTTGTTTACATAGAGTTATATAATGAAAACTTCTAGCGACTACTCCTCTGAAACTACTTGACGGACTTTCATGAAACTTCACAGGAATGTTGCTCTTGATGTCTAATTGATCCTAGCAAAATTTCAGGTCGGCCGGAAATTGAAGATGGCCGCCATGGCTAAAAATAGATTTTCAAAAAACAAGTTTGTAGCGACTACTTCCTGAAATCAAAATCAATCAGTAGAGCTTCAAGATCATTGACCTCTTGTTTTATTCACGAAAACTTATGTCAGGCCAGTTTGTCAAGGTCATTTATCAGGGTCCAAAAAACCTTGCTATACTGACAAAGCGCTGACAGGCACCACACGTGTTCCGTGGAACACCCGTCTTGTTTAATCCAGTTTCAGTTTGACTTTAAATCGGCTTGCAAACACATATTTAAATAAAAGGTTATAAAACTTGGACAAGGTACATGTATGTATGAGCGCTTTCCTTTGTTGTTCTACATGTTATTGTACCATAGGTTTAAATACATTACTGGTGCAGTTTAATCAGTAACTAGTTATATGCAAAAACAATTTGCCTTGAACAATTCAAATAATTTTAAAAGTTTAAAAAAAAAAAATCAAGGTATGTTCCTTTAAATCATGTCATTGTTTAAGATAATATTGTGTCTGCTTGTGTCTAGTACTGTCTACCTGACTTATTGTAATTAACTTATTGTATAATAAAGTCATTCCTTCTTAACCCTTAGCCTGCTATGGGGCGACTACAATAGCCTTTGTGTCCATTGTAAACTCTGATCAGGCTGCGAGTAACTCTCCGGCTGATCAGGGTTTACAATGTCCAGCTGCTCATCAGTCATTTCTCCAAAACATCCCTTTGTAACATAAATAGAATGGTCTAAATTTAAAGAAAGGACAGTCCATTATACATTAATAGCAGGCTACGGGTTAAAATCTCCGCCCAACATGCAGACTATTCTGAGAATACATGTATAAGCTCATCCAAATTTGAAGAAACACGTTAATTTTTGTGACAACTACCGTATTTCACCTTATCATAGTATGTTATGCACTCTTTTTTATGGAATGCATGGGTATACAACAATATACAAAACATTTGGTGAAAAAAAGGAGGAAAAACAGGTTCTTGAAACTATAGCTATGAAATAGTAAATAATAATAATGCGCGTTCAATATTTTAGAAGTGTATATCTGCATTGACACATGACACTAATAATTGTTTAAAACACATGCTTTTGCTGTTTTCTTCTTTAAATGTGCCAAATATATTGCAACAAAAACTAACATTGATAAGAATATTACAATTTGGTATCATTTTAATTTCAAATAGTTCAACTTGTGGGAATCCATCATCAGAGGAAGAAGATTGTGTGTCCAGTACAGATGATATTACCACTGAGGATTGCCACACAGAGATTGCCAGTGAGTTTTCAAATTGATAAACTTTAGATCTTGATCAAGATCGTGCTCAATTGATAAGTATGTTATTATACCCCCGCTTTATAGGAATCACTTTGTCCGTAACGTCCCGTCACTTTAGCATTAACACATTTTTGTCGCGTCACATGACACATTTTTTGTCGCATCGCGCAACGCATTTTTAGCTCGACTATTCGAAGAATATGAGAGCTTATGTAATCACCCCGGGGTCGGCGTCCCACATCAAGGTTTGCGTGTAAGCTGTGTTTACAAGTCCATATCTCTTACATTTCTTATCCTAGCACAATCAGATTTGGCCGTGGGCTTCCTTATAGCATTATCTTAAGGGCTACATAAGCAATTTTGGTTCCTGTAACCCATGGGCTCCCATGGAACCCAAATTATGATAGCCCATAAAATGTGTCCCATTTCACATCAAATTTTGCGTGTAAGCTGTGTTTACAAGTCTTTATCTCTTACAATTCTTACCCTAGCACAACCAAATTTGGCCATTAGTTTCCTTATAGCATTATCTTAAGGGCTGCTTAAGTAATTTTGGTTCCTGTAACCCCAGGGCTCCCATGGAACCCAAATCTGAACATCAAATTTTGCGTGTAAGCTATTTTTACAGGTCTATATCTCTTACATTTCATGTCCTAGCTGAACTAAATTTTGGAATTGGTTTCCTTATAGTATGTTGTAACGGGTTGGATAAGTAATTTTGTCTTCTGCAAATTCTGGGCTCCCATGGAACCCAAATTGTGATGGCCCATAAAATGTGCAATAAAGGCAGATCTAGGTGTATCTATAATATTGGTTTGGGATTTCTTATAGCATTATGCATCTTATTCATACTTCACCCATATTGGGGCATGGGCTCCCCTCCCGCCACCACTCCAACCCCCCTCCACACATTTTTTTTTTTTAGCTTTTTTTTTTTTACATATTTCTGTGTTGTTTTAGTAAATTCTTACACATATATGTTGCCCCCCCTCCCCAACCCCCTGCCTCTCCCCCTCCCCCCGCCCCCATATCCCCACTTGGAACTTTTTTTCTTTTTTTTTTACATATTTTTTTTTGTTTTAGTCAATTCTTACACATAATTATATGTTGCCCCCTCCCTCCCTCCCTCCCCACCAACCAACTCCCGCCTCTCACCCCCGCTCCCCACCACACCTCCACTTGAAACTCTTTTTTTTTTCTTCATATTTCTGTGTTGCCTTTGTCAATTCTTAACCAGCCTCCACTACCCCCCCACTCCCAGCCCCCCCCCCCCCCCCCCCCCCCCCCCACCCCCACCACACACTCTAAACTAGATTATTTTTTTTACATAATTCTGTGTTTTTTGGTCAATTCTTACACATATGTATGTTGCTCCCTCCCCCCACCCCAAGCTTCTCTCCCCACCCCCCTCCCACCCACACCCACTCGAAACTAGAATATTTTTATTTTTTTTTATTTTTTACATAATTCCCCCCCCCCCCCCCCCACGCAAACACACACACTCGAAACTCTTCTTTTTTCTTTTTTTACATATTTACGTGTTGTTTTTGTCAATTCTTACACATATTCAATTCCCCCCCCCCCCCCCCCCCCCCCCCCCCCCAATCGAAATATTTTTATTTTGTTTTACCATATTTCTGTGTTGTTTTGGTCAATTCTTACACATAGCTATCTTGCCCCGACCCCCCCCTGAAAAGAAACGGAGGATAACTGTGGGAGGAGATAGACACACAAGATATCAGAGCTCCAAGAATAGGATAGCCCGACGCTCTCTGAATCCGGGCTAGTCTCTCTCAAATATGGTTGCCCGTCGAGCTAGTCAAAAAAATCTCGGGACAATCAAACTTTGCAAACTAAAATTCAACCAGAAATCATCTTAAATCGCGTGTAAATTGAAGCCACA
>JAWPHD010003402.1:0-218948 GCA_037043455.1 Cyrtodaria siliqua
ATTTTACATTTATTATGAGCTTATGGTCCTTTACCAAGTTTGTTCAAATGGTGACCCTGGGGTCACATTTGGCCCGCCCCAAGGGTCACATGTTTTACATAGACATGTACAGGGAAAAACTTAAAAAATCTTCTTCTCTGAAACTGCACTGCCAGAGGTTTAATATTTTGCTGTTCCTATAAGCTTATGGTCCTTTACCAATTTTGTTCAAATGGTGACCCTGGGGTCACATCTGGCCCCGCCCCGAGGATCACAGTTTTACATAAATGCTTGTATAGGGAAAAACTGAAAAAAATCTTCTCTGGAACTGCAAGAGCCAGAGGTTTAATATTTTGCTTTTGCTATAAGCTTATGGTCCTTTACCAAGTTTGTTCAAATGGTGACCCTGGGGTCACATTTGACCCGCCCCAAGAGTCACATGTTTTACATAGACATGTATAGGGAAAAACTTAAAAATCTTCTCTGAAACTGCAAGAGGCAGAGGTTTAATATTTTAACATATATGTGGCCCCTTCCACCCCACTCCCTGCCTCTCCACCCCCAACCCTCCCACCCCCGCCACCACTAGAAACTCGATTTTTTTAGTTTTTTTGTTTTTTTTACATATTTCTGTGTTGTTTTTGTCCATTCTTACACATAGCTATCTTGCCCCCACCCCCTCGCCCCACTCCCACCCCACTTGAAATATTTTTATTCTTATTTTGTTTTACCATATTTCTGGGTTGTTTTGGTGAATTCTTACATAGCTTCTTACACATATATGTTGCTCTCATCACCCCCACTTCCCACACCACCCACCCCCACATCTCCCCCCACCCCTACCCAACCCCACCCCACCCCACCCCACCCCCACCCCACTCTAAACTCGATTTTTTTTTTTTTACATATTTCTGTGTAGTTTTGGTCAATTCTTACACATAGCTATGTTGCGCTCCCAACCAAACCCCACATTGTTTTAGCCTTGTTTTCTGATGGTATATACTAGCTATATAATTTATTATTCTCTGAAAAATTGAATAGTCGAGCTGCGCTGTTCTCCGACAGCTCTTGTTATTTTTAAGTCCAGCCCCCGTTAGGCGAGACATGTGAATCCATGGATTTCTTGTGTATTATATAGACAAGTGAGAATAAATTCATGGTTTAAAGATCAAGTAATGTTTTTTCTAGATATTGCCACCCATGGACTTCAACATTGTCACCTTTTAGCACAAAAGTTTCTTTTGACAAGTTGTACTGCAATATCTTCATCCATGCTGATGAAAATATAGAATTGTCTTCTTTATTAATGAAGATACTTTCATTGTTGTCAGAATAAGTTCATTCTATAATCTTTATTTACCACAGGTACCCGGATACTCTACATGGATTCTGCCATCCATTTGTACAAGCTGCTGGATGATTATAGCGGGGAGACCTGAAGTTGGTTGTGTAGCGTTTATCAGGTTTGACGAAAGTTGACTGGTTGCTTTTCAAGTAAGTAAAAAACTTGAAGATAAATACAAATGTTTAAGTGTTTTTTTTCAGTGCTTCGAAAACAGACATAGGCCATATTTCCCTGTCATAATTAAAAAAAAAAATGAACTTGAAACATTTAAAAAATTGTTCTTTTAATAACAAAAAACTTATCTCGACTATTCGAAGAAGAATAAGGAAGTTTATGTAATCACGTCGGCGTCCCAGTCAATATTGAGTTCTGTAATTACAGGTCTATCTCTTAGATAAAAATAAAGATGTTTTAATAGCTTTAGAAAGAGAGTTCGAACTCTAGAAACTCAACTGAGACTTCATCTGATGGACGGCTGTTTCAATCCTTTCATATAGTCTCTGACTTGCAATCACTTGCCCCTCACCGCTGTAGGCTCGATCCCTCATGGGCCTAGGAATCTTTATGTGAGGAAGCTTTCCAGCTGGCTTTCGGAATGTCGGTGGTTCTACCCAGGTGCCCGGCCGTGCACGAAAATTGTCCGGAGGGGCACCTGGGGTCTTCCTCCACCAGTAGAAGCTGGAAAGTCGCCATATGACCTTAGCTGTTAGTGCGACTATAAAATCCAGTTCAATTCAGTTCAATTCAATCCTTTCATAAATCTCAGCAAGATGTTGGGAATTGAAAGGATTTTGGAAGCATATGTCTGGTGAGACAGCAGCGTGGAACCTATCTATTTTTTTTAATGGCTTCTGGCTGATTGTTTATCTTGTATAGCATGATCAGTCTTAAGCTAAAAACCTGTCTACGATTTTACAGGCTCTTCCAGTTTGTCTTGTATCATCTCAACGATGCTTGATCTATCACCGTAGCAATTGGTGACAATGTGCACTGTCAGCCTTTGTACCATCTCGCACTTGTATGCATCTGGTCTGCTTGGGCTTTGACTAGACAGATCTGATGTTGAGGTTTCATATGACTGGAATCTGATGGTCGATTAGTCTATACAAATGTCGAATGTGCATCCTAATCCTAAATAATGTGCTGAAGTCACATGCTGCAGGACTTGCTTGTGTAGAACATAGTCGTGGATGATGTCGTTTCTCTTTCTGGTAATGGTAAGGATGTTACATATGTCTGGGTGAAAGTCCATTTTCCATCTCATCTACCAAGTCAATGTTGTGGGTATTTCGTTGATGTAGAAATAGGCTTGGTCCTAGTACTATCCCTGTCCTAGTACTATATACTTATCCCCGAGGCACTCCTGATTCGACGCTGGTCTTGTCCAACGATTATTCCCCAGCAACAACATCGGGGTTTATTCCCCATCACAGGTAGATCTGTTAGAAATGCATTTATCTGTCTGGTGGTTTTCCTCATATTCCATACATAGTGGTGGAGTTAATGCATTAGCTTGATGTAGCTGACTTTATAAAATACCTTGAAGTTCATAATAAGGATGCCTGTCTGTCATTTTCCATATTTGCTGTTATGTCGTCTGTGAATATCAGCAGCTGTGTTTTACATGATCTGCCCTTGTACAAGTCATGCTGCAATAATAAGAGGATGTTGTGTTTCGCTGCATGTTCATGGCTGATTGCAATGTGTTTGAGGATTTTGTAGCACACACATATCAGAGAGATGGGCCTATAGTTCTCTACCTGGTACTTCTGTCCTTTTTGAAGTCTGGTTTCATAAGAGCTGTTCTCTATGTATCTGGTAACTCACCTCTGTCTGAAGATGATAGTCTGTATAGGTGAGATCTGCTGTTGGTTTATATTGTCAGTACTAGCTGGTTTGTTTGAAATGAAGCTGTTTAGAAGTTCATTTATGTTGATGTCTATATCTGGGACAGTAGAGAAGTCTCCTGAGCTTTTCAAAATCTTTTTTCGTAATTGTGGATTCCTCTGAGATGAATTTAAATTGTCAATTTAGGATGCTAGTTTTACATTATCTTTCAGTGCTGTGATGTTGCTGATGTATGCCTATTTGTGTTTAATGTATTTCCAAAAACCATATCATGGAGGTTCCTTTGTTTGATTCTTCTGATGTTTGGGCTTTCTGGTTTCAGAATGATTGTCTCCTCCTGTGTATGACAATATGCCTTTGTTTTCTTTGAAATAGATGTTTTAAATTTAATAGTATGCTTCTTGTCTGCTGATTTCTTTTTTTTTCTTGTATAGCCTTTAATTTCTGTGGTGATCCAAAGAAATTTATTGTAATATTTTATTTTTTAATATTGATCAGTTTCCATATTTATTGTTAAGGGTAGCACCAGTAACCTCTAATACTTTGTACTCCCTGGAAAGGTAGCGCCAGGAACCTCTAATACTTTGTACTCCCTGGTAAGGGTAGCACCAGGAACCTCTAATATGTTGTACTCCCTGGTAAGGTAGCACCAGGAACCTCTAATATGTTGTACTCCCTGGTAAGGTAGCACCAGGAACCTCTAATACTTTGTACTCCCTGGTAATTCCACATTAGGTGATTCCTCTGCAGACCTTGTGTTGACTAAGGTTTCTAGTTCTCTGTGTAGCTCTAAATATAATAGTCTCTCTGCCATTATGCAAGTCCCTAACAATGCTGCTCACATTGCGTTCTC
The DNA here is from genome assembly GCA_037043455.1 of Cyrtodaria siliqua. Classification (NCBI taxonomy): domain Eukaryota; kingdom Metazoa; phylum Mollusca; class Bivalvia; order Adapedonta; family Hiatellidae; genus Cyrtodaria; species Cyrtodaria siliqua. The sequence goes on from JAWPHD010003402.1 coordinate 4,026, forward strand.
CGGTTCTATAGCCCCTATCAGAGCCTCACAATGGTGCAGTTCTAAGGGTTATAGTCCACCTGCCATTGTGCCAAGAGGAGAATTCCCTCAATGAAACAACATTATGTCTGCACTTCGATTTCTAGTTCTTTCACCAAGGGCACAGTAGAATATGGACTTGTGCACTTTACAAAGCCCACTTTATAGATTTTGTACAACTCCACTTGTACAACTCCACATGATTTTATAAGCAAGATAAATAATAAATAATACCCAAATTTTACAAAATTGCTTACTTTAAATTTGTAAATATTAATATGCAGGGTATGTGCACATTTCTGTATAATAATATGGTTTTGACTATAAATGTTTCTGTAATGCTAACTTAAACTCTTAGCCAACGTGAACATTAAACCCTTTTGTGATTAAGAATGTTGTTGATGATGTAATCAATCTTGATGGTTAATGGTGACAATGGCATATAAAGAACATAAATGTAGCTTCCAACAGAGGCATATGTGCCCCTTTTTTCTAAGAACAATTTCATAACCATAACAATTTTTTTTTCCTATGAATTATAACTGTGCATCAATATCATGTAATTTAAAGGAATTTCATCAGGATTGGAGTTTTTCAGAATCGTTTAAAACATTGTTTCTGTATTAAATTGACAGAAATGAAATTAATAAGCCAAAAGAAATTACACTGAACAAATAAATAAAAAAAACGGAAGAAGGTATTTCCTAACTACGGTTATGCCAGAGGGTTAGTCATTTTAAACTAAGTAGCGGTAACAAATTTGTAAAGTATTGCAATGCGAGCATCGCAGCTAGATTAGGCAGAGGTATTTCACGTGACAACTGTGTATAATTTTGGTATATTTAGCCCCCAAATCCTGATGGACCCTTTAAGAGATATTGCAAGTTCTTTATTTATATATATATATAGAACTGATTAATCTTTTAGATAAACTATGATATGTTTTTTTAGTGTTTTATCACATTGATTATAACTGCAATATTTATTAGCTCTTATTATGGCTGAAGGCCAGGCGATTCAGCCAGGTGAGCTTATATTTACCACCAAATGTGTCAAATGTTTATCATTAGAACCTTTTGGACACTATACAGCCTTAAACTAGTAGATTTATAAACGTCTTCTTTGGGGTCCTGTTTTAGTTGTTCTTATAAAATACAGATTTTGAATAGCATATTCATATTCATCCATTGACAGTGTTAAAATTAGCATCATACCTTGTTATAAATAAAATAAATTCTGTTTTCTAGGTTAATATTGTAAATTCTGTTTAGCAATACACTTGTGATCAGTGCCCCAGATAAGCAGTGTATCCATATACTCAATAACCCTTAACCCGCAGGCTGATCAGGGTTTACAATGTCTGGCTGCAGTATTTTCCCCCAAAACACCCCTTAGTCACATAAATGGAATGGTCTTAATTCAAAGAAAGAACAGTCCCATTATATATATGTAGCAGGTTAAGGATTAAATATAGTCAGTTACCCAAATAATTTTACAGACATTCGTTCCAGATACACACACATTTTTTATTCTACTTGCTTCAATGTTGGTATCTGTTAACCTTTTACGGTAATCTCACATCTCAGAAAATGCTAAAACTCAATAAAACGTTATACATGTATTCACTTTCATTTCGTACAGGCAAATTTCATAACTCTGTCATGAACGTTGCAGAATTATGCCCCTTTCAACTTATTTTTCCAATAAATAGACAAGGCCTTGAAAGTCGAACGCACTGTCATCTGACAGCTCTTATTATTTTTTTTCGAGTTATTATTTTCAATTATTTTTAATTTGAGTGAAATACCATTACAGTTACAAATGCTATCTAGGGCACTGAAGTCATTGCTAGACTTGAATAAATATCAAGAATAAGATGTATTATAAATTAAACGAATGCCACCTCCGAAAGCTATCAGCTGAAATGAGCCCATAATTCTGCGAAAAGTTAATGGACCGGAACAGCATGACAAAATGATAACAAGACTTCAAACTGATATTTCCTACTACATCAAAAACTGTTGAGATGTTCATATTCATTTGCTAGACTAGAATTAAGATATTGATTTACCTTCGAATTAAATCTATTTACAATGTTAAAATGATTCCAATAGCAGCATAAGATATGAATTAAAAAATACTGCTTTCTTAACTGACTATATTTGTAAATTCTGTCTAGTAACATTTATTTGTGTAGTTACTAGACTTGAATAAAGATGTTAAATCATATATTCATATTAGTATCAGTTGAAAATGTGATTCCAATAGCAGCAAAAGTTCTTATAAATGAAATAAAAAAATGCTGTTTTTGTAAATTCTGTCTAATAATATTTATTTGTGTAGTTGCTAGACTTAAACTAATCCGCCAAATAACAGCAAAATTACACTACAAAACCGTTTATCAAAACTATCCAGGTCATATACTAATATATATGTGCTGTTTAAAAGTACAGAATTTTTCACTGGTTTTTAAAAAACCCGTGACTGATTGTGCTTAAAATGAATAATTATTATGAGTTTGTAACTCTTAATTCAACGCTCAAGTTTTGGGATTTGGCGTGGCTGGTTAAAGCCGTTTATATTGTGTCTATAGATTTTGGATTCTCAAATTATGTAATATATATACCTTGTAATCAGTAGGTTTAGAAACAGTGTATATATGTTGTAAAAATTGGCTAATGTTGGCGGGATAGCTACTTTAAATAAAGAGGTTGAATGACATTATATATATTGAATCAATTGACAATGTTAAAATGATCCAATAACAGCATAACTTCATATGTATACAGAAAATGGTTTTCTTATCTCAATATTGTAAATTTGGCCAAGAATACATTTTCCATTGTAGCCTAGAATTTTGTTTTAGAAAAAAGTTTAAATGATTCCAATAGCAATATGATACCTTCTGCAAAAAAACAATGCTGTGATTTCTGAAGTTTTTTATGCATATAAAAGGCATATATAGTGATACCCCTGTCCGTGCATTCGTACCAAAAATGTTACTAAGTCAATTTGCATATGGGCACAATTCATTAATTGGCCCCATCGCCTTGGTAATTCCAGAGTTACGCCCCTTGGATTAGTACAACTTCATGAAATTAAAGTTGTCTGGACACTAACTTGGGTAAGTGTTATCCAATCTTCTCGAAACCTAATCAAAATTGTATAGGGGCGTAATGTGTCGGTCAAGTTCAATAATAGGGCCCCATCGACTCTAATTTCAGAGTTATGTTCCTTGGAATATGGAATAATAAAATTTCATGTAATTAACTGTTGTTCGAAAAACAATTTCCTTAATAATATGTGAAGCAGTAGTGGGGGGCATCCGTGTCTTATGGACACAAGTCTAGTTTCAAGTTAGCTGTTGTTAATTTTGTCTAGTAAAATTATTTTTGTGATTGCTTGACATGAACAAATATTGAATTGCATTCATATTGCATCAATTAACAAAGTAAAACTGCTTCCAATAACAGTATAAATTATAAAAAAAAAATTCTCTAGTTTTCTTAAGGAAATATAGTAAATTTTGTCTAGCAGTATTTATTTGTGTTGTTAGACTGGAATAAAGTTGTTGAATTACACCCATAAGGAATCAGTTGACAATGTTAAAATGTTCCAATACAACATAAAATCTTATATCTGATCTCAATATTGTAATCATTTCAAAGCAATGCATTGCTAGACTAGTGTAAGGATTTTGAATAGCATTCTTCTTGCATTCATTGAAAATGTTAAAATGATTTCATTAATGGGCAACACTTATATTTATATATACAAAAAAAAATGCTGTTTTCTTACCACAGTATTATAAATTTTGTATTTCAGCATATTTATGCGTCTTTGTTAGATTTGAATAAAGATTTGGAAAACATTCATATTGCTCCGTGGTAGCAATGGTGCTCATATTCAGTAGTAAAATGATTCAGTTATTAGCATACACTGTCTAAATTATCAAACAATGGCTGAAATTATAGGTAATAATTCATGTGATGTCAGATGCTGCAGTATTCCACAAACCTGTGACTGGGGTCTTACAGATCTAGTGAATTATTTACAATCTGCACAAATTGCTGTTTTGCTATAAAGACTTTATTTTAAGTTCAGTCTAGGAAATATGTATTTCTATTGTTGCAAGACTAGAACAGACTACATTCCTATGATAGAATTTATTGAGACATGTTATTAGACATTTTAGATTCCAATAATGGAATTATTTTTTATATAAAATGAAAACAAAATGCTGTTTTCTTCAGTCAATATTGTAATATTAGTGTTGTTGCTAAACTTGAATAAAGATGTTGAATTGCATTCATATTGCAACAGTTCACAATGTTAAAATAATTCTAATAATAGCATAACTTCTTTTAAATACAATCAAATGTTATATTATGTCTAGTAATATTTATTTGTGTTGTTGATGGACTTAAATATGTTGAATATTGCATCAGTTGACAATGTTAAAAGGATCCTATTAGGCCAAAAAAAAAAAAACCTGTGTTTCCGGTGGCACGACCGACCCTATTTTTAAGGGTCTTTTTTTGATTTTTTTTTAAATTAGAACAATTTTTTTTTATTTGTTCTAAACAATGATTTATCACAATATATCGAGGTAAACTGACATCACAGAGAAACTTTCAGTTGTATCATCAACTTGTATGGAGTTTATATGAGATAAATACATGTAGAATCTCACAATCTTGATCCAAAAAAAAAAAAGAAAAAAAAAAAAGAAAGAAAATGCCAACCTACTGACCCTAATATTTTAGAGCATGCAATAGGAAACACAAATATATTTTTTTGGCCTTATCAGCATATCTCATATAAATTGCAACACAAAAATGCTGTTTTCTTCAGTAATGTTGTAAATTCTGTCTAGCGTATTTATTTGTATTGTTGCTAGACTCGAATAAAGATTTTGAATAACATTCATATTGCATAAATTGAAACTGTTAAATTGATTTTAATAACAGCATGACTTTTTATAAATTAAAAACAATGGCTCAAATTATAGGTAATATTTCATGCGATGTCAGACACTGCAGTATTCACGAACCTGTGACTCAGTTCTTACAGATCTAGTGAATTATTTCCCAAACAATCTACACAAATTGCTATTTTGCTATAAAGACATATTGTAAGTTCTGTCAGGAAATATGTATTTCCATTGTTGCAAGACTAGAACAAACAATGTGGACTACACTTATATAACATTTATTGACAAATGTTAAAATGATTCCAATAATGGCATTAATATGTATATGGAAAGAAGACAAAATGCAGTTTTCTTCAGTCCATATTGTAAATTCTGTCAAATAATATTTATTTTGTGTTTTTGCTAGACTTGAATAAAGATGTTGATTTGGATTCTTATTGCAACAATTGACTATGTTAAAGTAATTCTAATAATAGCATAATTCTAATAAATACAGGCAAATGCTGTTTTATGTCTAGTAATATTTGTGTTGTTGCTAGACTTAAATATGTTGAATTGCATTCTTATTACATCAATTGAGAATGTTAAAATGATTAGAATATCAGCATATCTTTTATTCTACTATAGAATTTGCATCAATTCTGCAGATAAGAAAGTTCTAGGCCCATTCTCCATGTTTTATATTGATGTAAATGGAGGAAGAGCCTGGCGCCATATAATCTTTCATGCGTTGGTGCTCCTTAAAAGCCAATTCAATTCAATCAGCAAATCTTCTTATAAATTTAACTAAAAAAATGCTGTTTTCGTATGTTGTAAATTCTGTCTTGCAATATTTATTTGTGTTATTGCTGGACTAGAATAAAGGTTTTGAATAATATAGATATTGCTTCAATTTAAAATGTTAAAATTATTGTAATAATAGCATAACTCTTACGCCCCTGCTATTCGAAGAATTGTTTAAGGGCATATAGTATTACCCCTGTCCGTCCATCTATTCTTGTGTCAGTCATTGTGCCCATATCGTAAATGTTGTTTGAACTTAACTTTGATATTGTTACCCAATCTTCTCTAAACTTGGTCAAATTGTATATGGGCACAGTGTCTTGGCCAGGTATCCAATTAATGTCAGAAAGGCAATAGCCTTATTAAAATGTGAAGCAATAGTGGGGGCATCCATGTCCTATGGCTCAAATTATAGGTAATAATTCATGCGATGTCAGACACTGCAGTATTCACAAACCTGTGACTTGGGTCTTACAGATCTAGTGAATTATTTCCCAAACAATCTACACAAATTGCTATTTTGCTATAAAGACATATTGTAAGTTCTGTCAGGAAATATGTATTTCCATTGTTGCAAGACTAGAACAAACAATGTGGACTACACTTATATAACATTTATTGACAAATGTTAAAATGATTCCAATAATGGCATTAATATGTATATGGAAAGAAGACAAAATGCAGTTTTCTTCAGTCCATATTGTAAATTCTGTCAAATAATATTTATTTTGTGTTTTTGCTAGACTTGAATAAAGATGTTGATTTGGATTCTTATTGCAACAATTGACTATGTTAAAGTAATTCTAATAATAGCATAATTCTAATAAATACAGGCAAATGCTGTTTTATGTCTAGTAATATTTGTGTTGTTGCTAGACTTAAATATGTTGAATTGCATTCTTATTACATCAATTGAGAATGTTAAAATGATTAGAATATCAGCATATCTTCTATTCTACTATAGAATTTGCATCAATTCTGCAGATAAGAAAGTTCTAGGCCCATTCTCCATGTTTTATCTTGATGTAAATGGAGGAAGAGCCTGGTGCCATATAACCTTTCATGCGTTGGTGCTCCTTAAAAACCAATTCAATTCAATCAGCAAACCTTCTTATAAATTTAACTAAAAATATGCTGTTTTCGTATGTTGTAAATTCTGTCTTGCAATATTTATTTGTGTTATTGCTGGACTAGAATAAAGGTTTTGAATAATATAGATATTGCTTCAATTTAAAATGTTAAAATTATTGTAATAATAGCATAACTCTTACGCCCCTGCTATTCGAAGAATTGTTTAAGGGCATATAGTATTACCCCTGTCCGTCCATCTATTCTTGTGTCAGTCATTGTGCCCATATCGTAAATGTTGTTTGAACTTAACTTTGATATTGTTACCCAATCTTCTCTAAACTTGGTCAAATTGTATATGGGCACAGTGTCTTGGCCAGGTATCCAATTAATGTCAGAAAGGCAATAGCCTTATTAAAATGTGAAGCAATAGTGGGGGCATCCATGTCCTATGGCTCAAATTATAGATAATAATTCATGCGATGTCAGACACTGCAGTATTCGCAAACCTGTGACTTGGGTCTTACAGATCTAGTGAATTATTTACCAAACAATCTACACAAATTGCTGTTTTGCTATAAAGCAATATTGTAAGTTTAGTCTAGGAAATATGTATTTTCATTGTTGCAAGACTAGAACAAACAATGTGGACTACACTGATATAACATTTAGTGACACATGTTAAACTTATTCCAATAATGGCATTAATTTTTATATGGAAAGGAAACAAAATGCAGTTTTCTTTAGTCAATATTGTAAATTCTGTCAAGTAATATTTATTTGTGTTGTTGCTAGACTTGAATAAAGATGTTGAATTGCATTCTTATTGCAACAATTGACGATATTAAAGTGATTCTAATAATAGCATAACTTCTTATAAATACAGGCAAATGCTGTTTTATGTCTAGTAATATTTGTGTTGTTGTTAGACTTAAATATGTTGAATTGCATTCTTAATGCATCAATTGAGAATGTTAAAATGATTCTAATATCAGCATATCTTCCATTCTACTATAGAATTTGCATCAATTCTGCAGATAAGAAAGTTCTAGGCCCATTCTCCATGTTTTATCTTGATGTAAATGGAGAAAGAGCCTGGCGCCATATAACCTTTCATGCATTGGTGCTCCTTAAAAGCCAATTCAATTCAATCAGCAAATCTTCTTATAACTTTGACTAAAAATATGCTGTTTTCGTATGTTGTAAATTCTGTCTTGCAATATTTATTTGTGTTATTGCTGGACTAGAATAAAGGTTTTGAATAACATAGATATTGCATCAATTTAAAATGTTAAAATTATTCTAATAATAGCATAACTTTTATGCCCCTGCTATTCGAAGAATTGTTTAAGGGCATGTAGTATTACCCCTGTCCGTCCATCTATTCTTGTGTCAGTCATTGTGCCCATATCGTAAATGTTATTTGGACTTAACTTTGATAATTGTTACCCAATCTTCTCTAAACTTGGTCAAATTGTATATGGGCACAGTGTCTTGGCCAGGTATCCAATTAATTATCAGAAAGGCAATAGCCTTATTAAAATGTGAAGCAATAGTGGGGGCATCCATGTCCTATGGCTCAAAATTATAGGTAATAATTCATGCGATGTCAGACACTGCAGTATTCGCAAACCTGTGACTCGGGTCTTGCAAATCTAGTGAATTATTTACCAAACAATCTAAACAAATTGCTGTTTTGCTATAAAGACATATTGAAATGTAAGTCCATCAGGAAATATGTATTTCCATTGTTGCAAGACTAGAACAAACAATAAACAATGTGGACTACACTTATATAACATTTATTGACGCATGTTAAAATGATTCCAATAATGGCTTTAATATGTATATGGAAAGACAAAATGCAGTTTTCTTTAGTCCATATTGTAAATTCTGTCAAGTAATATTTATTTTGTGTTTTTGCTAGACTTGAATAAAGATGTTGATTTGGATTTGTATTGCAACAATTGACAATGTTAAAATAATTCTAATAAAAGCATAACTTCTAATAAATACAGGCAAATGCTGTTTTATGTCTAGTAATATTTGTGTTGTTGCTAGACTTAAATATTTATGTTGAATTGCATTCTTATTACATCAATTGAGAATGTTAAAATGATTAGAGTATCAGCATATCTTTTATTCTACTATAGAATTTGCATCAATTCTGCAGATAAGAAAGTTCTAGGCCCATTCTCCATGTTTTATATTGATGTAAATGGAGGAAGAGCCTGGCGCCATATAACCTTTCATGCGTTGGTGCTCCTTAAAAGCCAATTCAATTCAATCAGCAAATCTTCTTATAAATTTAACTAAAAAAATGCTGTTTTCGTATGTTGTAAATTCTGTCTTGCAATATTTATTTGTGTTATTGCTGGACTAGAATAAAGGTTTTGAATAATATAGATATTGCTTCAATTTAAAATGTTAAAATTATTGTAATAATAGCATAACTCTTACGCCCCTGCTATTCGAAGAATTGTTTAAGGGCATATAGTATTACCCCTGTCCGTCCATCTATTCTTGTGTCAGTCATTGTGCCCATATCGTAAATGTTGTTTGAACTTAACTTTGATATTGTTACCCAATCTTCTCTAAACTTGGTCAAATTGTATATGGGCACAGTGTCTTGGCCAGGTATCCAATTAATGTCAGAAAGGCAATAGCCTTATTAAAATGTGAAGCAATAGTGGGGGCATCCATGTCCTATGGCTCAAATTATAGGTAATAATTCATGCGATGTCAGACACTGCAGTATTCACAAACCTGTGACTTGGGTCTTACAGATCTAGTGAATTATTTACCAAACAATCTACACAAATTGCTGTTTTGCTATTAAGCAATATTGTAAGTTTAGTCTAGGAAATATGTATTTTCATTGTTGCAAGACTAGAACAAACAATGTGGACTACACTGATATAACATTTAGTGACACATGTTAAACTTATTCCAATAATGGCATTAATTTTTATATGGAAAGGAAACAAAATGCAGTTTTCTTTAGTCAATACTGTAAATTCTGTCAAGTAATATTTATTTGTGTTGTTGCTAGACTTGAATAAAGATGTTGAATTGCATTCTTATTGCAACAATTGACGATATTAAAGTGATTCTAATAATAGCATAACTTCTTATAAATACAGGCAAATGCTGTTTTATGTCTGGTAATATTTGTGTTGTTGTTAGACTTAAATATGTTGAATTGCATTCTTATTACATCAATTGAGAATGTTAAAATGATTCTAATATCAGCATATCTTCCATTCTACTATAGAATTTGCATCAATTCTGCAGATAAGAAAGTTCTAGGCCCATTCTCCATGTTTTATCTTGATGTAAATGGAGAAAGAGCCTGGCGCCATATAACCTTTCATGCGTTGGTGCTCCTTAAAAGCCAATTCAATTCAATCAGCAAATCTTCTTATAACTTTGACTAAAAATATGCTGTTTTCGTATGTTGTAAATTCTGTCTTGCAATATTTATTTGTGTTATTGCTGGACTAGAATAAAGGTTTTGAATAACATAGATATTGCATCAATTTAAAATGTTAAAATTATTCTAATAATAGCATAACTTTTATGCCCCTGCTATTCGAAGAATTGTTTAAGGGCATGTAGTATTACCCCTGTCCGTCCATCTATTCTTGTGTCAGTCATTATGCCCATATCGTAAATGTTATTTGGACTTAACTTTGATAATTGTTACCCAATCTTCTCTACACTTGGTCAAATTGTATATGGGCACAGTGTCTTGGCCAGGTATCCAATTAATTATCAGAAAGGCAATAGCCTTATTAAAATGTGAAGCAATAGTGGGGGCATCCATGTCCTATGGCTCAAAATTATAGGTAATAATTCATGCGATGTCAGACACTGCAGTATTCGCAAACCTGTGACTCGGGTCTTGCAAATCTAGTGAATTATTTACCAAACAATCTAAACAAATTGCTGTTTTGCTATAAAGACATATTGAAATGTAAGTCCATCAGGAAATATGTATTTCCATTGTTGCAAGACTAGAACAAACAATAAACAATGTGGACTACACTTATATAACATTTATTGACACATGTTAAAATGATTCCAATAATGGCTTTAATATGTATATGGAAAGACAAAATGCAGTTTTCTTTAGTCCATATTGTAAATTCTGTCAAGTAATATTTATTTTGTGTTTTTGCTAGACTTGAATAAAGATGTTGATTTGGATTTGTATTGCAACAATTGACAATGTTAAAATAATTCTAATAAAAGCATAACTTCTAATAAATACAGGCAAATGCTGTTTTATGTCTAGTAATATTTGTGTTGTTGCTAGACTTAAATATTTATGTTGAATTGCATTCTTATTACATCAATTGAGAATGTTAAAATGATTAGAATATCAGCATATCTTTTATTCTACTATAGAATTTGCATCAATTCTGCAGATAAGAAAGTTCTAGGCCCATTCTCCATGTTTTATATTGATGTAAATGGAGGAAGAGCCTGGCGCCATATAACCTTTCATGCGTTGGTGCTCCTTAAAAGCCAATTCAATTCAATCAGCAAATCTTCTTATAAATTTAACTAAAAAAATGCTGTTTTCGTATGTTGTAAATTCTGTCTTGCAATATTTATTTGTGTTATTGCTGGACTAGAATAAAGGTTTTGAATAATATAGATATTGCTTCAATTTAAAATGTTAAAATTATTGTAATAATAGCATAACTCTTACGCCCCTGCTATTCGAAGAATTGTTTAAGGGCATATAGTATTACCCCTGTCCGTCCATCTATTCTTGTGTCAGTCATTGTGCCCATATCGTAAATGTTGTTTGAACTTAACTTTGATATTGTTACCCAATCTTCTCTAAACTTGGTCAAATTGTATATGGGCACAGTGTCTTGGCCAGGTATCCAATTAATGTCAGAAAGGCAATAGCCTTATTAAAATGTGAAGCAATAGTGGGGGCATCCATGTCCTATGGCTCAAATTATAGGTAATAATTCATGCGATGTCAGACACTGCAGTATTCACAAACCTGTGACTTGGGTCTTACAGATCTAGTGAATTATTTACCAAACAATCTACACAAATTGCTGTTTTGCTATAAAGCAATATTGTAAGTTTAGTCTAGGAAATATGTATTTTCATTGTTGCAAGACTAGAACAAACAATGTGGACTACACTGATATAACATTTAGTGACACATGTTAAACTTATTCCAATAATGGCATTAATTTTTATATGGAAAGGAAACAAAATGCAGTTTTCTTTAGTCAATATTGTAAATTCTGTCAAGTAATATTTATTTGTGTTGTTGCTAGACTTGAATAAAGATGTTGAATTGCATTCTTATTGCAACAATTGACGATATTAAAGTGATTCTAATAATAGCATAACTTCTTATAAATACAGGCAAATGCTGTTTTATGTCTAGTAATATTTGTGTTGTTGTTAGACTTAAATATGTTGAATTGCATTCTTATTGCATCAATTGAGAATGTTAAAATGATTCTAATATCAGCATATCTTCCATTCTACTATAGAATTTGCATCAGTTCTGCAGATAAGAAAGTTCTAGGCCCATTCTCCATGTTTTATCTTGATGTAAATGGAGAAAGAGCCTGGCGCCATATAACCTTTCATGCATTGGTGCTCCTTAAAAGCCAATTCAATCAGCAAATCTTCTTATAACTTTGACTAAAAATATGCTGTTTTCGTATGTTGTAAATTCTGTCTTGCAATATTTATTTGTGTTATTGCTGGACTAGAATAAAGGTTTTGAATAACATAGATATTGCATCAATTTAAAATGTTAAAATTATTCTAATAATAGCATAACTTTTACGCCCCTGCTATTCGAAGAATTGTTTAAGGGCATGTAGTATTACCCCTGTCCGTCCATCTATTCTTGTGTCAGTCATTGTGCCCATATCGTAAATGTTATTTGGACTTAACTTTGATAATTGTTACCCAATCTTCTCTACACTTGGTCAAATTGTATATGGGCACAGTGTCTTGGCCAGGTATCCAATTAATTATCAGAAAGGCAATAGCCTTATTAAAATGTGAAGCAATAGTGGGGGCATCCATGTCCTATGGCTCAAAATTATAGGTAATAATTCATGCGATGTCAGACACTGCAGTATTCGCAAACCTGTGACTCGGGTCTTGCAAATCTAGTGAATTATTTACCAAACAATCTAAACAAATTGCTGTTTTGCTATAAAGACATATTGAAATGTAAGTCCATCAGGAAATATGTATTTCCATTGTTGCAAGACTAGAACAAACAATGTGGACTACACTTATATAACATTTATTGACACATGTTAAAATGATTCCAATAATGGCTTTAATATGTATATGGAAAGACAAAATGCAGTTTTCTTTAGTCCATATTGTAAATTCTGTCAAGTAATATTTATTTTGTGTTTTTGCTAGACTTGAATAAAGATGTTGATTTGGATTTGTATTGCAACAATTGACAATGTTAAAACAATTCTAATAAAAGCATAACTTCTAATAAATACAGGCAAATGCTGTTTTATGTCTAGTAATATTTGTGTTGTTGCTAGACTTAAATATTTATGTTGAATTGCATTCTTATTACATCAATTGAGAATGTTAAAATGATTAGAATATCAGCATATCTTTTATTCTACTATAGAATTTGCATCAATTCTGCAGATAAGAAAGTTCTAGGCCCATTCTCCATGTTTTATATTGATGTAAATGGAGGAAGAGCCTGGCGCCATATAACCTTTCATGCGTTGGTGCTCCTTAAAAGCCAATTCAATTCAATCAGCAAATCTTCTTATAAATTTAACTAAAAAAATGCTGTTTTCGTATGTTGTAAATTCTGTCTTGCAATATTTATTTGTGTTATTGCTGGACTAGAATAAAGGTTTTGAATAATATAGATATTGCTTCAATTTAAAATGTTAAAATTATTGTAATAATAGCATAACTCTTACGCCCCTGCTATTCGAAGAATTGTTTAAGGGCATATAGTATTACCCCTGTCCGTCCATCTATTCTTGTGTCAGTCATTGTGCCCATATCGTAAATGTTGTTTGAACTTAACTTTGATATTGTTACCCAATCTTCTCTAAACTTGGTCAAATTGTATATGGGCACAGTGTCTTGGCCAGGTATCCAATTAATGTCAGAAAGGCAATAGCCTTATTAAAATGTGAAGCAATAGTGGGGGCATCCATGTCCTATGGCTCAAATTATAGGTAATAATTCATGCGATGTCAGACACTGCAGTATTCGCAAACCTGTGACTTGGGTCTTACAGATCTAGTGAATTATTTACCAAACAATCTACACAAATTGCTGTTTTGCTATAAAGCAATATTGTAAGTTTAGTCTAGGAAATATGTATTTTCATTGTTGCAAGACTAGAACAAACAATGTGGACTACACTGATATAACATTTAGTGACACATGTTAAACTTATTCCAATAATGGCATTAATTTTTATATGGAAAGGAAACAAAATGCAGTTTTCTTTAGTCAATATTGTAAATTCTGTCAAGTAATATTTATTTGTGTTGTTGCTAGACTTGAATAAAGATGTTGAATTGCATTCTTATTGCAACAATTAACGATATTAAAGTGATTCTAATAATAGCATAACTTCTTATAAATACAGGCAAATGCTGTTTTATGTCTAGTAATATTTGTGTTGTTGCTAGACTTAAATATTTATGTTGAATTGCATTCTTATTACATCAATTGAGAATGTTAAAATGATTAGAATATCAGCATATCTTCTATTCTACTATAGAATTTGCATCAATTCTGCAGATAAGAAAGTTCTAGGCCCATTCTCCATGTTTTATCTTGATGTAAATGGAGGAAGAGCCTGGCGCCATATAACCTTTCATGCGTTGGTGCTCCTGAAAAGCCAATTCAATTCAATCAGCAAATCTTCTTATAAATTTAACTAAAAAAATGCTGTTTTCGTATGTTGTAAATTCTGTCTTGCAGTATTTATTTGTGTTATTGCTGGACTAGAATAAAGGTTTTGAATAATATAGATATTGCTTCAATTTAAAATGTTAAAATTATTCTAATAATAGCATAACTTTTTACGCCCCTGCTATTCGAAGAATTGTTTAAGGGCATATAGTATTACCCCTGTCCGTCCATCTATTCTTGTGTCAGTCATTGTGCCCATATCGTAAATGTTGTTTGAACTTAACTTTGATATTGTTACCCAATCTTCTCTAAACTTGGTCAAATTGTATATGGGCACAGTGTCTTGGCCAGGTATCCAATTAATGTCTGAAAGGCAATAGCCTTATTAAAATGTGAAGCAATAGTGGGGGCATCCATGTCCGATGGCTCAAATTATAGGTAATAATTCATGCGATGTCAGACACTGCAGTATTCGCAAACCTGTGACTTGGGTCTTACAGATCTAGTGAATTATTTACCAAACAATCTACACAAATTGCTTTTTTGATATAAAAACATTATTGTAAGTTCAGTCTAGGAAATATGTATTTCCGTTGTTGCAAGGCTAGAACAAATAATTTGCACTACAATCGTATAACATTTATAAACACACATGTTACATGTTAAAAGGATTCCAATAACAGCATAACCTTTTATAAAAATAAAGAAGAAAAAAATGAAAATGCAGTTTTCTTCAGTCAATACTGTAAATTCAAGCAATATTAATTTGTGTTGTTCCTTGACTTGAATAAAGATTTTGAATTGCATCACATGACAATGTTAAAATGATTCCAGTAACAGTAAAGCTTCTTATAATTTATTAATATGAAAGGATGTTGTTTTTCTAAAGTCAGTTTTGTAAATTCTATCTAGCAATATTTGTGTTGTCCCTAGACTTAAATAACATTTATACTGTATGAATTGAACATGTTTGCCCTTAACCCGCTACATATATTTAATGGATTGTTCTTTCTTAAGAACATTAAGAAATTAAGACCATTCCATTTATGTGACAAAGGGGTGTTTTGGGGGAAATGACTGATCAGCAGCAGTTACTGGGTTTACAATCGATGCAAAGGCTATTATAGTCATGCTTAGCGGGTTTAATAGGGTTAACATGATTCCAATAATATATCATACTTCTATTAATTACAAAGATTGCTGTTTTGCTATAAAGACAATATTGTAAGTTCAGTTGAGCATTATTGATGTTTATTGTTGCTAGACTAGAACACAGATTTTGATCTGCATTTATACAGCATTAATAGACAATGTTTAAATGATTCCAATAGAAGCATTACTTTTTATATGTAAAAGTGCTATTTTTTTTCCTTCCCTATTTTGTAAATTTTGCTTAGCAATACATCTTTAGCTTGACTGTTCAAAGAATAAGAGAGCTTATGTAATGACTGCGGCATCGGCGTCACTTTCTACCTCAAGTTTTGCATGTAGACTGTGTTTATAGTTCCACCTCTTACATTCCTTGTCCTAGCTCAACCAAATCTGGTTATTTCTTATAATATTTCCAGACATAAAACGAGGTTCTATAACAAATTATTGCAAGACTAGAACAAATAATATTTTACTTAGAAAAAGTTGGTTCAAGTTTTGTATTTAAGCTTCTTAACTTTATAATAGTCTTTTTTAAAAAAAAAAAAATTCATGATATCTCAGAATCCCCACAAAAAAATTCAGTAAGACATCACATATGTACTCACTGTCAGAACTCGTAGAGATTAGTATGTACTTAAACACAGTTAACCAATAAATAGACAAGGCCTTGAAAGTTGAGCGTCTGTTCTTAGAAGTAAAATTGTAAGTTAAATTTAGCAATATTTAGTGTTTATTAAATGTATCAATACACAAAATGCTGTTTTTCTTTAATGAAGCACAATACTATTTTATACATGATGAAATTATGGTTATGAAATTATGGGTATTTAGATTGGTTATGAAATTATGGGTAGATTATAAACTAGATTATATATATTTTTTTACTAAGCATGGAAACTATGCGCATTCAGAATTTATAAAAAAGTTAAAACGGTGTCCAAAATGTAAATTATTATGACATAATTATATAGAATTAACCTTCAATTTATTGGCCCCATGTGGTACCTGGGCAAAGAATAGGACCACTGCAGATCCGGTTAGAGGGGTAGGCAGAGGTGTAGAACCCCCACATATTCATTTTACCGTTTTTTTTTGTTTTTTTTCATTCTCATTAAAGGTCTTCATCTTGATGTAAATGGAGGTTGAGCCTGGCATATTCATTCCTGTTAGGCACCATATAACCTTTCATGTGTTGGTGCGCCTTAAAACCCAATTAAATAAAATTAAATTTATTGTTTCTTTTTAAGATAACATGATTTAAAACTAGTTATGTTTAATAAGATTTAAAGGGTCCTTGATATGGTAGCGTTAGATGGAGTTTATATGCATCATTAACATGTAAACTATTGGGGTGGGGATAGGGGTTGGGGTGGAATCTGTTTTACAGGAGCATGCACTGCCCGAGCATATTATTGTTCTATCTAAACTTGTGTAACATAAGCAGATAATGCAATTTATTATGCCTGATAGTGGATTGGCTTTTAAATACATTCTATAAAAGGGTCCCTTGGAAGCAATCAACACAAACGAGAGAGATAAGTAGCAGACTCGGTTTTATTGTCTCTGTTTAGGATATAAGGTTCAAACACCTCTTCTGGCCACTTGCATTGGCTTCAGCAGTATTCTACCTTAAAGACACAAAGATTTGGCCCATTGATCACAAAGGATCAGTAAGTAATAGGACTGCTGATTTGTAGTCGGATCAACTTTTTACAACTGCCCTCTGAAGGTCATTCACTTATGTCTTTCTATGACAAACAGCATTAATTACCTTGTCTCCTATTCTCCATTTATGTACTTATTTCGGATGACGGGAGTTATACATGAAATGTTTGTGGTCCGTCGCCACTACTAAAACATCGACTGTCATATATAGCCTAAAATGTGCTGAAAATGACTTGGAAACACCATTCAACCAACCAAGCAACCAACCGTTTGTTAACCTCACACCTCTGTTAAGGTTTCTCTTTAGGTCTGTTTTAAATCACTCCTATGCTCCACAGATACATCTATCAACTTCTACATAACATAATTGACCTTAACCTTCTTTTACACCAGTGATTCTAGTATTAGATTGACAAACTTTTTAATTACATCATGCTCCCAGCAGCTCTTGGATAGAGTAATGACCTCCATCCGTTCTCGATGAGGTATCCTTCTGTGACTTTTTATGTGTAAAATCTTTGCTTCATTGTGAAGGTCATTCACTTCTTATATGCCTGTAGTAATAATTCACATGATGTCTAATTCACGTGATGTCTACGTGAATAATTACCACACAATCTACACAAATTGTGCTATCAAGACATTATTGTCTGAAGGTCATTCACTTCTTATGTCTATAGTAAGGCCCATTTCTTGTCTGCTCTAATAGTATTTCATGCATGGAACAATTGTTCATCTCATCAAGATGGTGCAGAGCCCAACACCCATGCCAGTATCTTCAAGGCCAAGGTCAATCTGAAGGCCATTCACTTCTGATCTTTCTATAGTAAGGCCCATTTCTCATCTGCTCTAATAGTACTTCATGCATGAAAGGATTGCATATCTCATCAAGACTGTGCAGAAACCCAACACACATGTCCGTATCTTCAAAGTCAAGGTCACTCTGAATGGCATTCACTTCTGATATGTCTATAGTAAGGCCCATTTCTTGTCCGCTGTAATAGTACTTCATGCATAGAAGGATTGCTCATCTCATCAAGACTGTGCAGAGCCCAACACACATGTCCGTATCTTCAAAGTCAAGGTCACTCTGAATGGCATTCACTTCTGATAAGTCTATAGTAAGCCCCATTTCTCATCCACTCTAAGGGGCTGGTGTGGCGCAGTTGGTAGCGCGGCATATTTGTAACCGGAGGCCCCGGGTTCAATCCTCTGTGGTGCCACTGAGTTTCGTCGGTGTGTTCTTGGGCAAGATACTTCCCCTTAGCCTCGTCCGTCAGATGGGGACGTAAACCGGGCAGTCCCGGGTATTGGTCTATCCTCCAAGCATGTTAACGAACCATAGGAATCTATTTGATAATAAGAGAAGGGCACGGTTCTCGGATTCCTTCCGCTCTCTCTCAGGTGGCTCTAAATAACCTATACTGTGTTGATGAGCCATTAAACATTTTAATTCAAATCACTACTTCATGCATGGAGGGATTGCTGATCTCATCAAGACTGTGCAAAGCCTGCCACCCATGTCAGTATCTTCAAGGTCAAGGTCACTCTGAAGGCCATTCACCTCTTATATGCCTATAGTATGACCCTTTTCATGCTGCTCCAGAACTCTTGCATCCATGGAAAGATTTCAGAATAAGGTAGCACATTTACTCATCTCATCAAGACAGTGGGCCATATCCAACCCCATGTCAGTATCTTCAAGGTCAAGGTCATTCTGAAGACCATTCACTTCTTATATGTCTATAGTAAGGCCCATTTCATGCCCAAACTCTTGCATCCATAGAACTTATTTCAAAATAACTTGGCACATTTACTTAACTTATCCAGACAATGTGCCAGATCCAACCCACATGTCAGTATCTTCAACATCAAGGTCATTCTGAAAGCCATTCTCTTCTTGTAAGCCTATAGTCCCATTTTGTGTCCAATTTACAACACGTGCAATATGTGGAACCCAACACCATGTCAGTATTTTTAAAAACAGCATCTTCTGATTAATTGAAAAAAGGCTGTGTTTTCTTTAGTTATAAATTGTAAATCCGTCAAACAATTTTTTTTGTGTTGCTAGATTTGTATATTAGTTTTATGCCTCCACCACCGAATGTCATGTCCAGCCGTCTGTCCGTCTTGACAAGTTTGTGTGTCTGTCTCCTCCCATACATTTCAACCAATTGTTTTGAAACTTTACAGGATGCTTACCTATGATGTCAAGATGTGCATATTGATTCAGCGTCAAAATGGACCTTGTATTACCAGAATTATGAACCTTTTTTTTTTAAATTTTATGTTTTTGTTTTCCACTGATTGTTTTCATTGGGGCATGGATACATTTTAAGTTTTGAATAACATTAATATTTTCTACGATTGACGGTGGTAAAATGATACCAATAACAGCATACCCTCTTATAAACTATAAAACACTGGCTCTAATTACATGTAGTAATAATTCACGTGATGTCAGATGAGGCAGTATTCTGCGAACATATGACCTAGGTCCTACAGATCTAGTGAATAATTACCACACACACTACACAAATTCGAAACATTATTGTCTGAAGATCATTCACATCTTATATGTCTATAGTAAGGCCCTTTTCTCGTCTGCTCTAATAATACTTTATGCTTTATTGTTGTTTTGTTGCTGCTGTTGCTATTGTTCAGGTTCATTGTTCTTCTGTTTGTTGTTGTTTTTCAGGTTGTTGCTGTTGTTGATTATGATGTTGTTGTTTTTGGTGCTTCTGCTGCTCTTGTTATTGCTGTTGCTGCTGTTCAGGTTATTTGTTCTGGTCATTGTTGTTGTTGTTGTTTTAAGGTTGCTGCTGCTGCAGCTGCTGCAGCTTCTGCAGCTGCTGTTGCTGTTGCTGTTGTTGTTGCTGTTGCTGCTGTTCAGGTTATTTGTTCAGGTTGTTGTTATTGCTGATGCTGCTACTGATGATGATGATGATTATGCTGTTGTTGTGTTTTTTTTTGCTGCTGTTGCTGCTGCTGTTGTTGTTGCAGTTGCTGTAGTTCAGTGTCTTTGTATGGGTAGTTGTTGTTGCTGTTGTTTTCAAGGTTGCTGCTGTTGTTGTTGTTGCTGTTGCTGCTGCTATTGTTCAGATTTGTTCAGGTCTTTGTTGTTTTTCAGGTTGTTGTTGCTGTTGCTGCTGTTGTTGTTCAGGTTCTTTGTTCAGGTTGTTGTTATTGCTGATGCTGCTACTGATGATGATGATGATTATGCTGTTGTTGTGGGTTTTTTTGCTGCTGTTGCAGTTGCTGTAGTTCTAGGGTCTTTGTATGGGTAGTTGTTGTTGCTGTTGTTTTCAAGGTTGCTGCTGTTGTTGTTGTTGCTGTTGCTGCTGCTATTGTTCAGGTTTGTTCAGGTCTTTGTTGTTTTTCAGGTTGTTGTTGCTGTTGCTGCTGTTGTTGTTCAGGTTCTTTGTTCAGGTCATTGTTGTTGTTTTTCAGGATGTTGTTGTTGTTGCTGCTGCTGTTGTTGTTGCTGTTGCTGTTGTTCAGGTTCTTTGTTCAGGTCATTGTTGTTGTTTTTCAGGATGTTGTTGTTGTTGTTGCTGCTGCTGCTGTTCAGGTTATTTGTTCAGGTTGTTGTTGTTGCTGCTGCTGCTACTGATGATGATGATGATGATTATGCTGTTGTTGTTGTTTTTTTGCTGCTGTTGTTGTTGTTGCAGTTGCTGTTGTTCAGGGTCTTTGTACGGGTAGTTGTTGTTGTTGTTGTTTTCCAGGCTGTTGTTGTTGCTGCTGCTATTGTTCAGGTTTGTTCAGGTCTTTGTTGTTTTTCAGGTTGTTGTTGCTGTTGCTGCTGTTGTTGTTGCTGTTGTTGTTCAGGTTCTTTGTTCAGGTCATTGTTGCTGTTGTTTTTCAGGATGTTGTTGTTGCTGCTGCTGCTACTGATGATGATGATGATGACGATGATGATGATGATGATCAGGTTATTTGTTCAGGTGATTGTTATTGTTTTATTGTTTCATTTTGTTTGATTTCTTTTTCTTTTTCAGGTTGTTGTGTTGCTACTGCTGTTATTGCTACTGATTATGCTGTTGTTAATACTGCTGATGTTGTTGTTGTTGTTGCTGCTGCTGTTGCTATTGTTCAGGTTCTTTGTTCAGGATATTGGTGTTGTTAGTTTTAAGGTTGTTGTTGTTGCTGCTGCCGCTACTGATGATGATGATGATTATGCTGTTGTTCTTGTGTGTTTTTTGCTGCTGCTACTGCTGCTGCTGTTGTTGTTGCAGTTGCTGTAGTTCAGGTTCTTTGTACGGGTAGTTGTTGTTGTTGTTGTTTTCCAGGTTGCTGCTGTTGTTGTTGTTGCTGTTGCTGTTGCTATTGTTCAGGTTTTTTGTTCAGGTCTTTGTTGTTTTTCAGGTTGTTGTTGCTGTTGCTGCTGTTGCTGCTGTTGCTGCTGTTTTTGTTACTGTTTCTGTTGTTCAGGTTCTTTGTTCAGGTCATAGTAGTTGTTGTTTTTCAGGATGTTGCTGCTGCTGCTGCTGCTGCTGATGATGATGATGATGCTATTGTTCAGGTTATTTGTTCAGGTGATTGTTATTGTTTTTTTTTTTTTTTTATTGTTTTATTTTGTTTGATTTCTTTTTCTTTTTCATGTTGTTGTGTTGCTGCTGCTGTTATTGCTACTCATTATGCTGTTGTTGCTGCTGTTGTTGTTGCTGCAGCTTCTGCTGCTGCCTTTATGGTTGCTGTTCTTCAGGTTCTTTGTTCAATTCGTTGTTGTTGTTTTTCAGGTTGTTGCTGCTGCTGCTGCTGTTTTTGTTCAGGTCATTGTTGTTGTTGTTTTTCATGTTGCTGTTGCTCAGGTTCTTTGTTCAGGTCATTGTTGTTGTTTTTAGATTGTTGTTGCTACTAATGATGATGATGATAATTATGCTGTTGTTGCTTTTGTTCATGTCTGTATTGTTGATGTTCACATCATTGTTGTTGTTGTTGTTGCCATTGTTGTAGTTTTGTTGTTGTTGTTTTGTTGCTGCTGTTGCTATTGTTCAGGTTCATTGTTCGGCTGTTTGTTGTTGTTTTTCAGGTTGTTGCTGTTGTTGATTATGATGTTGTTGTTTTTGGTGCTTCTGCTGCTGTTGTTATTGCTGTTGCTGCTGTTCAGGTTATTTGTTCTGGTCATTGTTGTTGTTGTTGTTTTAAGGTTGCTGCTGCTGCAGCTGCTGCAGCTGCTGTTGCTGTTGCTGTTGTTGTTGCTGTTGCTGCTGTTCAGGTTATTTGTTCAGGTTGTTGTTATTGCTGATGCTGCTACTGATGATGATGATGATTATGCTGTTGTTGTGTTTTTTTTGCTGCTGTTGCTGCTGCTGTTGTTGTTGCAGTTGCTGTAGTTCAGGGTCTTTGTATGGGTAGTTGTTGTTGCTGTTGTTTTCAAGGTTGCTGCTGTTGTTGTTGTTGCTGTTGCTGCTGCTATTGTTCAGGTTTGTTCAGGTCTTTGTTGTTTTTCAGGTTGTTGTTGCTGTTGCTGCTGTTGTTGTTCAGGTTCTTTGTTCAGGTCATTGTTGTTGTTGTTTTTCAGGATGTTGTTGTTGCTGCTGCTGCCACTGATAATGATGATGATGATGATGATGATGATGTTCAGGTAATTGTTATTGTTTTATTGTTGTTTTATTGTTTTATTTTGTTTGATTTCTTTTTCTTTTTCAGGTTGTTGTGTTGCTACTGCTGTTATTGCTACTGATTATGCTGTTGTTAATACTGCTGATGTTGTTGTTGTTGTTGCTGCTGCTGTTGCTATTGTTCAGGTTCTTTGTTCAGGATATTGGTGTTGTTAGTTTTAAGGTTGTTGTTGTTGCTGCTGCCGCTACTGATGATGATGATGATTATGCTGTTGTTCTTGTGTGTTTTTTGCTGCTGCTACTGCTGCTGCTGTTGTTGTTGCAGTTGCTGTAGTTCAGGTTCTTTGTACGGGTAGTTGTTGTTTTCCAGGTTGCTGCTGTTGTTGTTGTTGCTGTTGCTGTTGCTATTGTTCAGGTTTTTTGTTCAGGTCTTTGTTGTTTTTCAGGTTGTTGTTGCTGTTGCTGCTGTTGCTGCTGTTTTTGTTACTGTTTCTGTTGTTCAGGTTCTTTGTTCAGGTCATAGTAGTTGTTGTTTTTCAGGATGTTGCTGCTGCTGCTGCTGATGATGATGATGATGATGCTATTGTTCAGGTTATTTGTTCAGGTGATTGTTATTGTTTTTTGTTTTTTTTATTGTTTTATTTTGTTTGATTTCTTTTTCTTTTTCATGTTGTTGTGTTGCTGCTGCTGTTATTCTACTCATTATGCTGTTGTTGCTGCTGTTGTTGTTGCTGCAGCTTCTGCTGCTGCCTTTATGGTTGCTGTTCTTCAGGTTCTTTGTTCAATTCGTTGTTGTTGTTTTTCAGGTTGTTGCTGCTGCTGCTGCTGTTTTTGTTCAGGTCATTGTTGTTGTTGTTTTTCATGTTGCTGTTGCTCAGGTTCTTTGTTCAGGTCATTGTTGTTGTTTTTAGATTGTTGTTGCTACTAATGATGATGATGATAATTATGCTGTTGTTGCTTTTGTTCATGTCTGTATTGTTGATGTTCACATCATTGTTGTTGTTGTTGTTGCCATTGTTGTAGTTTTGTTGTTGTTGTTTTGTTGCTGCTGTTGCTATTGTTCAGGTTCATTGTTCGGCTGTTTGTTGTTGTTTTTCAGGTTGTTGCTGTTGTTGATTATGATGTTGTTGTTTTTGGTGCTTCTGCTGCTGTTGTTATTGCTGTTGCTGCTGTTCAGGTTATTTGTTCTGGTCATTGTTGTTGTTGTTGTTTTAAGGTTGCTGCTGCTGCAGCTGCTGCAGCTGCTGTTGCTGTTGCTGTTGTTGTTGCTGTTGCTGCTGTTCAGGTTATTTGTTCAGGTTGTTGTTATTGCTGATGCTGCTACTGATGATGATGATGATTATGCTGTTGTTGTGTTTTTTTTTGCTGCTGTTGCTGCTGCTGTTGTTGTTGCAGTTGCTGTAGTTCAGGGTCTTTGTATGGGTAGTTGTTGTTGCTGTTGTTTTCAAGGTTGCTGTTGTTGTTGTTGTTGCTGTTGCTGCTGCTATTGTTCAGGTTTGTTCAGGTCTTTGTTGTTTTTCAGGTTGTTGTTGCTGTTGCTGCTGTTGTTGTTCAGGTTCTTTGTTCAGGTCATTGTTGTTGTTGTTTTTCAGGATGTTGTTGTTGCTGCTGCTGCCACTGATAATGATGATGATGATGATGATGATGATGTTCAGGTAATTGTTATTGTTTTATTGTTGTTTTATTGTTTTATTTTGTTTGATTTCTTTTTCTTTTTCAGGTTGTTGTGTTGCTACTGCTGTTATTGCTACTGATTATGCTGCTGGTGATGCTGCTGATGTTGTTGTTGTTGCTGCTGCTGCTGTTGCTGTTGCTATTGTTCAGGTTCTTTGTTCAGGATATTGGTGTTGTTAGTTTTAAGGTTGTTGTTGTTGCTGCTGCTGCTACTGATGATGATGATGATTATACTGTTGTTGTTGTGTGTTTTTTGCTGCTGCTGCTGCTGTTGTTGTTGCAGTTGCTGTTGTTCAGGTTCTTTGTTCAGGTCATTGTTGTTGTTTTTTTTTAGGATGTTGTTGTTGCTACTGATGATGATGATGATGATGATGATGTATTGTTCAGGTTATTTGTTCAGGTGATTGTTATTGTTTTGTTGTTGTTTTATTTTGTTTGATTTCTTTTTCTTTTTCAGGTTGTTTTAAGTTTGTTTAGGTGATTGTTGTTGTTTCTCAGGTTGTTGTTGTTTTAAGGTTGCTACTGCTACTGTTGCTGTTGTTGTTGCTGCTGCTGCTGTTCACGTTATTTGTTCAGGTCAATGTTGTGGTTTTCAGGTTGTTGTTGCTGCTACTGATGATGATGATGATTATGCTGTTGTTGTTGTAGTTCATGTCTGTATTGTTGTTGTTGTTCATATCATTGTTGTTGTTGCCGATGTTTTGTTGTTGTTGTTTTGTAGCTGCTGCCGTTGCTATTGTTCAGGTTCTTTGTTCATGTCTTTGTTGTTTTTCAGGTAGTTGTTGCTGTTGCTGCTGTTGTTGTTGCTGTTGCTGTTGTTGTTGTTGTTGTTATTGCCATTGTTGTAGTTTTGTTGTTGTTTTGTTGCTGCTGTTCAGGTTCATTGTTCAGCTGTTTGTTGTTGTTTTTCAGGTTGCTGTTGTTGATTATGATGTTGTTGTTTTTGGTGCTTCTGCTGCTGTTGTTTTTGCTGTTGCTGCTGTTCAGGTTATTTGTTCTGGACATTGTTGTTGTTGTTGTTTTAAGGTTGCTGCTGCTGCAGCTGCTGTTGCTGTTGCTGTTGCTGCTGTTCAGGTTATTTGTTCAGGTTGTTGTTATTGCTGATGCTGCTACTGATGCTGATGATGATTATGCTGTTGTTGTGTTTGTTTTGGTGCTGCTGCTGCTGCTGTTGTTGTTGCAGTTGCTGTAGTTCAGGGTCTTTGTACGGGTAGTTGTTGTTGCTGTTGTTTTCAAGGTTGCTGCTGTTGTTGTTGTTGCTGTTGCTGCTGCTATTGTTCAGGTTTGTTCAGGTCTTTGTTGTTTTTCAGGTTGTTGTTGCTGTTGCTGCTGTTGTTGTTGCTGTTGCTGTTGTTCAGATTCTTTGTTCAGGTCATTGTTCTTTTTTTAGGATGTTGTTGTTGCTGCTGCTGCTGCTACTACTGATGATGATGATGATGATGTATTGTTCAGGTTATTTGTTCAGGTGTTTGTTATTGTTTTGTTGTTGTTTTATTTTGTTTGATTTCTTTTTCTTTTTCAGGTTGTTGTGTTGCTGCTGCTGCTGTTGCTGTTGCTATTGTTCAGGTTCTTTGTTCAGGATATTGGTGTTGTTAGTTCTAATGTTGTTGCTGCTGTTGCTGCTGCTACTGATGATGATGATGATTATGCTGTTGTTCTTGTGTGTTTTTTGCTGCTGCTGCTGCTGCTGCTGTTGTTGTTGCAGTTGCTGTAGTTCAGGTTCTTTGTACGGGTAGTTGTTGTTGTTGTTGTTGTTTTCCAGGTTGCTGCTGTTGTTGTTGTTGCTGTTTCTGGTGCTATTGTTCAGGGTTTTTTGTGCAGGTCTTTGTTGTTTTTCAGGTTGTTGTTGCTGTTGCTGCTGTTGTTGTTGCTGTTGCTGTTATTGTTCAGGTTCTTTGTTCAGGTCATTGTTGTTGTTTTTCAGGATGTTGTTGTTGCTGCTGCTGCTACTGATGATGATGATGATGATGATGATGTATTGTTCAGGTTATTTGTTCAGGTGATTGTTATTGTTTTGTTGTTGTTTAATTTTGTTTGATTTCTTTTTCTTTTTCAGGTTGTTGTGTTGCTGCTGCTGTTGTTGTTACTGTTTCTGTTGTTCAAGTTTGTTTAGGTCATTGTTGTTGTTTCTCAGGTTGTTGTTGTATTAAGGTTGCTACTGCTACTGTTGCTGTTGTTGTTGCTGCTGCTGCTGTTCAGGTTATTTGTTCAGGTCATTGTTGTTGTTTTTCAGGTTGTTGTTGCTGCTGCTGTTGCTGTTGCTGTTGCTGTTGTTCAGGTTCTTTATTCAGGTCATTGTTGTTGTTTTTCAGGATGTTGTTGTTGTTGTTGCTGCTGCTGCTGTTCAGGTTATTTGTTCAGGTTGTTGTTGTTGCTGCTGCTGCTACTGATGATGATGATGATGATGATGATTATGCTGTTGTTGTGTTTTTTTTGCTGCTGTTGTTGTTGTTGCAGTTGCTGTTGTTCAGGGTCTTTGTACGGGTAGTTGTTGTTGTTGTTGTTTTCCAGGCTGCTGTTGTTGCTGCTGCTATTGTTCAGGTTTGTTCAGGTCTTTGTTGTTTTTCAGGTTGTTGTTGCTGTTGCTGCTGTTGTTGTTGCTGTTGTTGTTCAGGTTCTTTGTTCAGGTCATTGTTGCTGTTGTTTTTCATGATGTTGTTGTTGCTGCTGCTGCTACTGATGATGATGATGATGACGATGATGATGATGATGATCAGGTTATTTGTTCAGGTGATTGTTATTGTTTTATTGTTTCATTTTGTTTGATTTCTTTTTCTTTTTCAGGTTGTTGTGTTGCTACTGCTGTTATTGCTACTGATTATGCTGTTGTTAATACTGCTGATGTTGTTGTTGTTGTTGCTGCTGCTGTTGCTGTTGCTATTGTTCAGGTTCTTTGTTGGTGTTGGTGTTGGTGTTGTTAGTTTTAAGGTTGTTGTTGTTGCTGCTGCCGCTACTGATGATGATGATGATTATGCTGTTGTTCTTGTGTGTTTTTTGCTGCTGCTACTTCTGCTGCTGTTGTTGTTGCAGTTGCTGTAGTTCAGGTTCTTTGTACGGGTAGTTGTTGTTGTTGTTGTTTTCCAGGTTGCTGCTGTTGTTGTTGTTGCTGTTGCTGCTGCTATTGTTCAGGTTTGTTCAGGTCTTTGTTGTTTTTCAGGTTGTTGTTGCTGTTGCTGCTGTTGTTGTTCAGGTTCTTTGTTCAGGTCATTGTTGTTGTTGTTTTTCATGTTGCTGTTGCTCAGGTTCTTTTTTCAGGTCATTGTTGTTGTTTTTAGGTTGTTGTTGCTACTAATGATGATGATGATAATTATGCTGTTGTTGCTTTTGTTCATGTCTGTATTGTTGATGTTCACATCATTGTTGTTGTTGTTGTTGCTATTGTTGTAGTTTTGTTGTTGTTGTTTTGTTGCTGCTGTTGCTATTGTTCAGGTTCATTGTTCGGCTGTTTGTTGTTGTTTTTCAGGTTGTTGCTGTTGTTGATTATCATGTTGTTGTTTTTGGTGCTTCTGCTGCTGTTGTTATTGCTGTTTCTGCTGTTCAGGTTATTTGTTCTGGTCATTGTTGTTGTTGTTGTTTTAAGGTTGCTGCTGTTGCAGCTGCTGCAGCTGCTGCAGCTGCTGTTGCTGTTGCTTTGTTGTTGCTGTTGCTGCTGTTCAGGTTATTTGTTCAGGTTGTTGTTATTGCTGATGCTGCTACTGATGATGATGATGATTATGCTGTTGTTGTGTTTTTTTTTGCTGCTGTTGCTGCTGCTGTTGTTGTTGCAGTTGCTGTAGTTCAGGGTCTTTGTATGGGTAGTTGTTGTTGCTGTTGTTTTCAAGGTTGCTGCTGTTGTTGTTGTTGCTGTTGCTGCTGCTATTGTTCAGGTTTGTTCAGGTCTTTGTTGTTTTTCAGGTTGTTGTTGCTGTTGCTGCTGTTGTTGTTCAGGTTCTTTGTTCAGGTCATTGTTGTTGTTGTTTTTCAGGATGTTGTTGTTGCTGCTGCTGCCACTGATAATGATGATGATGATGATGATGATGATGATGTTCAGGTTATTTGTTCAGGTGATTGTTATTGTTTTATTGTTGTTTTATTGTTTTATTTTGTTTGATTTCTTTTTCTTTTTCAGGTTGTTGTGTTGCTACTGCTGTTATTGCTACTGATTATGCTGCTGGTGATGCTGCTGATGTTGTTGTTGTTGTTGCTGCTGCTGTTGCTGTTGCTATTGTTCAGGTTCTTTGTTCAGGATTTTGGTGTTGTTAGTTTTAAGGTTGTTGCTGCTGCTGCTACTGATGATGATGATGATTATGCTGTTGTTGTTGTGTGTTTTTTGCTGCTGCTGCTGCTGTTGTTGTTGCAGTTGCTGTTGTTCATGTTCTTTGTTCAGGTCATTGTTGTTGTTGTTTTTTAGGATGTTGTTGTTGCTACTGATGATGATGATGATGATGATGATGTATTGTTCAGGTTATTTGTTCAGGTGATTGTTATTGTTTTGTTGTTGTTTTATTTTGTTTGATTTCTTTTTCTTTTTCAGGTTGTTGTGTTGCTGCTGCTGTTGTTGTTACTGTTTCTGTTGTTCAAGTTTGTTTAGGTCATTGTTGTTGTTTCTCAGGTTGTTGTTGTTTTAAGGTTGCTACTGCTACTGTTGCTGTTGTTGTTGCTGCTGCTGCTGTTCAGGTTATTTGTTCAGGTCAATGTTGTTGTTTTCAGGTTGTTGTTGCTGCTACTGATGATGATGATGATGATGATTATGCTGTTGTTGTTGTAGTTCATGTCTGTATTGTTGTTCTTGTTCATATCATTGTTGTTGTTGCCGATGTTTTGTTGTTTTGTTGCTGCTGCTGTTGCTATTGTTCAGGTTCTTTGTTCATGTCTTTGTTGTTTTTCAGGTAGTTGTTGCTGTTGCTGCTGTTGTTGTTGCTGTTGCTGTTGTTCAGGTTCTTTGTTCAGGTCATTGTTGTTGTTGTTTTTCAGGATGTTGTTGTTGCTACTGATGATGATGATGATGATGATGATGTATTGTTCTGGTTATTTGTTCAGGTGATTGTTATTGTTTTGTTGTTGTTTTATTGTTTTATTTTGTTTGATTTATTTTTCTTTTTCAGGTTGTTGTGTTGCTGCTGCTGTTGTTGTTACTGTTTCTGTTGTTCAAGTTTGTTTAGGTCATTGTTCTTGTTTCTGAGGTTGTTGTTGTTTTAAGGTTGCTGCTGCTACTGTTGCTGTTGTTGTCGCTGCTGCTGCTGTTCAGGTTATTTGTTCAGGTTGTTGTTATTGCTGATGCTGCTACTAATGATGATGATGATGATGATTATGCTGTTGTTGTTGTAGTTCATGTCTGTATTGTTGTTGTTGTTCATATCATTGTTGTTGTTGCCGATGTTTTGTTGTTGTTGTTTTGTTGCTGCTGCTGTTGTTTTGGTCATATTATCTAAGCGATGCTGAGGAGTTTCGTTGAGTTCCACGGACTTTTGGCTGGATCCAGATGAGGTATGAGGGTGAACCCATGGCTCAAATTAATTGGCCATAAGCGACAAGCAATGCTGAGGAGTTGAGTTGACTTCCACGGACTTTTGGCTGGATCCAGATGAGGTATGAGGGTGAACCCATGGCGCAAATTAATTGGCCATAAGCGATAAGCGATGCTGATGAGTTTAGTTGAGTTGTTGCTGTTGCTGCTGTTGTTGTTGCTGTTGTTGTTCAGGTTCTTTGTTCAGGTCATTGTTGCTGTTGTTTTTCAGGATGTTGTTGTTGCTGCTGCTGCTACTGATGATGATGATGATGACGATGATGATGATAATGATCAGGTTATTTGTTCAGGTGATTGTTATTGTTTTATTGTTTCATTTTGTTTGATTTCTTTTTCTTTTTCAGGTTGTTGTGTTGCTACTGCTGTTATTGCTACTGATTATGCTGTTGTTAATACTGCTGATGTTGTTGTTGTTGTTGCTGTTGCTGTTGCTATTGTTCAGGTTCTTTGTTCAGGATATTGGTGTTGTTAGTTTTAAGGTTGTTGTTGTTGCTGCTGCATCTACTGTTGATGATGATGATTATGCTGTTGTTCTTGTGTGTTTTTTGCTGCTGCTACTGCTGCTGCTGTTGTTGTTGCAGTTGCTGTAGTTCAGGTTCTTTGTACGGGTAGTTGTTGTTGTTGTTGTTTTCCAGGTTGCTGCTGTTGTTGTTGTTGCTGTTGCTGTTGCTGTTGCTATTGTTCAGGTTTTTTGTTCAGGTCTTTGTTGTTTTTCAGGTTGTTGTTGCTGTTGCTGCTGTTGCTGCTGTTTTTGTTACTGTTTCTGTTGTTCAGGTTCTTTGTTCAGGTCATAGTTGTTGTTGTTTTTCAGGATGTTGCTGATGATGATGATGATGCTATTGTTCAGGTTATTTGTTCAGGTGATTGTTATTGTTTTTTGTTTTTTTTATTGTTTTATTTTGTTTGATTTCTTTTTCTTTTTCATGTTGTTGTGTTGCTGCTGCTGTTATTGCTACTCATTATGCTGTTGTTGCTGCTGTTGTTGTTGCTGCAGCTTCTGCTGCTGCCTTTGTGGTTGCTGTTCTTCAGGTTCTTTGTTCAATTCGTTGTTGTTGTTTTTCAGGTTGTTGCTGCTGCTGCTGCTGTTTTTGTTCAGGTCATTGTTGTTGTTGTTTTTCATGTTGCTGTTGCTCAGGTTCTTTGTTCAGGTCATTGTTGTTGTTTTTAGGTTGTTGTTGCTACTAATGATGATGATGATAATTATGCTGTTGTTGCTTTTGTTCATGTCTGTATTGTTGATGTTCACATCTATGTTGTTGTTGTTGTTGTTGTTGCCATTGTTGTAGTTTTGTTGTTGTTGTTTTGTTGCTGCTGTTGCTATTGTTCAGGTTCATTGTTCGGCTGTTTGTTGTTGTTTTTCAGGTTGTTGCTGTTGTTGATTATGATGTTGTTGTTTTTGGTGCTTCTGCTGCTGTTGTTATTGCTGTTGCTGCTGTTCAGGTTATTTGTTCTGGTCATTGTTGTTGTTGTTGTTTTAAGGTTGCTGCTGCTGCAGCTGCTGTTGCTGTTGCTGTTGTTGTTGCTGTTGCTGCTGTTCAGGTTATTTGTTCCGGTTGTTGTTATTGCTGATGCTGCTACTGATGATGATGATGATTATGCTGTTGTTGTGTGTTTTTTTTGCTGCTGTTGCTGCTGCTGTTGTTGTTGCAGTTGCTGTAGTTCAGGGTCTTTGTATGGGTAGTTGTTGTTGCTGTTGTTTTCAAGGTTGCTGCTGTTGTTGTTGTTGCTGTTGCTGCTGCTATTGTTCAGGTTTGTTCAGGTCTTTGTTGTTTTTCAGGTTGTTGTTGCTGTTGCTGCTGTTGTTGTTCAGGTTCTTTGTTCAGGTCATTGTTGTTGTTGTTTTTCAGGATGTTGTTGTTGCTGCTGCTGCCACTGATAATGATGATGATGATGATGATGATGATGTTCAGGTTATTTGTTCAGGTGATTGTTATTGTTTTATTGTTGTTTTATTGTTTTATTTTGTTTGATTTCTTTTTCTTTTTCAGGTTGTTGTGTTGCTACTGCTGTTATTGCTACTGATTATGCTGCTGGTGATGCTGCTGATGTTGTTGTTGTTGTTGCTGCTGCTGTTGCTGTTGCTATTGTTCAGGTTCTTTGTTCAGGATATTGGTGTTGTTAGTTTTAAGGTTGTTGTTGTTGCTGCTGCTGCTACTGATGATGATGATGATTATGCTGTTGTTGTTGTGTGTTTTTTGCTGCTGCTGCTGCTGTTGTTGTTGTTGCAGTTGCTGTTGTCCAGGTTCTTTGTTCAGGTCATTGTTGTTGTTGTTTTTTAGGATGTTGTTGTTGCTACTGATGATGATGATGATGATGTATTGTTCAGGTTATTTGTTCAGGTGATTGTTATTGTTTTGTTGTTTTATTTTGTTTGATTTCTTTTTCTTTTTCAGGTTGTTGTGTTGCTGCTGCTGTTGTTGTTACTGTTTCTGTTGTTCAAGTTTGTTTAGGTCATTGTTGTTGTTTCTCATGTTGTTGTTGTTTTAAGGTTGCTACTGCTACTGTTGCTGTTGTTGTTGCTGCTGCTGCTGTTCAGGTTATTTGTTCAGGTCAATGTTGTTGTTTTCAGGTTGTTGTTGCTGCTACTGATGATGATGATGATGATGATTATGCTGTTGTTGTTGTAGTTCATGTCTGTATTGTTGTTGTTGTTCATATCATTGTTGTTGTTGCCGATGTTTTGTTGTTGTTTTGTTGCTGCTGCTGTTGCTATTGTTCAGGTTCTTTGTTCATGTCTTTGTTGTTTTTCAGGTAGTTGTTGCTGTTGCTGCTGTTGTTATTGCTGTTGCTGTTGTTCAGGTTCTTTGTTCAGGTCATTGTTGTTGATGTTCACATCGTTGTTGTTGTTGTTATTGCCATTGTTGTAGTTTTGTTGTTGTTTTGTTGCTGCTGTTCAGGTTCATTGTTCAGCTGTTTGTTGTTGTTTTTCGGGTTGCTGTTGTTGATAATGATGTTGTTGTTTTTGGTGCTTCTGCTGCTGTTGTTTTTGCTGTTGCTGCTGTTCAGTGTATTTGTTCTGGTCATTGTTGTTGTTGTTGTTTTAAGGTTGCTGCTGCTGCAGCTGCTGCAGCTGCTGTTGCTGTTGCTGTTGCTGCTGTTCAGGTTATTTGTTCAGGTTGTTGTTATTGCTGATGCTGCTACTGATGATGATGATGATTATGCTGTTGTTGTTTTTTTTGGTGCTGCTGCTGCTGCTGTTGTTGTTGCAGTTGCTGTAGTTCAGGGTCTTTGTACGGGTAGTTGTTTTTGCTGTTGTTTTCAAGGTTGCTGCTGTTGTTGTTGTTGCTGTTGCTGCTGCTATTGTTCAGGTTTGTTCAGGTCTTTGTTGTTTTTCAGGTTGTTGTTGCTGTTGCTGCTGTTGTTGTTGCTGTTGCTGTTGTTCAGATTCTTTGTTCAGGTCATTGTTGTTGTTTTTCAGGATGTTGTTGTTGCTGCTGCTGCTGCTACTAATGATGATGATGATGATGATGTATTGTTCAGGTTATTTGTTCAGGTGTTTGTTATTGTTTTGTTGTTGTTTTATTTTGTTTGATTTCTTTTTCTTTTTCAGGTTGTTGTGTTGCTGCTGCTGCTGTTGCTGTTGCTATTGTTCAGGTTCTTTGTTCAGGATATTGGTGTTGTTAGTTCTAATGTTGTTGCTGCTGCTGCTGCTGCTACTGATGATGATGATGATTATGCTGTTGTTCTTGTGTGTTTTTTGCTGCTGCTGCTGCTGCTGTTGTTGTTGCAGTTGCTGTAGTTCAGGTTCTTTGTACGGGTAGTTGTTGTTGTTGTTGTTGTTTTCCAGGTTGCTGCTGTTGTTGTTGTTGCTGTTTCTGGTGCTATTGTTCAGGTTTTTTGTTCAGGTCTTTGTTGTTTTTCAGGTTGTTGTTGCTGTTGCTGCTGTTGTTGTTGCTGTTGCTGTTATTGTTCAGGTTCTTTGTTCAGGTCATTGTTGTTGTTTTTCAGGATGTTGTTGTTGCTGCTGCTGCTACTGATGATGATGATGATAATGATGATGTATTGTTCAGGTTATTTGTTCAGGTGATTGTTATTGTTTTGTTGTTGTTTAATTTTGTTTGATTTCTTTTTCTTTTTCAGGTTGTTGTGTTGCTGCTGCTGTTGTTGTTACTGTTTCTGTTGTTCAAGTTTGTTTAGGTCATTGTTGTTGTTTCTCAGGTTGTTGTTGTATTAAGGTTGCTACTGCTACTGTTGCTGTTGTTGTTGCTGCTGCTGCTGTTCAGGTTATTTGTTCAGGTCATTGTTGTTGTTTTTCAGGATGTTGTTGTTGTTGTTGCTGCTGCTGTTGTTGTTGCTGTTGCTGTTGTTCAGGTTCTTTGTTCAGGTCATTGTTGTTGTTTTTCAGGATGTTGTTGTTGTTGCTGCTGCTGTTGTTGTTGCTATTGCTGTTGTTCAGGTTCTTTGTTCATGTCATTGTTGTTGTTTTTCAGGATGTTGTTGTTGTTGCTGTTGCTGCTGTTCAGGTTATTTGTTCAGGTTGTTGTTGTTGCTGCTGCTGCTACTGATGATGATGATGATGATGATGATGTATTGTTCAGGTTATTTGTTCAGGTGATTGTTGTTGTTTTTCAGGATGTTGTTGTTGCTGCTGCTGCTACTGATGATGATGATGATGATGATGATGTATTGTTCAGGTTATTTGTTCAGGTGATTGTTGTTGTTTTTCAGGATGTTGTTGTTGCTGCTGCTGCTACTGATGATGATGATGATGATGATGATGATGATGTATTGTTCAGGTTCTTTGTTCAGGTCATTGTTGTTGTTTTTCAGGATGTTGTTGTTGTTGCTGCTGCTGTTGTTGTTGCTGATGCTGTTGTTCAGGTTCTTTGTTCAGGTCATTGTTGTTGTTTTTCAGGATGTTGTTGTTGTTGTTGCTGCTGCTGCTGTTCAGGTTATTTGTTCAGGTTGTTGTTGTTGCTGCTGCTGCTACTGATGATGATGATGATGATGATTATGCTGTTGTTGTGTTTTTTTTGCTGCTGTTGTTGTTGTTGCAGTTGCTGTTGTTCAGGGTCTTTGTACGGGTAGTTGTTGTTGTTGTTGTTTTCCAGGCTGCTGTTGTTGCTGCTGCTATTGTTCAGGTTTGTTCAGGTCTTTGTTGTTTTTCAGGTTGTTGTTGCTGTTGCTGCTGTTGTTGTTGCTGTTGTTGTTCAGGTTCTTTGTTCAGGTCATTGTTGCTGTTGTTTTTCAGGATGTTGTTGTTGCTGCTGCTGCTACTGATGATGATGATGATGATGATGACGATGATGATGATGATGATCAGGTTATTTGTTCAGGTGATTGTTATTGTTTTATTGTTTCATTTTGTTTGATTTCTTTTTCTTTTTCAGGTTGTTGTGTTGCTACTGCTGTTATTGCTACTGATTATGCTGTTGTTAATACTGCTGATGTTGTTGTTGTTGTTGCTGCTGCTGTTGCTATTGTTCAGGTTCTTTGTTGAGGATATTGGTGTTGTTAGTTTTAAGGTTGTTGTTGTTGCTGCTGCCGCTACTGATGATGTTGATGATTATGCTGTTGTTCTTGTGTGTTTTTTGCTGCTGCTACTGCTGCTGCTGTTGTTGTTGCAGTTGCTGTAGTTCAGGTTCTTTGTACGGGTAGTTGTTGTTGTTGTTGTTTTCCAGGTTGCTGCTGTTGTTGTTGCTGTTGCTGTTGCTATTGTTCAGGTTTTTTGTTCAGGTCTTTGTTGTTTTTCAGGTTGTTGTTGCTGTTGCTGCTGTTGCTGCTGTTGCTGCTGTTTTTGTTACTGTTTCTGTTGTTCAGGTTCTTTGTTCAGGTCATCGTTGTTGTTGTTTTTCAGGATGTTGCTGCTGCTGCTGCTGCTGCTGCTGCTGCTGCTGATGATGATGATGCTATTGTTCAGGTTATTTGTTCAGGTGATTGTTATTGTTTTTTGTTTTTTTATTGTTTTATTTTGTTTGATTTCTTTTTCTTTTTCATGTTGTTGTGTTGCTGCTGCTGTTATTGCTACTCATTATGCTGTTGTTGCTGCTGTTGTTGTTGCTGCCGCTTCTGCTGCTGCCTTTGTGGTTGCTGTTCTTCAGGTTCTTTGTTCAATTCGTTGTTGTTGTTTTTCAGGTTGTTGCTGCTGCTGCTGCTGTTTTTGTTCAGGTCATTGTTGTTGTTGTTTTTCATGTTGCTGTTGCTCAGGTTCTTTGTTCAGGTCATTGTTGTTGTTTTTAGGTTGTTGTTGCTACTAATGATGATGATGATAATTATGCTGTTGTTGCTTTTGTTCATGTCTGTATTGTTGATGTTCACATCATTGTTGTTGTTGTTGTTGCCATTGTTGTAGTTTTGTTGTTGTTGTTTTGTTGCTGCTGTTGCTATTGTTCAGGTTCATTGTTCGGCTGTTTGTTGTTGTTTTTCAGGTTGTTGCTGTTGTTGATTATGATGTTGTTGTTTTTGGTGCTTCTGCTGCTGTTGTTATTGCTGTTGCTGCTGTTCAGGTTATTTGTTCTGGTCATTGTTGTTGTTGTTTTAAGGTTGCTGCTGCTGCAGCTGCTGTTGCTGTTGTTGTTGCTGTTGCTGCTGTTCAGGTTATTTGTTCAGGTTGTTGTTATTGCAGATGCTGCTACTGATGATGATGATGATTATGCTATTGTGTTTTTTTTTGCTGCTGTTGCTGCTGCTGTTGTTGTTGCAGTTGCTGTAGTTCAGGGTCTTTGTATGGGTAGTTGTTGTTGCTGTTGGTTTCAAGGTTGCTGCTGTTGTTGTTGTTGCTGTTGCTGCTGCTATTGTTCAGGTTTGTTCAGGTCTTTGTTGTTTTTCAGGTTGTTGTTGCTGTTGCTGCTGTTGTTGTTCAGGTTCTTTGTTCAGGTCATTGTTGTTGTTGTTTTTCAGGTTGTTGTGTTGCTACTGCTGTTATTGCTACTGATTATGCTGCTGGTGATGCTGCTGATGTTGTTGTTGTTGCTGCTGCTGTTGCTGTTGCTATTGTTCAGGTTCTTTGTTCAGGATATTGGTGTTGTTAGTTTTAAGGTTGTTGTTGTTGCTGCTGCTGCTACTGATGATGATGATGATTATGCTGTTGTTGTTGTGTGTTTTTTGCTGCTGCTGCTGCTGTTGTTGTTGCAGTTGCTGTTGTTCAGGTTCTTTGTTCAGGTCATTGTTGTTGTTGTTTTTTAGGATGTTGTTGTTGCTACTGATGATGATGATGATGATGTATTGTTCAGGTTATTTGTCAGGTGATTGTTATTGTTTTGTTGTTGTTTTATTTTGTTTGATTTCTTTTTCTTTTTCAGGTTGTTGTGTTGCTGCTGCTGTTGTTGTTACTGTTTCTGTTGTTCAAGTTTGTTTAGGTCATTGTTGTTGTTTCTCAGGTTGTTGTTGTTTTAAGGTTGCTACTGCTACTGTTGCTGTTGTTGTTGCTGCTGCTGCTGTTCAGGTTATTTGTTCAGGTCAATGTTGTTGTTTTCAGGTTGTTGTTGCAGCTACTGATGATGATGATGATAATGATTATGCTGTTGTTGTTGTAGTTCATGTCTGTATTGTTGTTGTTGTTCATATCATTGTTGTTGTTGCCGATGTTTTGTTGTTGTTGTTTTGTTGCTGCTGCTGTTGCTATTGTTCAGGTTCTTTGTTCATGTCTTTGTTGTTTTTCAGGTAGTTGTTGCTGTTGCTGCTGTTGTTGTTGCTGTTGCTGTTGTTCAGGTTCTTTGTTCAGGTCATTGTTGTTGATGTTCACATCGTTGTTGTTGTTGTTATTGCCATTGTTGTAGTTTTGTTGTTGTTTTGTTGCTGCTGTTCAGGTTCATTGTTCAGCTGTTTGTTGTTGTTTTTCAGGTTGCTGTTGTTGATTATGATGTTGTTGTTTTTGGTGCTTCTGCTGCTGTTGTTTTTGCTGTTGCTGCTGTTCAGGTTATTTGTTCTGGACATTGTTGTTGTTGTTTTAAGGTTGCTGCTGCTGCAGCTGCTGCAGCTGCTGTTGCTGTTGCTGCTGTTCAGGTTATTTGTTCAGGTTGTTGTTATTGCTGATGCTGCTACTGATGATGATGATGATTATGCTGTTGTTGTGTTTTTTTTGGTGCTGCTGCTGCTGCTGTTGTTGTTGCAGTTGCTGTAGTTCAGGGTCTTTGTACGGGTAGTTGTTGTTGCTGTTGTTTTCAAGGTTGCTGCTGTTGTTGTTGTTGCTGTTGCTGCTGCCATTGTTCAGGTTTGTTCAGGTCTTTGTTGTTTTTCAGGTTGTTGTTGCTGTTGCTGCTGTTGTTGTTGCTGTTGCTGTTGTTCAGATTCTTTGTTCAGGTCATTGTTGTTGTTTTTCAGCATGTTGTTGTTGCTGCTGCTGCTGCTACTAATGATGATGATGATGATGATGTATTGTTCAGGTTATTTGTTCAGGTGTTTGTTATTGTTTTGTTGTTGTTTTATTTTGTTTGATTTGTTTTTCTTTTTCAGGTTGTTGTGTTGCTGCTGTTGCTGTTGCTATTGTTCAGGTTCTTTGTTCAGGATATTGGTGTTGTTAGTTCTAATGTTGTTGCTGCTGCTGCTACTGCTACTGATGATGATGATGATTATGCTGTTGTTCTTGTGTGTTTTTTGCTGCTGCTGCTGCTGCTGCTGTTGTTGTTGCAGTTGCTGTAGTTCAGGTTCTTTGTACGGGTAGTTGTTGTTGTTGTTGTTGTTTTCCAGGTTGCTGCTGTTGTTGTTGTTGCTGTTTCTGGTGCTATTGTTCAGGTATTTTGTTCAGGTCTTTGTTGTTTTTCAGGTTGTTGTTGCTGCTGTTGTTGTTGCTGTTGCTGTTATTGTTCAGGTTCTTTGTTCAGGTCATTGTTGTTGTTTTTCAGGATGTTGTTGTTGCTGCTGCTGCTACTGATGATGATGATGATGATGATGATGATGTATTGTTCAGGTTATTTGTTCAGGTGATTGTTATTGTTTTGTTGTTGTTTAATTTTGTTTGATTTCTTTTTCTTTTTCAGGTTGTTGTGTTGCTGCTGCTGTTGTTACTGTTTCTGTTGTTCAAGTCTGTTTAGGTCATTGTTGTTGTTTCTCAGGTTGTTGTTGTATTAAGGTTGCTACTGCTACTGTTGCTGTTGTTGTTGCTGCTGCTGCTGTTCAGGTTATTTGTTCAGGTCATTGTTGTTGTTTTTCAGGTTGTTGTTGCTGCTGCTGTTGCTGTTGCTGTTGTTCAGGTTCTTTGTTTAGGTCATTGTTGTTGTTTTTCAGGATGTTGTTGTTGTTGCTGCTGCTGTTGTTGTTGCTGTTGCTGTTGTTCAGGTTCTTTGTTCAGGTCATTGTTGTTGTTTTTCAGGATGTTGTTGTTGTTGTTGCTGCTGCTGCTGTTCAGGTTATTTGTTCAGGTTATTTGTTCAGGTTGTTGTTGTTGCTGCTGCTGCTACTGATGATGATGATGATGATGATGATTATGCTGTTGTTGTGTTTTTTTGCTGCTGTTGTTGTTGTTGCAGTTGCTGTTGTTCAGGGTCTTTGTACGGGTAGTTGTTGTTGTTGTTGTTTTCCAGGCTGCTGTTGTTGCTGCTGCTATTGTTCAGGTTTGTTCAGGTCTTTGTTGTTTTTCAGGTTGTTGTTGCTGTTGCTGCTGTTGTTGTTGCTGTTGTTGTTCAGGTTCTTTGTTCAGGTCATTGTTGCTGTTGTTTTTCAGGATGTTGTTGTTGCTGCTGCTGCTACTGATAATGATGATGATGATGATGATGATGATCAGGTTATTTGTTCAGGTGATTGTTATTGTTTTATTGTTTCATTTTGTTTGATTTCTTTTTCTTTTTCAGGTTGTTGTGTTGCTACTGCTGTTATTGCTACTGATTATGCTGTTGTTAATACTGCTGATGTTGTTGTTGTTGTTGCCTCTGCTGTTGCTGTTGCTATTGTTCAGGTTCTTTGTTGAGGATATTGGTGTTGTTAGTTTTAAGGTTGTTGTTGTTGCTGCTGCCGCTACTGATGATGATGATGATTATGCTGTTGTTCTTGTGTGTTTTTTGCTGCTGCTACTGCTGCTGCTGTTGTTGTTGCAGTTGCTGTAGTTCAGGTTCTTTGTACGGGTAGTTGTTGTTGTTGTTGTTTTCCAGGTTGCTGCTGTTGTTGTTGTTGCTGTTGCTGTTGCTATTGTTCAGGTTTTTTGTTCAGGTCTTTGTTGTTTTTCAGGTTGTTGTTGCTGTTGCTGCTGTTGCTGCTGTTTTTGTTACTATTTCTGTTGTTCAGGTTCTTTGTTCAGGTCATAGTTGTTGTTGTTTTTCAGGATGTTGCTGCTGCTGCTGCTGATGATGATGATGATGATGCTATTGTTCAGGTTATTTGTTTAGGTGATTGTTATTGTTTTTAGCTCTACTGATCAGAGATCAGCAGAGCTTATGCCGTGGTGCGGCGTCCGTCGTCCGTCCGTCTGTCTGTCCGTCTGTCCGTCTGTCCGTTAACTTTTATTTGTAGCGACTACTCCTCTGAAACTACTGGATGGATATTCATAAAACTTTACAGAAATGTTGCCCATGAAGTCTAGTTGATCCTAGCAAAAATTCATGTTGATGTGAAATCCAAGATGGCCGCTAAAGCTAAAAATAGATTTTTTAAATTCAAGTTTGTAGCGACTACTTCTTGAAAACTATAAGTGATATTGATATGGGACTTTTTCTAAAATGATCAGCATGACATGATGTTGGTCCTTGTCGAAAATCGTTTTGATTTGAGTTATATTATGAAAACTTGTAGCGACTACTCCTCTGAAACTACTTGACGGATTTTCATGAAACTTCACAGGAATGTTGCTCTTGATGTCTAAATGATCCTAGCAAAATTTCAGGTCAGCCGGAAATTCAAGATGGCCGCCACGGCTAAAAATAGATTTTCAAAATACAAGTTTGTAGCGACTACTTCTTGAAAACTATAAGTGATATTGATATGGGACTTTTTCTAAAATGATCAGCAGGACATGATGTTGGTCCTTATCAAAAATCGTTTTGATTCGACGTTAAACGTGACTGCCAGCGGCCATCTTTGTTTACATAGAGTTATATAGTAAAAACTTGTAGCGACTACTCCTCTGAAACTACTTGGCGGATTTTCATGAAACTTTACAGGAATGTTGCTCTTAATGTCTAATTGATCCTAGCAAAATTTCAGATCGGCCAGAAATTCAAGATGGCTGCCACAGTTAAAAATAGATTTTTAAAAAATAAGTTTGTAGCGACTACTTCTTGAAAACTATAAGTTATATTGATATGGGACTTTTTCTAAAATAATCAGCATGACATGATAGTTATCCGAGTCGAACACTATTTTGATTCGACATTAAACATGGCTGCCAGTGGCCATCTTTGTTTACATAGAGTTATATAATGAAAACTTGTAGCGACTACTCCTCTGAAACTACTTGATGGATTTTCATGAAACTTCACAGAAATGTTGCTCTTGATGTCTAATTGATCCTAGCAAAATTCCAGGTCGGCCGGAAATTCAAGATGGCCGCTATGGCTAAAAATAGATTTTCAAAATACAAGTTTGTAGCGACTACTTCTTGAAAACTATAAGTGATATTGATATGGGACTTTTTCTAAAATGCTCAGCATGACATGATGGTTATCCGAGTCGAACATTATTTTGATTCGACATTAAACATGGCTGCCAGTTTCCATCTTTGTTTACATAGAGTTATATAATGAAAACTTGTAGCGACTACTCCTCTGAAACTACTTGACGGATTTTCATGAAACTTCACAGAAATGTTGCTCTTGATGTCTAATTGATCCTAGCAAAATTTCAGGTCGGCCGGAAATACAAGATGGCCGCCATGGCTGAAAATAGCGACTACTTCTTGAAAACTATAAGTGATATTGATATGGGACTTTTTCTAAAATGATCAGTAAGACATGATGTTGATCCTTGTCAAAAATTATTTTGATTTGACATTAAACATGACCGCATCTTTGTTTACATAAGAGTAATATAATGAAAACTTGTAGCGACTACTCCTATGAAACTGCTTGATGGATTTTCATGAAACTTCACAGGAATGTTGACCTAGCTATCAAATATCTATCAGTAGAGCTTCAAGGTCATTGACCTCTTGTTTTTATTGTTTTATTTTGATTTCTTTTTCTTTTTCATGTTGTTGTATTGCTGCTGCTGTTATTGCTACTCATTATGCTGTTGTTGCTGCTGTTGTTGTTGCTGCTGTTGTTGTTGCTGCAGCTTCTGCTGCTGCCTTTGTGGTTGCTGTTCTTCAGGTTCTTTGTTCAATTCGTTGTTGTTGTTTTTCAGGTTGTTGCTGCTGCTGCTGCTGCTGTTTTTGTTCAGGTCATTGTTGTTGTTGTTTTTCATGTTGCTGTTGCTCAGGTTCTTTGTTCAGGTCATTG
Source organism: Cyrtodaria siliqua (assembly GCA_037043455.1). NCBI lineage: Eukaryota > Metazoa > Mollusca > Bivalvia > Adapedonta > Hiatellidae > Cyrtodaria > Cyrtodaria siliqua. The sequence continues at coordinate 46,611 of JAWPHD010003402.1, forward strand.
TTGTTGTTTTTAGGTTGTTGTTGCTACTAATGATGATGATGATAATTATGCTGTTGTTGCTTTTGTTCATGACTGTATTGTTGATGTTCACATCATTGTTGTTGTTGTTGTTGCCATTGTTGTAGTTTTGTTGTTGTTGTTTTGTTGCTGCTGTTGCTATTGTTCAGGTTCATTGTTCGGCTGTTTGTTGTTGTTTTTCAGGTTGTTGCTGTTGTTGATTATGATGTTGTTGTTTTTGGTGCTTCTGCTGCTGTTGTTATTGCTGTTGCTGCTGTTCAGGTTATTTGTTCTGGTCATTGTTGTTGTTGTTGTTTTAAGGTGAGCAGCTGCAGCTGCTGTTGCTGTTGCTGTTGTTGTTGCTGTTGCTGCTGTTCAGGTTATTTGTTCAGGTTGTTGTTATTGCTGATGCTGCTACTGATGATGATGATGATTATGCTGTTGTTGTGTGTTTTTTTTGCTGCTGTTGCTGCTGCTGTTGTTGTTGCAGTTGCTGTAGTTCAGGGTCTTTGTATGGGTAGTTGTTGTTGCTGTTGTTTTCAAGGTTGCTGCTGTTGTTGTTGTTGCTGTTGCTGCTGCTATTGTTCAGGTTTGTTCAGGTCTTTGTTGTTTTTCAGGTTGTTGTTGCTGTTGTTGCTGTTGCTGCTGTTGTTGTTCAGGTTCTTTGTTCAGGTCATTGTTGTTGTTGTTTTTCAGGATGTTGTTGTTGCTGCTGCTGCCACTGATAATGATGATGATGATGATGATGATGATGTTCAGGTGATTGTTATTGTTTTATTGTTGTTTTATTGTTTTATTTTGTTTGATTTCTTTTTCTTTTTCAGGTTGTTGTGTTGCTACTGCTGTTATTGCTACTGATTATGCTGCTGGTGATGCTGCTGATGTTGTTGTTGTTGTTGCTGCTGCTGTTGCTGTTGCTATTGTCCAGGTTCTTTGTTCAGGATATTGGTGTTGTTAGTTTTAAGGTTGTTGCTGCTGCTGCTACTGATGATGATGATGATTATGCTGTTGTTGTTGTGTGTTATTTGCTGCTGCTGCTGCTGTTGTTGTTGCAGTTGCTGTTGTTCAGGTTCTTTGTTCAGGTCATTGTTGTTGTTGTTTTTTAGGATGTTGTTGTTGCTACTGATGATGATGATGATGATGATGATGATGATGATGATGTATTGTTCAGGTTATTTGTTCAGGTGATTGTTATTGTTTTGTTGTTGTTTTATTTTGTTTGATTTCTTTTTCTTTTTCAGGTTGTTGTGTTGCTGCTGCTGTTGTTGTTACTGTTTCTGTTGTTCAAGTTTGTTTAGGTCATTGTTGTTGTTTCTCAGGTTGTTGTTGTTTTAAGGTTGCTACTGCTACTGTTGCTGTTGTTGTTGCTGCTGCTGCTGTTCAGGTTATTTGTTCAGGTCAATGTTGTTGTTTTCAGGTTGTTGTTGCTGCTACTGATGATGATGATGATGATAATTATGCTGTTTTGTTGTAGTTCATGTCTGTATTGTTGTTGTTGTTCATATCATTGTTGTTGTTGCCGATGTTTTGTTGTTGTTGTTTTGTTGCTGCTGCTGTTGCTATTGTTCAGGTTCTTTGTTCATGTCTTTGTTGTTTTTCAGGTAGTTGTTGCTGTTGCTGCTGTTGTTGTTGCTGTTGCTGTTGTTCAGGTTCTTTGTTCAGGTCATTGTTGTTGATGTTCACATCGTTGTTGTTGTTGTTATTGCCATTGTTGTAGTTTTGTTGTTGTTTTGTTGCTGCTGTTCAGGTTCATTGTTCAGCTGTTTGTTGTTGTTTTTCAGGTTGCTGTTGTTGATTATGATGTTGTTGTTTTTGGTGCTTCTGCTGCTGTTGTTTTTGCTGTTGGTGCTGTTCAGGTTATTTGTTCTGGACATTGTTGTTGTTGTTGTTTTAAGGTTGCTGCTGCTGCAGCTGCTGCAGCTGCTGCAGCTGCTGTTGCTGTTGCTGTTGCTGCTGTTCAGGTTATTTGTTCAGGTTGTTGTTATTGCTGATGCTGCTACTGATGATGATGATGATTATGCTGTTGTTGTGTTTTTTTTGGTGCTGCTGCTGCTGCTGTTGTTGTTGCAGTTGCTGTAGTTCAGGGTCTTTGTACGGGTAGTTGTTGTTGCTGTTGTTTTCAAGGTTGCTGCTGTTGTTGTTGTTGCTGTTGCTGCTGCTATTGTTCAGGTTTGTTCAGGTCTTTGTTGTTTTTCAGGTTGTTGTTGCTGTTGCTGCTGTTGTTGTTGCTGTTGCTGTTGTTCAGATTCTTTGTTCAGGTCATTGTTGATGTTTTTCAGGATGTTGTTGTTGCTGCTGCTGCTGCTACTAATGATGATGATGATGATGATGTATTGTTCAGGTTATTTGTTCAGGTGTTTGTTATTGTTTTGTTGTTGTTTTATTTTGTTCTTTTTCTTTTTCAGGTTGTTGTGTTGCTGCTGCTGCTGTTGCTGTTGCTATTGTTCAGGTTCTTTGTTCAGGATATTGGTGTTGTTAGTTCTAATGTTGTTGCTGCTGCTGCTGCTGCTACTGATGATGATGATGATTATGCTGTTGTTCTTGTGTGTTTTTTGCTGCTGCTGCTGCTGCTGCTGTTGTTGTTGCAGTTGCTGTAGTTCAGGTTCTTTGTACGGGTAGTTGTTGTTGTTGTTGTTTTCCAGGTTGCTGCTGTTGTTGTTGTTGCTGTTTCTGGTGCTATTGTTCAGGTTTTTTGTTCAGGTCTTTGTTGTTTTTCAGGTTGTTGTTGCTGTTGCTGCTGTTGTTGTTGCTGTTGCTGTTATTGTTCAGGTTCTTTGTTCAGGTCATTGTTGTTGTTTTTCAGGATGTTGTTGTTGCTGCTGCTGCTACTGATGATGATGATGATGATGTATTGTTCAGGTTATTTGTTCAGGTGATTGTTATTGTTTTGTTGTTGTTTAATTTTGTTTGATTTCTTTTTCTTTTTCAGGTTGTTGTGTTGCTGCTGCTGTTGTTGTTACTGTTTCTGTTGTTCAAGTTTGTTTAGGTCATTGTTGTTGTTTCTCAGGTTGTTGTTGTATTAAGGTTGCTACTGCTACTGTTGCTGTTGTTGTTGCTGCTGCTGCTGTTCAGGTTATTTGTTCAGGTCATTGTTGTTGTTTTTCAGGTTGTTGTTGCTGCTGCTGTTGCTGTTGCTGTTGTTCAGGTTCTTTGTTCAGGTCATTGTTGTTGTTTTTCAGGATGTTGTTGTTGTTGCTGCTGCTGTTGTTGTTGCTGTTGCTGTTGTTCAGGTTCTTTGTTCAGGTCATTGTTGTTGTTTTTCAGGATGTTGTTGTTGTTGTTGCTGCTGCTGCTGTTCAGGTTATTTGTTCAGGTTGTTGTTGTTGCTGCTGCTGCTACTGATGATGATGATGATGATGATGATTATGCTGTTGTTGTGTTTTTTTTGCTGCTGTTGTTGTTGTTGCAGTTGCTGTTGTTCAGGGTCTTTGTATGGGTAGTTGTTGTTGTTGTTGTTTTCCAGGCTGCTGTTGTTGCTGTTGTTGCTGCTGCTATTGTTCAGGTTTGTTCAGGTCTTTGTTGTTTTTCAGGTTGTTGTTGCTGTTGCTGCTGTTGTTGTTGCTGTTGTTGTTCAGGTTCTTTGTTCAGGTCATTGTTGCTGTTGTTTTTCAGGATGTTGTTGTTGCTGCTGCTACTACTGATGATGATGATGATAACGATGATGATGATGATGATCAGGTTATTTGTTCAGGTGATTGTTATTGTTTTATTGTTTCATTTTGTTTGATTTCTTTTTCTTTTTCAGGTTGTTGTGTTGCTACTGCTGTTATTGCTACTGATTATGCTGTTGTTAATACTGCTGATGTTGTTGTTGTTGCTGCTGCTGTTGCTGTTGCTATTGTTCAGGTTCTTTGTTCAGGATATTGGTGTTGTTAGTTTTAAGGTTGTTGTTGTTGCTGCTGCCGCTACTGATGATGATGATGATTATGCTGTTGTTCTTGTGTGTTTTTTGCTGCTGCTACTGCTGCTGCTGTTGTTGTTGCAGTTGCTGTAGTTCAGGTTCTTTGTACGGGTAGTTGTTGTTGTTGTTGTTTTCCAGGTTGCTGCTGTTGTTGTTGTTGCTGTTGCAGTTGCTGTTGTTATTGTTCAGGTCTTTGTTATTTTTCAGGTTGTTGCTGCTGTTGCTGCTGTTGCTGCTGTTGCTGCTGTTGCTGCTGTTGCTGCTGTTGCTGCTGTTTTTGTTACTGTTTCTGTTGTTCAGGTTCTTTGTTCAGGTCATCGTTGTTGTTGTTTTTCAGGATGTTGCTGCTGCTGCTGCTGCTGCTGCTGATGATGATGTTATTGTTCAGGTTATTTGTTCAGGTGATTGTTATTGTTTTTTGTTTTTTTATTGTTTTATTTTGTTTGATTTCTTTTTCTTTTTCATGTTGTTGTGTTGCTGCTGCTGTTATTGCTACTCATTATGCTGTTGTTGCTGCTGTTGTTGTTGCTGCCGCTTCTGCTGCTGCCTTTGTGGTTGCTGTTCTTCAGGTTCTTTGTTCAATTCGTTGTTGTTGTTTTTCAGGTTGTTGCTGCTGCTGCTGCTGTTTTTGTTCAGGTCATTGTTGTTGTTGTTTTTCATGTTGCTGTTGCTCAGGTTCTTTGTTCAGGTCATTGTTGTTGTTTTTAGGTTGTTGTTGCTACTAATGATGATGATGATAATTATGCTGTTGTTGCTTTTGTTCATGTCTGTATTGTTGATGTTCACATCGTTGTTGTTGTTGTTGTTGTTGCCATTGTTGTAGTTTTGTTGTTGTTGTTTTGTTGCTGCTGTTGCTATTGTTCAGGTTCATTGTTCGGCTGTTTGTTGTTGTTTTTCAGGTTGTTGCTGTTGTTGATTATGATGTTGTTGTTTTTGGTGCTTCTGCTGCTGTTGTTATTGCTGTTGCTGCTGTTCAGGTTATTTGTTCTGGTCATTGTTGTTGTTGTTGTTTTAAGGTTGCTGCTGCTGCAGCTGCTGCAGCTGCTGCAGCTGCTGTTGCTGTTGTTGTTGCTGTTGCTGCTGTTCAGGTTATTTGTTCAGGTTGTTGTTATTGCAGATGCTGCTACTGATGATGATGATGATGATTATGCTGTTGTTGTGTGTTTTTTTGCTGCTGTTACTGCTGCTGTTGTTGTTGCAGTTGCTGTAGTTCAGGGTCTTTGTATGGGTAGTTGTTGTTGCTGTTGTTTTCAAGTTTGCTGCTGTTGTTGTTGTTGCTGTTGCTGCTGCTATTGTTCAGGTTTGTTCAGGTCTTTGTTGTTTTTCAGGTTGTTGTTGCTGTTGCTGCTGTTGTTGTTCAGGTTCTTTGTTCAGGTCATTGTTGTTGTTGTTTTTCAGGATGTTGTTGTTGCTGCTGCTGCCACTGATAATGATGATGATGATGATGATGATGATGTTCAGGTTATTTGTTCAGGTGATTGTTATTGTTTTATTGTTGTTTTATTGTTTTATTTTGTTTGATTTCTTTTTCTTTTTCAGGTTGTTGTGTTGCTACTGCTGTTATTGCTACTGATTATGCTGCTGGTGATGCTGCTGATGTTGTTGTTGTTGTTGTTGCTGCTGCTGTTGCTGTTGCTATTGTTCAGGTTCTTTGTTCAGGATATTGGTGTTGTTAGTTTTAAGGTTGTTGTTGTTGCTGCTGCTGCTACTGATGATGATGATGATTATGCTGTTGTTGTTGTGTGTTTTTTGCTGCTGCTGCTGCTGTTGTTGTTGCAGTTGCTGTTGTTCAGGTTCTTTGTTCAGGTCATTGTTGTTGTTGTTTTTTAGGATGTTGTTGTTGCTACTGATGATGATGATGATGATGTATTGTTCAGGTTATTTGTTCAGGTGATTGTTATTGTTTTGTTGTTGTTTTATTTTGTTTGATTTCTTTTTCTTTTTCAGGTTGTTGTGTTGCTGCTGCTGTTGTTGTTACTGTTTCTGTTGTTCAAGTTTGTTTAGGTCATTGTTGTTGTTTCTCAGGTTGTTGTTGTTTTAAGGTTGCTACTGCTACTGTTGCTGTTGTTGTTGCTGCTGCTGCTGTTCAGGTTATTTGTTCAGGTCAATGTTGTTGTTTTCAGGTTGTTGTTGCTGCTACTGATGATGATGATGATGATGATTATGCTGTTGTTGTTGTAGTTCATGTCTGTATTGTTGTTGTTGTTCATATCATTGTTGTTGTTGCCGATGTTTTGTTGTTGTTGTTTTGTTGCTGCTGCTGTTGCTATTGTTCAGGTTCTTTGTTCATGTCTTTGTTGTTTTTCAGGTAGTTGTTGCTGTTGCTGCTGTTGTTGTTGCTGTTGCTGTTGTTCAGGTTCTTTGTTCAGGTCATTGTTGTTGATGTTCACATCGTTGTTGTTGTTGTTATTGCCATTGTTGTTGTTTTGTTGTTGTTTTGTTGAGGCTGTTCAGGTTCATTGTTCAGCTGTTTGTTGTTGTTTTTCAGGTTGCTGTTGTTGATTATGATGTTGTTGTTTTTGGTGCTTCTGCTGCTGTTGTTTTTGCTGTTGCTGCTGTTCAGGTTATTTGTTCTGGACATTGTTGTTGTTGTTTTAAGGTTGCTGCTGCTGCTGCTGCTGTTCAGGTTATTTGTTCAGGTTGTTGTTATTGCTGATGCTGCTACTGATGATGATGATGATTATGCTGTTGTTTTTTTTGGTGCTGCTGCTGCTGCTGTTGTTGTTGCAGTTGCTGTAGTTCAGGGTATTTGTACGGGTAGTTGTTGTTGCTGTTGTTTTCAAGGTTGCTGATGTTGTTGTTGTTGCTGTTGCTGCTGCTATTGTTCAGGTTTGTTCAGGTCTTTGTTGTTTTTCTGGTTGTTGTTGCTGTTGCTGCTGTTGTTGTTGCTGTTGCTGTTGTTCAGATTCTTTGTTCAGGTCATTGTTGTTGTTTTTCAGCATGTTGTTGTTGCTGCTGCTGCTGCTACTAATGATGATGATGATGATGATGTATTGTTCAGGTTATTTGTTCAGGTGTTTGTTATTGTTTTGTTGTTGTTTTATTTTGTTTGATTTGTTTTTCTTTTTCAGGTTGTTGTGTTGCTGCTGCTGCTGTTGCTGTTGCTATTGTTCAGGTTCTTTGTTCAGGATATTGGTGTTGTTAGTTCTAATGTTGTTGCTGCTGCTGCTGCTGCTACTGATGATGATGATGATGATTATGCTGTTGTTCTTGTGTGTTTTTTGCTGCTGCTGCTGCTGCTGCTGTTGTTGTTGCAGTTGCTGTAGTTCAGGTTCTTTGTACGGGTAGTTGTTGTTGTTGTTTTCCAGGTTGCTGCTGTTGTTGTTGTTGCTGTTTCTGGTGCTATTGTTCAGGTTTTTTGTTCAGGTCTTTGTTGTTTTTCAGGTTGTTGTTGCTGTTGCTGCTGTTGTTGTTGCTGTTGCTGTTATTGTTCAGGTTCTTTGTTCAGGTCATTGTTGTTGTTTTTCAGGATATTGTTGTTGCTGCTGCTGCTACTGATGATGATGATGATGATGATGATGTATTGTTCAGGTTATTTGTTCAGGTGATTGTTATTGTTTTGTTGTTGTTTAATTTTGTTTGATTTCTTTTTCTTTTTCAGGTTGTTGTGTTGCTGCTGCTGTTGTTGTTACTGTTTCTGTTGTTCAAGTCTGTTTAGGTCATTGTTGTTGTTTCTCAGGTTGTTGTTGTATTAAGATTGCTACTGCTACTGTTGCTGTTGTTGTTGCTGCTGCTGCTGTTCAGGTTATTTGTTCAGGTCATTGTTGTTGTTTTTCAGGTTGTTGTTGCTGCTGCTGTTGCTGTTGCTGTTGCTTTGTTCAGGTTCTTTGTTTAGGTCATTGTTGTTGTTTTTCAGGATGTTGTTGTTGTTGCTGCTGCTGTTGTTGTTGCTGTTGCTGTTGTTCAGGTTCTTTGTTCAGGTCATTGTTGTTGTTTTTCAGGATGTTGTTGTTGTTGTTGCTGCTGCTGCTGTTCAGGTTATTTGTTCAGGTTATTTGTTCAGGTTGTTGTTGCTGCTGCTGCTGCTACTGATGATGATGATGATGATGATGATTATGCTGTTGTTGTGTTTTTTTGCTGCTGTTGTTGTTGTTGCAGTTGCTGTTGTTCAGGGTCTTTGTACGGGTAGTTGTTGTTGTTGTTGTTTTCCAGGCTGCTGTTGTTGCTGCTGCTATTGTTCAGGTTTGTTCAGGTCTTTGTTGTTTTTCAGGTTGTTGTTGCTGTTGCTGCTGTTGTTGTTGCTGTTGTTGTTCAGGTTCTTTGTTCAGGTCATTGTTGCTGTTGTTTTTCAGGATGTTGTTGTTGCTGCTGCTGCTACTGATGATGATGATGATGATGACGATGATGATGATGATGATCAGGTTATTTGTTCAGGTGATTGTTATTGTTTTATTGTTTCATTTTGTTTGATTTCTTTTTCTTTTTCAGGTTGTTGTGTTGCTACTACTGTTATTGCTACTGATTATGCTGTTGTTAATACTGCTGATGTTGTTGTTGTTGTTGCCTCTGCTGTTGCTGTTGCTATTGTTCAGGTTCTTTGTTGAGGATATTGGTGTTGTTAGTTTTAAGGTTGTTGTTGTTGCTGCTGCCGCTACTGATGATGATGATGATTATGCTGTTGTTCTTGTGTGTTTTTTGCTGCTGCTACTGCTGCTGCTGTTGTTGTTGCAGTTGCTGTAGTTCAGGTTCTTTGTACGGGTAGTTGTTGTTGTTGATGTTTTCCAGGTTGCTGCTGTTGTTGTTGTTGCTGTTGCTGTTGCTATTGTTCAGGTTTTTTGTTCAGGTCTTTGTTGTTTTTCTGGTTGTTGTTGCTGTTGCTGCTATTGCTGCTGTTTTTGTTACTATTTCTTTTGTTCAGGTTCTTTGTTCAGGTCATAGTTGTTGTTGTTTTTCAGGATGTTGCTGCTGCTGCTGCTGCTGATGATGATGATGATGCTATTGTTCAGGTTATTTGTTCAGGTGATTGTTATTGTTTTTTGTTTTTTTTATTGTTTTATTTTGATTTCTTTTTCTTTTTCATGTTGTTGTATTGCTGCTGCTGTTATTGCTACTCATTATGCTGTTGTTGCTGCTGTTGTTGTTGCTGCTGTTGTTGTTGCTGCAGCTTCTGCTGCTGCCTTTGTGGTTGCTGTTCTTCAGGTTCTTTGTTCAAATCGTTGTTGTTGTTTTTCAGGTTGTTGCTGCTGCTGCTGCTGTTTTTGTTCAGGTCATTGTTGTTGTTGTTTTTCATGTTGCTGTTGCTCAGGTTCTTTGTTCAGGTCATTGTTGTTGTTTTTAGGTTGTTGTTGCTACTAATGATGATGATGATAATTATGCTGTTGTTGCTTTTGTTCATGTCTGTATTGTTGATGTTCACATCATTGTTGTTGTTGTTGTTGCCATTGTTGTAGTTTTGTTGTTGTTGTTTTGTTGCTGCTGTTGCTATTGTTCAGGTTCATTGTTCGGCTGTTTGTTGTTGTTTTTCAGGTTGTTGCTGTTGTTGATTATGATGTTGTTGTTTTTGGTGCTTCTGCTGCTGTTGTTATTGCTGTTGCTGCTGTTCAGGTTATTTGTTCTGGTCATTGTTGTTGTTGTTGTTTTAAGGTTGCTGCTCTGCAGCTGCAGCTGCTGTTGCTGTTGCTGTTGTTGTTGCTGTTGCTGCTGTTCAGGTTATTTGTTCAGGTTGTTGTTATTGCTGATGCTGCTACTGATGATGATGATGATTATGCTGTTGTTGTGTGTTTTTTTTGCTGCTGTTGCTGCTGCTGTTGTTGTTGCAGTTGCTGTAGTTCAGGGTCTTTGTATGGGTAGTTGTTGTTGCTGTTGTTTTCAAGGTTGCTGCTGTTGTTGTTGTTGCTGTTGCTGCTGCTATTGTTCAGGTTTGTTCAGGTCTTTGTTGTTTTTCAGGTTGTTGTTGCTGTTGTTGCTGTTGCTGCTGTTGTTGTTCAGGTTCTTTGTTCAGGTCATTGTTGTTGTTGTTTTTCAGGATGTTGTTGTTGCTGCTGCTGCCACTGATTATGATGATGATGATGATGATGATGATGTTCAGGTTATTTGTTCAGGTGATTGTTATTGTTTTATTGTTGTTTTATTGTTTTATTTTGTTTGATTTCTTTTTCTTTTTCAGGTTGTTGTGTTGCTACTGCTGTTATTGCTACTGATTATGCTGCTGGTGATGCTGCTGATGTTGTTGTTGTTGTTGCTGCTGCTGTTGCTGTTGCTATTGTTCAGGTTCTTTGTTCAGGATATTGGTGTTGTTAGTTTTAAGGTTGTTGCTGCTGCTGCTACTGATGATGATGATGATTATGCTGTTGTTGTTGTGTGTTTTTTGCTGCTGCTGTTGTTGTTGCAGTTGCTGTTGTTCAGGTTCTTTGTTCAGGTCATTGTTGTTGTTGTTTTTTAGGATGTTGTTGTTGCTACTGATGATGATGATGATGATGATGATGTATTGTTCAGGTTATTTGTTCAGGTGATTGTTATTGTTTTGTTGTTTTATTTTGTTTGATTTCTTTTTCTTTTTCAGGTTGTTGTGTTGCTGCTGCTGTTGTTGTTACTGTTTCTGTTGTTCAAGTTTGTTTAGGTCATTGTTGTTGTTTCTCAGGTTGTTGTTGTTTTAAGGTTGCTACTGCTACTGTTGCTGTTGTTGTTGCTGCTGCTGCTGTTCAGGTTATTTGTTCAGGTCAATGTTGTTGTTTTCAGGTTGTTGTTGCTGCTACTGATGATGATGATGATGATGATTATGCTGTTGTTGTTGTAGTTCATGTCTGTATTGTTGTTGTTGTTCATATCATTGTTGTTGTTGCCGATGTTTTGTTGTTGTTGTTTTGTTGCTGCTGCTGTTGCTATTGTTCAGGTTCTTTGTTCATGTCTTTGTTGTTTTTCAGGTAGTTGTTGCTGTTGCTGCTGTTGTTGTTGCTGTTGCTGTTGTTCAGGTTCTTTGTTCAGGTCATTGTTGTTGATGTTCACATCGTTGTTGTTGTTGTTATTGCCATTGTTGTAGTTTTGTTGTTGTTTTGTTGCTGCTGTTCAGGTTCATTGTTCAGCTGTTTGTTGTTGTTTTTCAGGTTGCTGTTGTTGATTATGATGTTGTTGTTGTTGTTGCAGTTGCTGTTGTTCAGGGTCTTTGTACGGGTAGTTGTTGTTGTTGTTGTTTTCCAGGCTGCTGTTGTTGCTGCTGCTATTGTTTAGGTTTGTTCAGGTCTTTGTTGTTTTTCAGGTTGTTGTTGCTGTTGCTGCTGTTGTTGTTGCTGTTGCTGTTATTGTTCAGGTTCTTTGTTCAGGTCATTGTTGTTGTTTTTCAGGATGTTGTTGTTGCTGCTGCTGCTACTGATGATGATGATGATGATGATGATGTATTGTTCAGGTGATTGTTATTGTTTTGTTGTTGTTTAATTTTGTTTGATTTCTTTTTCTTTTTCAGGTTGTTGTGTTGCTGCTGCTGTTGTTGTTACTGTTTCTGTTGTTCAAGTTTGTTTAGGTCATTGTTGTTGTTTCTCAGGTTGTTGTTGTATTAAGGTTGCTACTGCTACTGTTGCTGTTGTTGTTGCTGCTGCTGCTGTTCAGGTTATTTGTTCAGGTCATTGTTGTTGTTTTTCAGGTTGTTGTTGCTGCTGCTGTTGCTGTTGCTGTTGCTGTTGTTCAGGTTCTTTGTTCAGGTCATTGTTGTTGTTTTTCAGGATGTTGTTGTTGCTGCTGCTGTTGTTGTTGTTGCTGTTGCTGTTGTTCAGGTTCTTTGTTCAGGTCATTGTTGTTGTTTTTCAGGATGTTGTTGTTGTTGCTGCTGCTGCTGCTGTTCAGGTTCTTTGTTCAGGGTATTGTTGTTGTTTTTCAGGATGTTGTTGTTGTTGCTGCTGCTGCTGCTGTTCAGGTTATTTGTTCAGTTTGTTGTTGTTGCTGCTGCTGCTACTGATGATGATGATGATGATGATGATTATGCTGTTGTTGTGTTTTTTTTGCTGCTGTTGTTGTTGTTGCAGTTGCTGTTGTTCAGGGTCTTTGTACGGGTAGTTGTTGTTGTTGTTGTTTTCCAGGCTGCTGTTGTTGCTGCTGCTATTGTTCAGGTTTGTTCAGGTCTTTGTTGTTTTTCAGGTTGTTGTTGCTGTTGCTGCTGTTGTTGTTGCTGTTGTTGTTCAGGTTCTTTGTTCAGGTCATTATTGCTGTTGTTTTTCAGGATGTTGTTGTTGCTGCTGCTGCTACTGATGATGATGATGATGACGATGATGATGATGATGATCAGGTTATTTGTTCAGGTGATTGTTATTGTTTTATTGTTTCATTTTGTTTGATTTCTTTTTCTTTTTCAGGTTGTTGTGTTGCTACTGCTGTTATTGCTACTGATTATGCTGTTGTTAATACTGCTGATGTTGTTGTTGTTGCTGCTGCTGTTGCTGTTGCTATTGTTCAGGTTCTTTGTTCAGGATATTGGTGTTGTTAGTTTTAAGGTTGTTGTTGTTGCTGCTGCCGCTACTGATGATGATGATGATTATGCTGTTGTTCTTGTGTATTTTTTGCTGCTGCTACTGCTGCTGCTGTTGTTGTTGCAGTTGCTGTAGTTCAGGTTCTTTGTACGGGTAGTTGTTGTTGTTGTTGTTTTCCAGGTTGCTGCTGTTGTTGTTGTTGCTGTTGCTGTTGCTATTGTTCAGGTTTTTTGTTTAGGTCTTTGTTGTTTTTCAGGTTGTTGTTGCTGTTGCTGCTGTTGCTGCTGTTGCTGCTGTTTTTGTTACTGTTTCTGTTGTTCAGGTTCTTTGTTCAGGTCATAGTTGTTGTTGTTTTTCAGGATGTTGCTGCTGCTGCTGCTGCTGCTGCTGCTGCTGCTGATGATGATGATGATGCTATTGTTCAGGTTATTTGTTCAGGTGATTGTTATTGTTTTTTGTTTTTTTATTGTTTGATTTTGTTTGATTTCTTTTTCTTTTTCATGTTGTTGTGTTGCTGCTGCTGTTATTGCTACTCATTATGCTGTTGTTGCTGCTGTTGTTGTTGCTGCAGCTTCTGCTGCTGCCTTTGTGGTTGCTGTTCTTCAGGTTCTTTGTTCAATTCGTTGTTGTTGTTTTTCAGGTTGTTGCTGCTGCTGCTGCTGTTTTTGTTCAGGTCATTGTTGTTGTTGTTTTTCATGTTGCTGTTGCTCAGGTTCTTTGTTCAGGTCATTGTTGTTGTTTTTAGGTTGTTGTTGCTACTAATGATGATGATGATAATTATGCTGTTGTTGCTTTTGTTCATGTCTGTATTGTTGATGTTCACATCACTGTTGTTGTTGTTGTTGCCATTGTTGTAGTTTTGTTGTTGTTGTTTTGTTGCTGCTGTTGCTATTGTTCAGGTTCATTGTTCGGCTGTTTGTTGTTGTTTTTCAGGTTGTTGCTGTTGTTGATTATGATGTTGTTGTTTTTGGTGCTTCTGCTGCTGTTGTTATTGCTTTTGCTTCTGTTCAGGTTATTTGTTCTGGTCATTGTTGTTGTTGTTGTTTTAAGGTTGCTGCTGCTGCAGCTGCTGCAGCTGCTGCAGCTTGTGTTGCTGTTGCTGTTGTTGTTGCTGTTGCTGCTGTTCAGGTTATTTGTTCAGGTTGTTGTTATTGCTGATGCTGCTACTGATGATGATGATGATTATGCTGTTGTTGTGTGTTTTTTTGCTGCTGTTGCTGCTGCTGTTGTTGTTGCAGTTGCTGTAGTTCAGGGTCTTTGTATGGTTAGTTGTTGTTTGTGTTGTTTTCAAGGTTGCTGCTGTTGTTGTTGTTGCTGTTGCTGCTGCTATTGTTCAGGTTTGTTCAGGTCTTTGTTGTTTTTCAGGTTGTTGTTGCTGTTGCTGCTGTTGTTGTTCAGGTTCTTTGTTCAGGTCATTGTTGTTTTTGTTTTTCAGGATGTTGTTGTTGCTGCTGCTGCCACTGATAATGATGATGATGATGATGATGATGATGTTCAGGTTATTTGTTCAGGTGATTGTTATTGTTTTATTGTTGTTTTATTGTTTTATTTTGTTTGATTTCTTTTTCTTTTTCAGGTTGTTGTGTTGCTACTGCTGTTATTGCTACTGATTATGCTGCTGGTGATGCTGCTGATGTTGTTGTTGTTGTTGCTGCTGCTGTTGCTGTTGCTATTGTTCAGGTTCTTTGTTCAGGATATTGGTGTTGTTAGTTTTAAGGTTGTTGCTGCTGCTGCTACTGATGATGATGATGATTATGCTGTTGTTGTTGTGTGTTTTTTGCTGCTGCTGCTGCTGTTGTTGTTGCAGTTGCTGTTGTTCAGGTTCTTTGTTCAGGTCATTGTTGTTGTTGTTTTTTAGGATGTTGTTGTTGCTACAGATGATGATGATGATGATGATGATGTATTGTTCAGGTTATTTGTTCAGGTGATTGTTATTGTTTTGTTGTTGTTTTATTTTGTTTGATTTCTTTTTCTTTTTCAGGTTGTTGTGTTGCTGCTGCTGTTGTTGTTACTGTTTCTGTTGTTCAAGTTTGTTTAGGTCATTGTTGTTGTTTCTCAGGTTGTTGTTGTTTTAAGGTTGCTACTGCTACTGTTGCTGTTGTTGTTGCTGCTGCTGCTGTTCAGGTTATTTGTTCAGGTCAATGTTGTTGTTTTCAGGTTGTTGTTGCTGCTACTGATGATGATGATGATGATGATTATGCTGTTGTTGTTGTAGTTCATGTCTGTATTGTTGTTGTTGTTCATATCATTGTTGTTGTTGCCGATGTTTTGTTGTTGTTGTTTTGTTGCTGCTGCTGTTGCTATTGTTCAGGTTCTTTGTTCATGTCTTTGTTGTTTTTCAGGTAGTTGTTGCTGTTGCTGCTGTTGTTGTTGCTGTTGCTGTTGTTCAGGTTCTTTGTTCAGGTCATTGTTGTTGATGTTCACATCGTTGTTGTTGTTGTTATTGCCATTGTTGTAGTTTTGTTGTTGTTTTGTTGCTGCTGTTCAGGTTCATTGTTCAGCTGTTTGTTGTTGTTTTTCAGGTTGCTGTTGTTGATTATGATGTTGTTGTTGTTGTTGCAGTTGCTGTTGTTCAGGGTCTTTGTACGGGTAGTTGTTGTTGTTGTTGTTTTCCAGGCTGCTGTTGTTGCTGCTGCTATTGTTCAGGTTTGTTCAGGTCTTTGTTGTTTTTCAGGTTGTTGTTGCTGTTGCTGCTGTTGTTGTTGCTGTTGCTGTTATTGTTCAGGTTCTTTGTTCAGGTCATTGTTGTTGTTTTTCAGGATGTTGTTGTTGCTGCTGCTGCTACTGATGATGATGATGATGATGATGATGATGTATTGTTCAGGTTATTTGTTCAGGTGATTGTTATTGTTTTGTTGTTGTTTAATTTTGTTTGATTTCTTTTTCTTTTTCAGGTTGTTGTGTTGCTGCTGCTGTTGTTGTTACTGTTTCTGTTGTTCAAGTTTGTTTAGGTCATTGTTGTTGTTTCTCAGGTTGTTGTTGTATTAAGGTTGCTACTGCTACTGTTGCTGTTGTTGTTGCTGCTGCTGCTGTTCAGGTTATTTGTTCAGGTCATTGTTGTTGTTTTTCAGGTTGTTGTGGCTGCTGCTGTTGCTGTTGCTGTTGCTGTTGTTCAGGTTCTTTGTTCAGGTCATTGTTGTTGTTTTTCAGGATGTTGTTGTTGCTGCTGCTGTTGTTGTTGTTGCTGTTGCTGTTGTTCAGGTTCTTTGTTCAAGTCATTGTTGTTGTTTTTCAGGATGTTGTTGTTGTTGCTGCTGCTGCTGCTGTTCAGGTTCTTTGTTCAGGTCATTGTTGTTGTTTTTCAGGATGTTGTTGTTGTTGCTGCTGCTGCTGCTGTTCAGGTTATTTGTTCAGTTTGTTGTTGTTGCTGCTGCTGCTACTGATGATGATGATGATGATTATGCTGTTGTTGTGTTTTTTTTGCTGCTGTTGTTGTTGTTGCAGTTGCTGTTGTTCAGGGTCTTTGTACGGGTAGTTGTTGTTGTTGTTTTCCAGGCTGCTGTTGTTGCTGCTGCTATTGTTCAGGTTTGTTCAGGTCTTTGTTGTTTTTCAGGTTGTTGTTGCTGTTGCTGCTGTTGTTGTTGCTGTTGTTGTTCAGGTTCTTTGTTCAGGTCATTATTGCTGTTGTTTTTCAGGATGTTGTTGTTGCTGCTGCTGCTACTGATGATGATGATGATGACGATGATGATGATGATGATCAGGTTATTTGTTCAGGTGATTGTTATTGTTTTATTGTTTCATTTTGTTTGATTTCTTTTTCTTTTTTAGGTTGTTGTGTTGCTACTGCTGTTATTGCTACTGATTATGCTGTTGTTAATACTGCTGATGTTGTTGTTGTTGCTGCTGCTGTTGCTGTTGCTATTGTTCAGGTTCTTTGTTCAGGATATTGGTGTTGTTAGTTTTAAGGTTGTTGTTGTTGCTGCTGCCGCTACTGATGATGATGATGATTATGCTGTTGTTCTTGTGTGTTTTTTGCTGCTGCTACTGCTGCTGCTGTTGTTGTTGCAGTTGCTGTAGTTCAGGTTCTTTGTACGGGTAGTTGTTGTTGTTGTTGTTTTCCAGGTTGCTGCTGTTGTTGTTGTTGTTGCTGTTGCTGTTGCTATTGTTCAGGTTTTTTGTTCAGGTCTTTGTTGTTTTTCAGGTTGTTGTTGCTGTTGCTGCTGTTGCTGCTGTTGCTGCTGTTGCTGCTGTTTTTGTTACTGTTTCTGTTGTTCATGTTCTTTGTTCAGGTCATAGTTGTTGTTGTTTTTCAGGATGTTGCTGCTGCTGCTGCTGCTGCTGCTGATGATGATGATGATGATGCTATTGTTCAGGTTATTTGTTCAGGTGATTGTTATTGTTTTTTGTTTTTTTATTGTTTGATTTTGTTTGATTTCTTTTTCTTTTTCATGTTGTTGTGTTGCTGCTGCTGTTATTGCTACTCATTATGCTGTTGTTGCTGCTGTTGTTGTTGCTGCAGCTTCTGCTGCTGCCTTTGTGGTTGCTGTTCTTCAGGTTCTTTGTTCAATTCGTTGTTGTTGTTTTTCAGGTTGTTGCTGCTGCTGCTGCTGTTTTTGTTCAGGTCATTGTTGTTGTTGTTTTTCATGTTGCTGTTGCTCAGGTTCTTTGTTCAGGTCATTGTTGTTGTTTTTAGGTTGTTGTTGCTACTAATGATGATGATGATAATTATGCTGTTGTTGCTTTTGTTCATGTCTGTATTGTTGATGTTCACATCACTGTTGTTGTTGTTGTTGCCATTGTTGTAGTTTTGTTGTTGTTGTTTTGTTGCTGCTGTTGCTATTGTTCAGGTTCATTGTTCGGCTGTTTGTTGTTGTTTTTCAGGTTGTTGCTGTTGTTGATTATGATGTTGTTGTTTTTGGTGCTTCTGCGTCTGTTGTTATTGCTTTTGCTTCTGTTCAGGTTATTTGTTCTGGTCATTGTTGTTGTTGTTGTTTTAAGGTTGCTGCTGCTGCAGCTGCTGCAGCTGCTGCAGCTTGTGTTGCTGTTGCTGTTGTTGTTGCTGTTGCTGCTGTTCAGGTTATTTGTTCAGGTTGTTGTTATTGCTGATGCTGCTACTGATGATGATGATGATTATGCTGTTGTTGTGTGTTTTTTTGCTGCTGTTGCTGCTGCTGTTGTTGTTGCAGTTGCTGTAGTTCAGGGTCTTTGTATGGGTAGTTGTTGTTGCTGTTGTTTTCAAGGTTGCTGCTGTTGTTGTTGTTGCTGTTGCTGCTGCTATTGTTCAGGTTTGTTCAGGTCTTTGTTGTTTTTCAGGTTGTTGTTGCTGTTGCTGCTGTTGTTGTTCAGGTTCTTTGTTCAGGTCATTGTTGTTGTTGTTTTTCAGGATGTTGTTGTTGCTGCTGCTGCCACTGATAATGATGATGATGATGATGATGATGATGATGATGATGTTCAGGTTATTTGTTCAGGTGATTGTTATTGTTTTATTGTTGTTTTATTGTTTTATTTTGTTTGATTTCTTTTTCTTTTTCAGGTTGTTGTGTTGCTACTGCTGTTATTGCTACTGATTATGCTGCTGGTGATGCTGCTGATGTTGTTGTTGTTGTTGCTGCTGCTGTTGCTGTTGCTATTGTTCAGGTTCTTTGTTCAGGATATTGGTGTTGTTAGTTTTAAGGTTGTTGCTGCTGCTGCTACTGATGATGATGATGATTATGCTGTTGTTGTTGTGTGTTTTTTGCTGCTGCTGCTGCTGTTGTTGTTGCAGTTGCTGTTGTTCAGGTTCTTTGTTCAGGTCATTGTTGTTGTTGTTTTTTAGGAAGTTGTTGTTGCTACTGATGATGATGATGATGATGATGATGTATTGTTCAGGTTATTTGTTCAGGTGATTGTTATTGTTTTGTTGTTGTTTTATTTTGTTTGATTTCTTTTTCTTTTTCAGGTTGTTGTGTTGCTGCTGCTGTTGTTGTTACTGTTTCTGTTGTTCAAGTTTGTTTAGGTCATTGTTGTTGTTTCTCAGGTTGTTGTTGTTTTAAGGTTGCTACTGCTACTGTTGCTGTTGTTGTTGCTGCTGCTGCTGTTCAGGTTATTTGTTCAGGTCAATGTTGTTGTTTTCAGGTTGTTGTTGCTGCTACTGATGATGATGATGATGATGATGATTATGCTGTTGTTGTTGTAGTTCATGTCTGTATTGTTGTTGTTGTTCATATCATTGTTGTTGTTGCCGATGTTTTGTTGTTGTTGTTTTGTTGCTGCTGCTGTTGATATTGTTCAGGTTCTTTGTTTATGTCTTTGTTGTTTTTCAGGTAGTTGTTGCTGTTGCTGCTGTTGTTGTTGCTGTTGCTGTTGTTCAGGTTCTTTGTTCAGGTCATTGTTGTTGATGTTCACATCGTTGTTGTTGTTGTTATTGCCATTGTTGTAGTTTTGTTGTTGTTTTGTTGCTGCTGTACAGGTTCATTGTTCAGCAGTTTGTTGTTGTTTTTCAGGTTGCTGTTGTTGATTATGATGTTGTTGTTTTTGGTGCTTCTGCTGCTGTTGTTTTTGCTGTTGCTGCTGTTCAGGTTATTTGTTCTGGTCATTGTTGTTGTTGTTGTTTTAAGGTTGCTGCTGCTGCAGCTGCTGCAGCTGCTGTTGCTGTTGCTGTTGCTGCTGTTCAGGTTATTTGTTCAGGTTGTTGTTATTGCTGATGCTGCTACTGATGATGATGATGATTATGCTGTTGTTGTGTTTTTTTTGGTGCTGCTGCTGCTGCTGTTGTTGTTGCAGTTGCTGTAGTTCAGGGTCTTTGTACGGGTAGTTGTTGTTGCTGTTGTTTTCAAGGTTGCTGCTGTTGTTGTTGTTGCTGTTGCTGCTGCTATTGTTCAGGTTTGTTCAGGTCTTTGTTGTTTTTCAGGTTGTTGTTGCTGTTGCTGCTGTTGTTGTTGCTGTTGCTGTTGTTCAGATTCTTTGTTCAGGTCATTGTTGTTGTTTTTCAGGATGTTGTTGTTGCTGCTGCTGCTGCTACTAATGATGATGATGATGATGATGTATTGTTCAGGTTATTTGTTCAGGTGTTTGTTATTGTTTTGTTGTTGTTTTATTTTGTTTGATTTCTTTTTCTTTTTCAGGTTGTTGTGTTGCTGCTGCTGCTGTTGCTGTTGCTATTGTTCAGGTTCTTTGTTCAGGATATTGGTGTTGTTAGTTCTAATGTTGTTGCTGCTGCTGCTGCTGCTACTGATGATGATGATGATTATGCTGTTGTTCTTGTGTGTTTTTTGCTGCTGCTGCTGCTGTTGTTGTTGCAGTTGCTGTAGTTCAGGTTCTTTGTACGGGTAGTTGTTGTTGTTGTTGTTGTTTTCCAGGTTGCTGCTGTTGTTGTTGTTGCTGTTTCTGGTGCTATTGTTCAGGTTTTTTGTTCAGGTCTTTGTTGTTTTTCAGGTTATTGTTGCTGTTGCTGCTGTTGTTGTTGCTGTTGCTGTTATTGTTCAGGTTCTTTGTTCAGGTCATTGTTGTTGTTTTTCAGGATGTTGTTGTTGCTGCTGCTATAATGATGATGATGATGATGATGATGATGTATTGTTCAGGTTATTTGTTCAGGTGATTGTTATTGTTTTGTTGTTGTTTAAATTTGTTTGATTTCTTTTTCTTTTTCAGGTTGTTGTGTTGCTGCTGCTGTTGTTGTTACTGTTTCTGTTGTTCAAGTTTGTTTAGGTCATTGTTGTTGTTTCTCAGGTTGTTGTTGTATTAAGGTTGCTACTGCTACTGTTGCTGTTGTTGTTGCTGCTGCTGCTGTTCAGGTTATTTGTTCAGGTCATTGTTGTTGTTTTTCAGGTTGTTGTGGCTGCTGCTGTTGCTGTTGCTGTTGCTGTTGTTCAGGTTCTTTGTTCAGGTCATTGTTGTTGTTTTTCAGGATGTTGTTGTTGCTGCTGCTGTTGTTGTTGTTGCTGTTGCTGTTGTTCAGGTTCTTTGTTCAGGTCATTGTTGTTGTTTTTCAGGATGTTGTTGTTGTTGCTGCTGCTGCTGCTGTTCAGGTTATTTGTTCAGGTTGTTGTTGTTGCTGCTGCTGCTACTGATGATGATGATGATGATGATGATTATGCTGTTGTTGTGTTTTTTTTGCTGCTGTTGTTGTTGCAGTTGCTGTTGTTCAGGGTCTTTGTACGGGTAGTTGTTGTTGTTGTTGTTTTCCAGGCTGCTGTTGTTGCTGCTGCTATTGTTCAGGTTTGTTCAGGTCTTTGTTGTTTTTCAGGTTGTTGTTGCTGTTGCTGCTGTTGTTGTTGCTGTTGTTGTTCAGGTTCTTTGTTCAGGTCATTGTTGCTGTTGTTTTTCATGATGTTGTTGTTGCTGCTGCTGCTACTGATGATGATGATGATGACGATGATGATGATGATGATCAGGTTATTTGTTCAGGTGATTGTTATTATTTTATTGTTTCATTTTGTTTGATTTCTTTTTCTTTTTCAGGTTGTTGTGTTGCTACTGCTGTTATTGCTACTGATTATGCTGTTGTTAATACTGCTGATGTTGTTGTTGTTGTTGCTGTTGCTATTGTTCATTGTTGTTGTTGTTTTTCATGTTGCTGTTGCTCAGGTTCTTTGTTCAGGTCAGGTCATTGTTGTTGTTTTTAGGTTGTTGTTGCTACTAATGATGATGATGATAATTATGCTGTTGTTGCTTTTGTTCATGTCTGTATTGTTGATGTTCACATCATTGTTGTTGTTGTTGTTGCCATTGTTGTAGTTTTGTTGTTGTTGTTTTGTTGCTGCTGTTGCTATTGTTCAGGTTCATTGTTCGGCTGTTTGTTGTTGTTTTTCAGGTTGTTGCTGTTGTTGATTATGATGTTGTTGTTTTTGGTGCTTCTGCTGCTGTTGTTATTGCTGTTGCTGCTGTTCAGGTTATTTGTTCTGGTCATTGTTGTTGTTGTTTTAAGGTTGCTGCTGCTGCAGCTGCTGCAGCTGCTGTTGCTGTTGCTTTGTTGTTGCTGTTGCTGCTGTTCAGGTTATTTGTTCAGGTTGTTGTTATTGCTGATGCTGCTACTGATGATGATGATGATTTTGCTGTTGTGTTTTTTTTTGCTGCTGTTGCTGCTGCTGTTGTTGTTGCAGTTGCTGTAGTTCAGGGTCTTTGTATGGGTAGTTGTTGTTGCTGTTGTTTTCAAGGTTGCTGCTGTTGTTGTTGTTGCTGTTGCTGCTGCTATTGTTGAGGTTTGTTCAGGTCTTTGTTGTTTTTCAGGTTGTTGTTGCTGTTGCTGCTGTTGTTGTTCAGGTTCTTTGTTCAGGTCATTGTTGTTGTTGTTTTTCAGGATGTTGTTGTTGCTGCTGCTGCCACTGATAATAATGATGATGATGATGATCATGATGTTCAGGTTATTTGTTTAGGTGATTGTTATTGTTTTATTGTTGTTTTATTGTTTTATTTTGTTTGATTTCTTTTTCTTTTTCAGGTTGTTGTGTTGCTACTGCTGTTATTGCTACTGATTATGCTGCTGGTGATGCTGGTGATGTTGTTGTTGTTGTTGCTGCTGCTGTTGCTGTTGCTATTGTTCAGGTTCTTTGTTCAGGATATTGGTGTTGTTAGTTTTAAGGTTGTTGTTGTTGCTGCTGCTGCTACTGATGATGATGATGATTATGCTGTTGTAGTTGTGTGTTTTTTGCTGCTGCTGCTGCTGTTGTTGTTGGAGTTGCTGTTGTTGAGGTTCTTTGTTCAGGTCATTGTTGTTGTTGTTTTTTAGGATGTTGTTGTTGCTACTGATGATGATGATGATGATGATGATGTATTGTTCAGGTTATTTGTTCAGATGATTGTTATTGTTTTGTTGTTGTTTTATTTTGTTTGATTTCTTTTTCTTTTTCAGGTTGTTGTGTTGCTGCTGCTGTTGTTGTTACTGTTTCTGTTGTTCAAGTTTGTTTAGGTCATTGTTGTTTTTTCTCAGGTTGTTGTTGTTTGAAGGTTGCTACTGCTACTGTTGCCGTTGTTGTTGCTGCTGCTGCTGTTCAGGTTATTTGTTCAGGTCAATGTTGTTGTTTTCAGGTTGTTGTTGCTGCTACTGATGATGATGATGATGATGATTATGCTGTTGTTGTTGTAGTTCATGTCTGTATTGTTGTTGTTGTTCATATCATTGTTGTTGTTGCCGATGTTTTGTTGTTGTTGTTTTCTTGCTGCTGCTGTTGCTATTGTTCAGGTTCTTTGTTCATGTCTTTGTTGTTTTTCAGGTAGTTTTTGCTGTTGCTGCTGTTGTTGTTGCTGTTGCTGTTATTCAGGTTCTTTGTTCAGGTCATTGTTGTTGATGTTCACATCGTTGTTGTTGTTGTTATTGCCATTGTTGTAGTTTTGTTGCTGCTGTTCAGGTTCATTGTTCAGCTGTTTGTTGTTGTTTTTCAGGTTGCTTTGTTGATTATGATGTTGTTGTTTTTGGTGCTTCTGCTGCTGTTGTTTTTGCTGTTGCTGCTGTTCAGGTTATTTGTTCTGGACATTGTTGTTGTTGTTGTTTTAAGGTTGCTGCTGCTGCAGCTGCTGCAGCTGCTGCAGCTGCTGCAGCTGCTGTTGCTGTTGCTGTTGCTGCTGTTCAGGTTATTTGTTCAGGTTGTTGTTATTGCTGATGCTGCTACTGATGATGATGATGATTATGCTGTTGTTGTGTTTTTTTTGGTGCTGCTGCTGCTGTTGTTGTTGCAGTTGCTGTAGTTCAGGGTCTTTGTACGGGTAGTTGTTGTTGCTGTTGTTTTCAAGGTTGCTGCTGTTTTTGTTGTTGCTGTTGCTGCTGCTATTGTTCAGGTTTGTTCAGGTCTTTGTTGTTTTTCAGGTTGTTGTTGCTGTTGCTGCTGTTGTTGTTGCTGTTGTTCAGATTCTTTGTTCAGGTCATTGTTGTTGTTTTTCAGGATGTTGTTGTTGCTGCTGCTGCTGCTACTAATGATGATGATGATGATGATGTATTGTTCAGGTTATTTGTTCAGGTGTTTGTTATTGTTTTGTTGTTGTTTTATTTTGTTTGATTTCTTTTTCTTTTTCAGGTTGTTGTGTTGCTGCTGCTGCTGTTGCTGTTGCTATTGTTCAGGTTCTTTGTTCAGGATATTGTTGTTGTTAGTTCTAATGTTGTTGCTGCTGCTGCTGCTGCTACTGATGATGATGATGATTATGCTGTTGTTCTTGTGTGTTTTTTGCTGCTGCTGCTGCTGCTGCTGTTGTTGTTGCAGTTGCTGTAGTTCAGGTTCTTTGTACTGGTAGTTGTTGTTGTTGTTGTTGTTTTCCAGGTTGCTGCTGTTGTTGTTGTTGCTCTTTCTGGTGCTATTGTTCAGGTTTTTTGTTCAGGTCTTTGTTGTTTTTCAGGTTGTTGTTGCTGTTGCTGCTGTTTTTGTTGCTGTTGCTGTTATTGTTCAGGTTCTTTGTTCAGGTCATTGTTGTTGTTTTTCAGGATGTTGTTGTTGCTGCTGCTGCTACTGATGATGATGATGATCATCATCATGTCTTGTTCAGGTTATTTGTTCAGGTGATTGTTTTGTTGTTGTTTAATTTTGTTTGATTTCTTTTTCTTTTTCAGGTTGTTGTGTTGCTGCTGCTGTTGTTGTTACTGTTTCTGTTGTTCAAGTTTGTTTAGGTCATTGTTGTTGTTTCTCAGGTTGTTGTTGTATTAAGGTTGCTACTGCTACTGTTGCTGTTGTTGTTGCTGCTGCTGCTGTTCAGGTTATTTGTTCAGGTCATTGTTGTTGTTTTTCAGGTTGTTGTTGCTGCTGCTGTTGCTGTTGCTGTTGCTGTTATTCAGGTTTTTTGTTCAGGTCATTGTTGTTGTTTTTCAGGATGTTGTTGTTGTTGCTGCTGCTGTTGTTGTTGCTGTTGCTGTTGTTCAGGTTCTTTGTTCAGGTCATTGTTGTTGTTTTTCAGGATGTTGTTGTTGTTGCTGCTGCTGCTGCTGTTCAGGTTATTTGTTCAGTTTGTTGTTGTTGCTGCTGCTGCTACTGATGATGATGATGATGATGATGATTATGCTGTTGTTGTGTTTTTTTTGCTGCTGTTGTTGTTGTTGCAGTTGCTGTTGTTCAGGGTCTTTGTACGGGTAGTTGTTGTTGTTGTTGTTTTCCAGGCTGCTGTTGTTGCTGCTGCTATTGTTCAGGTTTGTTCAGGTCTTTGTTGTTTTTCAGGTTGTTGTTGCTGTTGCTGCTGTTGTTGTTGCTGTTGTTGTTCAGGTTCTTTGTTCAGGTCATTATTGCTGTTGTTTTTCAGGATGTTGTTGTTGCTGCTGCTGCTACTGATGATGATGATGATGACGATGATGATGATGATCAGGTTATTTGTTCAGGTGATTGTTATTGTTTTATTGTTTCATTTTGTTTGATTTCTTTTTCTTTTTCAGGTTGTTGTGTTGCTACTGCTGTTATTGCTACTGATTATGCTGTTGTTAATACTGCTGATGTTGTTGTTGTTGCTGCTGCTGTTGCTGTTGCTATTGTTCAGGTTCTTTGTTCAGGATATTGGTGTTGTTAGTTTTAAGGTTGTTGTTGTTGCTGCTGCCGCTACTGATGATGATGATGATTATGCTGTTGTTCTTGTGTGTTTTTTGCTGCTGCTACTGCTGCTGCTGTTGTTGTTGCAGTTGCTGTAGTTCAGGTTCTATGTACGGGTAGTTGTTGTTGTTGTTGTTTTCCAGGTTGCTGCTGTTGTTGTTGTTGCTGTTGCTGTTGCTGATGCTATTGTTCAGTTTTTAGCTCGACTATTCGAAGAATAAGAGAGCTTATGTAATCACCACGGGGTCGGCGTCGGCGTCGGCGTCGGCGTCGGCGTTGGCGTCGGCGTCGGCGTCCCACATTAATGTTTGCATGTAAGCTGTGTTTACAAGTGTATATCTCTTACATTTCTTATCCTACCACAACCAAATTTGTTCATGGGCTTCCTTGTAGCATTATCTTAAGGGCTGCATAAGCAATTTTGGTTCCTGTAACCCATGGGCTCCCATGGAACCCAAATTATGATAGCCCATAAAATGTGCCCCATTTCACATCAAATTTTGCGTGTAAGCTGTGTTTACAAGTCTATATCTCTTACAATTCTTACCCTAGCACAACCAAAGTTGGCCATTAGCTTCCTTATAGCATTATCTTAAGGGCTGCATAAGTAATTTTGGTTCCTGTAACCCCTAGACTCCCATGGAACCCAAATTCTGATAGCCCTTAAAATATGTCTGTTTCACATCAAATTTTGCGTGTAAGCCGTGTTTACAGGTCTATATCTCTTACATTTTTTGTCCTAGCTGAACTAAATTTTGGAATTGGTTTCCTTGTAGTATGTTGTAAAGGGTTGGATAAGTAATTTTGTCTTCTGCAAATTCTGGGCTCCTATGGAACCCAAATTGTGATGGCCCATAAAATGTGCAATAAAGGCAGATCTAGGTTTGCATGTAAGCATGTATATATCTCTAATTTTGGTTTGGGATTTGTTATAGCATTATGCATCTTATTACTTCACCCATATTGGGGCATGGGCTCCCTCCTCCCCCCCCCACTCTACCCCCGGCCCGCCCCCACTCCCACACATTTTTTTTTTATATTTATTTTTTTACTATTTCTGTGTTGTTTTAGTCAATTCTTACACATATATGTTGCAACCCTCCCCACCCCCACCACTCCACCCCCCCCCCCCCGCCTCTCACCCCCATCACCCCCGCCACCCCCCACCCCGCCCCAGACTTGATTTTTTTTTTTTTTTACATATTTCTGTGTTGCTTTTGTCAATTCTTACACATATATGTTGCAACCCTCCCCACCCCCACCACTCCACCTCCCCCGCCTCTCACCCCATCACCCCCGCCACCCCCCACCCCGCCCCAGACTTGTTTTTTGTTTTTTTTACATATTTCTGTGTTGCTTTTGTCAATTCTTACACATATATGTTGCAACCCTACCCGCACCCCCCCTCCCCCACCCCCTGCCTCTCACCCAATCACCCCACCCACCACGCCCCACGCTTGAATTTATTTTTATTTTTTTATTTTTTATATATTTCTGTTGTTTTAGTCAATTCTTACACATATATGTTGCAACCCTCCCTGCCCCCACCACCCCATCCCCACCGCCTCACACCACATCCACCCCCCACCACGCCCCAGATTTGAAACTTGTTTTTTTTTTTTTTTTTAACATATTTCTGTGTTGCTTTTGTCAGTTCTTACATATATGTTGCAACCCTCCCCGCCCCCGCCCGCACGCCTCTCACCCTATCAATCACCCCCACCCACCACGCCCCACACTTGAATTTTTTATTTTTATTTTTTTTACATATTTCTTTGTTGTTTTAGTCAATTCTTACACACATATGTTGCCCCACCCCAAACCCCCAACGCACTCCCGCCTCTCACCCCATCACCCCCAACCCGCCCCAGACTTGAAACTTTTTATCTTTTATTTTTACATATTTCTTTGTTGTTTTAGTCAATTTTTACACATATATGTTGCCCCATCCACCCCCCACCCAACCCCCTCCCGCTCCACCCCCCCCCACCCCACCCCACCGCAACCCCACTTGAAACTTTTTTTTTTTTTTTTACATATTTCTGTGTTGCTTTTGTCATTTCTTACACATATATGTTGCAACCCTCCCCCCCCGCCCCCCCCCCATCACCCCACCCACCACGCCCCACACTTGAATTTTTTTTTTTTTTGCATATTTCTGTGTTGCTTTTGTCATTTCTTACACATATATGTTGCAACCCTCCCCCCCCGGCCCCCCCCCCCATCACCCCACCCACCACGCCCCACACTTGATTTTTTTTTTTTTTTTACATATTTCTGTGTTGTTTTAGTCAATTCTTACACATATATGTTGCAACCCTCCCCCGCCTCCTCCCCGCACCCTCTCAAACCGCCCCACACTTGGAACTTTTATTTTCATTTTTTATTTTTACATATTTCTTTGTTGTTTTAGTCAGTTCTTACACACTTATGTTATTCCCCCCCCCCCCTCCCCCCCCCCCCCCCCCCTCAAACTCGGATTTTTTATTTAATTTTTTTTCTTCATATTTTTGTGTTGTTTTGGTGAATTATTACATAGCTTCTTACACATATATGTTGCCCGCACCACCCCCACTCCCCCCACCTCTCTCCCACCCCCACCCCGCACCCCACTCAAAACTCGATTTTTTTTTTTTTTTTTTTTTTTTTACATATTTCTGTGTAGTTTTGGTCAATTCTTACACATAGTTATGTTGTGCCCCCAACCCCACCCCACATTGTTGTAGCCTTGTTTTCTGATGGTATATACTAGCTATAAATTTATTATTCTCCAAAAAATCGAATAGTCGAGCTGCGCTGTTCTCCGACAGCTCTTGTTTTGTTCAGGTCTTTGTTGTTTTTCAGGTTGTTGTTGCTGTTGCTGCTGTTGCTGCTGTTGCTGCTGTTGCTGCTGTTTTTGTTACTGTTGCTGTTGTTGAGGTTCTTTGTTCAGGTCATTGTTGTTGTTGTTTTTTAGGATGTTGTTGTTGCTACTGATGATGATGATGATGATGATGATGTATTGTTCAGGTTATTTGTTCAGATGATTGTTATTGTTTTGTTGTTGTTTTATTTTGTTTGATTTCTTTTTCTTTTTCAGGTTGTTGTGTTGCTGCTGCTGTTGTTGTTACTGTTTCTGTTGTTCAAGTTTGTTTAGGTCATTGTTGTTTTTTCTCAGGTTGTTGTTGTTTTAAGGTTGCTACTGCTACTGTTGCCGTTGTTGTTGCTGCTGCTGCTGTTCAGGTTATTTGTTCAGGTCAATGTTGTTGTTTTCAGGTTGTTGTTGCTGCTACTGATGATGATGATGATGATGATTATGCTGTTGTTGTTGTAGTTCATGTCTGTATTGTTGTTGTTGTTCATATCATTGTTGTTGTTGCCGATGTTTTGTTGTTGTTGTTTTCTTGCTGCTGCTGTTGCTATTGTTCAGGTTCTTTGTTCATGTCTTTGTTGTTTTTCAGGTAGTTGTTGCTGTTGCTGCTGTTGTTGTTGCTGTTGCTGTTATTCAGGTTCTTTGTTCAGGTCATTGTTGTTGATGTTCACATCGTTGTTGTTGTTGTTATTGCCATTGTTGTAGTTTTGTTGCTGCTGTTCAGGTTCATTGTTCAGCTGTTTGTTGTTGTTTTTCAGGTTGCTTTGTTGATTATGATGTTGTTGTTTTTGGTGCTTCTGCTGCTGTTGTTTTTGCTGTTGCTGCTGTTCAGGTTATTTGTTCTGGACATTGTTGTTGTTGTTGTTTTAAGGTTGCTGCTGCTGCAGCTGCTGCAGCTGCTGCAGCTGCTGTTGCTGTTGCTGTTGCTGCTGTTCAGGTTATTTGTTCAGGTTGTTGTTATTGCTGATGCTGCTACTGATGATGATGATGATTATGCTGTTGTTGTGTTTTTTTTGGTGCTGCTGCTGCTGTTGTTGTTGCAGTTGCTGTAGTTCAGGGTCTTTGTACGGGTAGTTGTTGTTGCTGTTGTTTTCAAGGTTGCTGCTGTTTTTGTTGTTGCTGTTGCTGCTGCTATTGTTCAGGTTTGTTCAGGTCTTTGTTGTTTTTCAGGTTGTTGTTGCTGTTGCTGCTGTTGTTGTTGCTGTTGTTGTTCAGGTTCTTTGTTCAGGTCATTATTGCTGTTGTTTTTCAGGATGTTGTTGTTGCTGCTGCTGCTACTGATGATGATGATGATGACGATGATGATGATGATGATCAGGTTATTTGTTCAGGTGATTGTTATTGTTTTATTGTTTCATTTTGTTTGATTTCTTTTTCTTTTTCAGGTTGTTGTGTTGCTACTGCTGTTATTGCTACTGATTATGCTGTTGTTAATACTGCTGATGTTGTTGTTGTTGCTGCTGCTGTTGCTGTTGCTATTGTTCAGGTTCTTTGTTCAGGATATTGGTGTTGTTAGTTTTAAGGTTGTTGTTGTTGCTGCTGCCGCTACTGATGATGATGATGATTATGCTGTTGTTCTTGTGTGTTTTTTGCTGCTGCTACTGCTGCTGCTGTTGTTGTTGCAGTTGCTGTAGTTCAGGTTCTTTGTACGGGTAGTTGTTGTTGTTGTTGTTTTCCAGGTTGCTGCTGTTGTTGTTGTTGCTGTTGCTGTTGCTATTGTTCAGTTTTTTTGTTCAGGTCTTTGTTGTTTTTCAGGTTGTTGTTGCTGTTGCTGCTGTTGCTGCTGTTGCTGCTGTTTTTGTTACTGTTTCTGTTGTTCAGGTTCTTTGTTCAGGTCATAGTTGTTGTTGTTTTTCAGGATGTTGCTGCTGCTGCTGCTGCTGCTGATGATGATGATGATGATGCTATTGTTCAGGTTATTTGTTCAGGTGATTGTTATTGTTTTTTGTTTTTTTATTGTTTGATTTTGTTTGATTTCTTTTTCTTTTTCATGTTGTTGTGTTGCTGCTGCTGTTATTGCTACTCATTATGCTGTTGTTGCTGCTGTTGTTGTTGCTGCAGCTTCTGCTGCTGCCTTTGTGGTTGCTGTTCTTCAGGTTCTTTGTTCAATTCGTTGTTGTTGTTTTTCAGGTTGTTGCTGCTGCTGCTGCTGTTTTTGTTCAGGTCATTGTTGTTGTTGTTTTTCATGTTGCTGTTGCTCAGGTTCTTTGTTCAGGTCATTGTTGTTGTTTTTAGGTTGTTGTTGCTACTAATGATGATGATGATAATTATGCTGTTGTTGCTTTTGTTCATGTCTGTATTGTTGATGTTCACATCACTGTTGTTGTTGTTGTTGCCATTGTTGTAGTTTTGTTGTTGTTGTTTTGTTGCTGCTGTTGCTATTGTTCAGGTTCATTGTTCGGCTGTTTGTTGTTGTTTTTCAGGTTGTTGCTGTTGTTGATTATGATGTTGTTGTTTTTGGTGCTTCTGCTGCTGTTGTTATTGCTTTTGCTTCTGTTCAGGTTATTTGTTCTGGTCATTGTTGTTGTTGTTGTTTTAAGGTTGCTGCTGCTGCAGCTGCTGCAGCTGCTGCAGCTTGTGTTGCTGTTGCTGTTGTTGTTGCTGTTGCTGCTGTTCAGGTTATTTGTTCAGGTTGTTGTTATTGCTGATGCTGCTACTGATGATGATGATGATTATGCTGTTGTTGTGTGTTTTTTTGCTGCTGTTGCTGCTGCTGTTGTTGTTGCAGTTGCTGTAGTTCAGGGTCTTTGTATGGGTAGTTGTTGTTGCTGTTGTTTTCAAGGTTGCTGCTGTTGTTGTTGTTGCTGTTGCTGCTGCTATTGTTCAGGTTTGTTCAGGTCTTTGTTGTTTTTCAGGTTGTTGTTGCTGTTGCTGCTGTTGCTGCTGTTGTTGTTCAGGTTCTTTGTTCAGGTCATTGTTGTTGTTGTTGTTGTTTTTCAGGATGTTGTTGTTGCTGCTGCTGCCACTGATAATGATGATGATGATGATGATGATGATGTTCAGGTTATTTGTTCAGGTGATTGTTATTGTTTTATTGTTGTTTTATTGTTTTATTTTGTTTGATTTCTTTTTCTTTTTCAGGTTGTTGTGTTGCTACTGCTGTTATTGCTACTGATTATGCTGCTGGTGATGCTGCTGATGTTGTTGTTGTTGTTGCTGCTGCTGTTGCTGTTGCTATTGTTCAGGTTCTTTGTTCAGGATATTGGTGTTGTTAGTTTTAAGGTTGTTGCTGCTGCTGCTACTGATGATGATGATGATTATGCTGTTGTTGTTGTGTGTTTTTTGCTGCTGCTGCTGCTGTTGTTGTTGCAGTTGCTGTTGTTCAGGTTCTTTGTTCAGGTCATTGTTGTTGTTGTTTTTTAGGATGTTGTTGTTGCTACTGATGATGATGATGATGATGATGATGTATTGTTCAGGTTATTTGTTCAGGTGATTGTTATTGTTTTGTTGTTGTTTTATTTTGTTTGATTTCTTTTTCTTTTTCAGGTTGTTGTGTTGCTGCTGCTGTTGTTGTTACTGTTTCTGTTGTTCAAGTTTGTTTAGGTCATTGTTGTTGTTTCTCAGGTTGTTGTTGTTTTAAGGTTGCTACTGCTACTGTTGCTGTTGTTGTTGCTGCTGCTGCTGTTCATGTTATTTGTTCAGGTCAATGTTGTTGTTTTCAGGTTGTTGTTGCTGCTACTGATGATGATGATGATGATGATTATGCTGTTGTTGTTGTAGTTCATGTCTGTATTGTTGTTGTTGTTCATATCATTGTTGTTGTTGCCGATGTTTTGTTGTTGTTGTTTTGTTGCTGCTGCTGTTGCTATTGTTCAGGTTCTTTGTTCATGTCTTTGTTGTTTTTCAGGTAGTTGTTGCTGTTGCTGCTGTTGTTGTTGCTGTTGCTGTTGTTCAGGTTCTTTGTTCAGGTCATTGTTGTTGATGTTCACATCGTTGTTGTTGTTGTTATTGCCATTGTTGTAGTTTTGTTGTTGTTTTGTTGCTGCTGTTCAGGTTTATTGTTCAGCTGTTTGTTGTTGTTTTTCAGGTTGCTGTTGTTGATTATGATGTTGTTGTTGTTGTTGTTGCAGTTGCTGTTGTTCAGGGTCTTTGTACGGGTAGTTGTTGTTGTTGTTGTTTTCCAGGCTGCTGTTGTTGCTGCTGCTATTGTTCAGGTTTGTTCAGGTCTTTGTTGTTTTTCAGGTTGTTGTTGCTGTTGCTGCTGTTGTTGTTGCTGTTGCTGTTATTGTTCAGGTTCTTTGTTCAGGTCATTGTTGTTGTTTTTCAGGATGTTGTTGTTGCTGCTGCTGCTACTGATGATGATGATGATGATGATGATGTATTGTTCAGGTTATTTGTTCAGGTGATTGTTATTGTTTTGTTGTTGTTTAATTTTGTTTGATTTCTTTTTCTTTTTCAGGTTGTTGTGTTGCTGCTGCTGTTGTTGTTACTGTTTCTGTTGTTCAAGTTTGTTTAGGTCATTGTTGTTGTTTCTCAGGTTGTTGTTGTATTAAGGTTGCTACTGCTACTGTTGCTGTTGTTGTTGCTGCTGCTGCTGTTCAGGTTATTTGTTCAGGTCTTTGTTGTTGTTTTTCAGGTTGTTGTTGCTGCTGCTGTTGCTGTTGCTGTTGCTGTTGTTCAGGTTCTTTGTTCAGGTCATTGTTGTTGTTTTTCAGGATGTTGTTGTTGCTGCTGCTGTTGTTGTTGTTGCTGTTGCTGTTGTTCAGGTTCTTTGTTCAGGTCATTGTTGTTGTTTTTCAGGATGTTGTTGCTGCTGCTGCTGCTGTTCAGGTTCTTTGTTCAGGTCATTGTTGTTGTTTTTCAGGATGTTGTTGTTGTTGCTGCTGCTGCTGCTGTTCAGGTTATTTGTTCAGTTTGTTGTTGTTGCTGCTGCTGCTACTGATGATGATGATGATGATGATGATTATGCTGTTGTTGTGTTTTTTTGCTGCTGTTGTTGTTGTTGCAGTTGCTGTTGTTCAGGGTCTTTGTACGGGTAGTTGTTGTTGTTGTTGTTTTCCAGGCTGCTGTTGTTGCTGCTGCTATTGTTCAGGTTTGTTCAGGTCTTTGTTGTTTTTCAGGTTGTTGTTGCTGTTGCTGCTGTTGTTGTTGCTGTTGTTGTTCAGGTTCTTTGTTCAGGTCATTATTGCTGTTGTTTTTCAGGATGTTGTTGTTGCTGCTGCTGCTACTGATGATGATGATGATGACGATGATGATGATGATGATCAGGTTATTTGTTCAGGTGATTGTTATTGTTTTATTGTTTCATTTTGTTTGATTTCTTTTTCTTTTTCAGGTTGTTGTGTTGCTACTGCTGTTATTGCTACTGATTATGCTGTTGTTAATACTGCTGATGTTGTTGTTGTTGCTGCTGCTGTTGCTGTTGCTATTGTTCAGGTTCTTTGTTCAGGATATTGGTGTTGTTAGTTTTAAGGTTGTTGTTGTTGCTGCTGCCGCTACTGATGATGATGATGATTATGCTGTTGTTCTTGTGTGTTTTTTGCTGCTGCTACTGCTGCTGCTGTTGTTGTTGCAGTTGCTGTAGTTCAGGTTCTTTGTACGGGTAGTTGTTGTTGTTGTTGTTTTCCAGGTTGCTGCTGTTGTTGTTGTTGTTGCTGTTGCTGTTGCTATTGTTCAGGTTTTTTGTTCAGGTCTTTGTTGTTTTTCAGGTTGTTGTTGCTGTTGCTGCTGTTGCTGCTGTTGCTGCTGTTTTTGTTACTGTTTCTGTTGTTCAGGTTCTTTGTTCAGGTCATAGTTGTTGTTGTTTTTCAGGATGTTGCTGCTGCTGCTGCTGCTGATGATGATGATGCTATTGTTCAGGTTATTTGTTCAGGTGATTGTTATTGTTTTTTGTTTTTTTATTGTTTGATTTTGTTTGATTTCTTTTTCTTTTTCATGTTGTTGTGTTGCTGCTGCTGTTATTGCTACTCATTATGCTGTTGTTGCTGCTGTTGTTGTTGCTGCAGCTTCTGCTGCTGCCTTTGTGGTTGCTGTTCTTCAGGTTCTTTGTTCAATTCGTTGTTGTTGTTTTTCAGGTTGTTGCTGCTGCTGCTGCTGTTTTTGTTCAGGTCATTGTTGTTGTTGTTTTTCATGTTGCTGTTGCTCAGGTTCTTTGTTCAGGTCATTGTTGTTGTTTTTAGGTTGTTGTTGCTACTAATGATGATGATGATAATTATGCTGTTGTTGCTTTTGTTCATGTCTGTATTGTTGATGTTCACATCACTGTTGTTGTTGTTGTTGCCATTGTTGTAGTTTTGTTGTTGTTGTTTTGTTGCTGCTGTTGCTATTGTTCAGGTTCATTGTTCGGCTGTTTGTTGTTGTTTTTCAGGTTGTTGCTGTTGTTGATTATGATGTTGTTGTTTTTGGTGCTTCTGCTGCTGTTGTTATTGCTTTTGCTTCTGTTCAGGTTATTTGTTCTGGTCATTGTTGTTGTTGTTGTTTTAAGGTTGCTGCTGCTGCAGCTGCTGCAGCTGCTGCAGCTGCTGCAGCTGCTGCAGCTTGTGTTGCTGTTGCTGTTGTTGTTGCTGTTGCTGCTGTTCAGGTTATTTGTTCAGGTTGTTGTTATTGCTGATGCTGCTACTGATGATGATGATGATTATGCTGTTGTTGTGTGTTTTTTTGCTGCTGTTGCTGCTGCTGTTGTTGTTGCAGTTGCTGTAGTTCAGGGTCTTTGTATGGGTAGTTGTTGTTGCTGTTGTTTTCAAGGTTGCTGCTGTTGTTGTTGTTGCTGTTGCTGCTGCTATTGTTCAGGTTTGTTCAGGTCTTTGTTGTTTTTCAGGTTGTTGTTGCTGTTGCTGCTGTTGTTGTTCAGGTTCTTTGTTCAGGTCATTGTTGTTGGTGTTTTTCAGGATGTTGTCGTTGCTGCTGCTGCCACTGATAATGATGATGATGATGATGATGATGTTCAGGTTATTTGTTCAGGTGATTGTTATTGTTTTATTGTTGTTTTATTGTTTTATTTTGTTTGATTTCTTTTTCTTTTTCAGGTTGTTGTGTTGCTACTGCTGTTATTGCTACTGATTATGCTGCTGGTGATGCTGCTGATGTTGTTGTTGTTGTTGCTGCTGCTGTTGCTGTTGCTATTGTTCAGGTTCTTTGTTCAGGATATTGGTGTTGTTAGTTTTAAGGTTGTTGCTGCTGCTGCTACTGATGATGATGATGATTATGCTGTTGTTGTTGTGTGTTTTTTGCTGCTGCTGCTGCTGCTGTTGTTGTTGCAGTTGCTGTTGTTCAGGTTCTTTGTTCAGGTCATTGTTGTTGTTGTTTTTTAGGAAGTTGTTGTTGCTACTGATGATGATGATGATGATGATGATGTATTGTTCAGGTTATTTGTTCAGGTGATTGTTATTGTTTTGTTGTTGTTTTATTTTGTTTGATTTCTTTTTCTTTTTCAGGTTGTTGTGTTGCTGCTGCTGTTGTTATTACTGTTTCTGTTGTTCAAGTTTGTTTAGGTCATTGTTGTTGTTTCTCAGGTTGTTGTTGTTTTAAGGTTGCTACTGCTACTGTTGCTGTTGTTGTTGCTGCTGCTGCTGTTCAGGTTATTTGTTCAGGTCAATGTTGTTGTTTTCAGGTTGTTGTTGCTGCTACTGATGATGATGATGATGATGATGATTATGCTGTTGTTGTTGTAGTTCATGTCTGTATTGTTGTTGTTGTTCATATCATTGTTGTTGTTGCCGATGTTTTGTTGTTGTTGTTTTGTTGCTGCTGCTGTTGATATTGTTCAGGTTCTTTGTTTATGTCTTTGTTGTTTTTCAGGTAGTTGTTGCTGTTGCTGCTGTTGTTGTTGCTGTTGCTGTTGTTTAGGTTCTTTGTTCAGGTCATTGTTGTTGATGTTCACATCGTTGTTGTTGTTGTTATTGCCATTGTTGTAGTTTTGTTGTTGTTTTGTTGCTGCTGTACAGGTTCATTGTTCAGCTGTTTGTTGTTGTTTTTCAGGTTGCTGTTGTTGATTATGATGTTGTTGTTTTTGGTGCTTCTGTTGCTGTTGTTTTTGCTGTTGCTGCTGTTCAGGTTATTTGTTCTGGTCATTGTTGTTGTTGTTGTTTTAAGGTTGCTGCTGCTGCAGCTGCTGCAGCTGCTGCAGCTGCTGTTGCTGTTGCTGGTGTTCAGGTTATTTGTTCAGGTTGTTGTTATTGCTGATGCTGCTACTGATGATGATGATGATTATGCTGTTGTTGTGTTTTTTTTTGTGCTGCTGCTGCTGCTGTTGTTGTTTCAGTTGCTGTAGTTCAGGGTCTTTGTACGGGTAGTTGTTGTTGCTGTTGTTTTCAAGGTTGCTGCTGTTGTTGTTGTTGCTGTTGCTGCTGCTATTGTTCAGGTTTGTTCAGGTCTTTGTTGTTTTTCAGGTTGTTGTTGCTGTTGCTGCTGTTGTTGTTGCTGTTGCTGTTGTTCAGATTCTTTGTTCAGGTCATTGTTGTTGTTTTTCAGGATGTTGTTGTTGCTGCTGCTGCTGCTACTAATGATGATGATGATGATGATGTATTGTTCAGGTTATTTGTTCAGGTGTTTGTTATTGTTTTGTTGTTGTTTTATTTTGTTTGATTTCTTTTTCTTTTTCAGGTTGTTGTGTTGCTGCTGCTGCTGTTGCTGTTGCTATTGTTCAGGTTCTTTGTTCAGGATATTGGTGTTGTTAGTTCTAATGCTGTTGTTAATACTGCTGATGTTGTTGTTGTTGCTGCTGCTGTTGCTGTTGCTATTGTTCAGGTTCTTTGTTCAGGATATTGGTGTTGTTAGTTTTAAGGTTGTTGTTGTTGCTGCTGCCGCTACTGATGATGATGATGATTATGCTGTTGTTCTTGTGTGTTTTTTGCTGCTGCTACTGCTGCTGCTGTTGTTGTTGCAGTTGCTGTAGTTCAGGTTCTTTGTACGGGTAGTTGTTGTTGTTGTTGTTTTCCAGGTTGCTGCTGTTGTTGTTGTTGTTGCTGTTGCTGTTGCTATTGTTCAGGTTTTTTGTTCAGGTCTTTGTTGTTTTTCAGGTTGTTGTTGCTGTTGCTGCTGTTGCTGCTGTTGCTGCTGTTTTTGTTACTGTTTCTGTTGTTCAGGTTCTTTGTTCAGGTCATAGTTGTTGTTGTTTTTCAGGATGTTGCTGCTGCTGCTGCTGCTGATGATGATGATGCTATTGTTCAGGTTATTTGTTCAGGTGATTGTTATTGTTTTTTGTTTTTTTATTGTTTGATTTTGTTTGATTTCTTTTTCTTTTTCATGTTGTTGTGTTGCTGCTGCTGTTATTGCTACTCATTATGCTGTTGTTGCTGCTGTTGTTGTTGCTGCAGCTTCTGCTGCTGCCTTTGTGGTTGCTGTTCTTCAGGTTCTTTGTTCAATTCGTTGTTGTTGTTTTTCAGGTTGTTGCTGCTGCTGCTGCTGTTTTTGTTCAGGTCATTGTTGTTGTTGTTTTTCATGTTGCTGTTGCTCAGGTTCTTTGTTCAGGTCATTGTTGTTGTTTTTAGGTTGTTGTTGCTACTAATGATGATGATGATAATTATGCTGTTGTTGCTTTTGTTCATGTCTGTATTGTTGATGTTCACATCACTGTTGTTGTTGTTGTTGCCATTGTTGTAGTTTTGTTGTTGTTGTTTTGTTGCTGCTGTTGCTATTGTTCAGGTTCATTGTTCGGCTGTTTGTTGTTGTTTTTCAGGTTGTTGCTGTTGTTGATTATGATGTTGTTGTTTTTGGTGCTTCTGCTGCTGTTGTTATTGCTTTTGCTTCTGTTCAGGTTATTTGTTCTGGTCATTGTTGTTGTTGTTGTTTTAAGGTTGCTGCTGCTGCAGCTGCTGCAGCTGCTGCAGCTGCTGCAGCTTGTGTTGCTGTTGCTGTTGTTGTTGCTGTTGCTGCTGTTCAGGTTATTTGTTCAGGTTGTTGTTATTGCTGATGCTGCTACTGATGATGATGATGATTATGCTGTTGTTGTGTGTTTTTTTGCTGCTGTTGCTGCTGCTGTTGTTGTTGCAGTTGCTGTAGTTCAGGGTCTTTGTATGGGTAGTTGTTGTTGCTGTTGTTTTCAAGGTTGCTGCTGTTGTTGTTGTTGCTGTTGCTGCTGCTATTGTTCAGGTTTGTTCAGGTCTTTGTTGTTTTTCAGGTTGTTGTTGCTGTTGCTGCTGTTGTTGTTCAGGTTCTTTGTTCAGGTCATTGTTGTTGTTGTTTTTCAGGATGTTGTCGTTGCTGCTGCTGCCACTGATAATGATGATGATGATGATGATGATGTTCAGGTTATTTGTTCAGGTGATTGTTATTGTTTTATTGTTGTTTTATTGTTTTATTTTGTTTGATTTCTTTTTCTTTTTCAGGTTGTTGTGTTGCTACTGCTGTTATTGCTACTGATTATGCTGCTGGTGATGCTGCTGATGTTGTTGTTGTTGTTGCTGCTGCTGTTGCTGTTGCTATTGTTCAGGTTCTTTGTTCAGGATATTGGTGTTGTTAGTTTTAAGGTTGTTGCTGCTGCTGCTACTGATGATGATGATGATTATGCTGTTGTTGTTGTGTGTTTTTTGCTGCTGCTGCTGCTGCTGTTGTTGTTGCAGTTGCTGTTGTTCAGGTTCTTTGTTCAGGTCATTGTTGTTGTTGTTTTTTAGGAAGTTGTTGTTGCTACTGATGATGATGATGATGATGATGATGTATTGTTCAGGTTATTTGTTCAGGTGATTGTTATTGTTTTGTTGTTGTTTTATTTTGTTTGATTTCTTTTTCTTTTTCAGGTTGTTGTGTTGCTGCTGCTGTTGTTGTTACTGTTTCTGTTGTTCAAGTTTGTTTAGGTCATTGTTGTTGTTTCTCAGGTTGTTGTTGTTTTAAGGTTGCTACTGCTACTGTTGCTGTTGTTGTTGCTGCTGCTGCTGTTCAGGTTATTTGTTCAGGTCAATGTTGTTGTTTTCAGGTTGTTGTTGCTGCTACTGATGATGATGATGATGATGATGATTATGCTGTTGTTGTTGTAGTTCATGTCTGTATTGTTGTTGTTGTTCATATCATTGTTGTTGTTGCCGATGTTTTGTTGTTGTTGTTTTGTTGCTGCTGCTGTTGATATTGTTCAGGTTCTTTGTTTATGTCTTTGTTGTTTTTCAGGTAGTTGTTGCTGTTGCTGCTGTTGTTGTTGCTGTTGCTGTTGTTCAGGTTCTTTGTTCAGGTCATTGTTGTTGATGTTCACATCGTTGTTGTTGTTGTTATTGCCATTGTTGTAGTTTTGTTGTTGTTTTGTTGCTGCTGTACAGGTTCATTGTTCAGCTGTTTGTTGTTGTTTTTCAGGTTGCTGTTGTTGATTATGATGTTGTTGTTTTTGGTGCTTCTGTTGCTGTTGTTTTTGCTGTTGCTGCTGTTCAGGTTATTTGTTCTGGTCATTGTTGTTGTTGTTGTTTTAAGGTTGCTGCTGCTGCAGCTGCTGCAGCTGCTGCAGCTGCTGCAGCTGCTGTTGCTGTTGCTGGTGTTCAGGTTATTTGTTCAGGTTGTTGTTATTGCTGATGCTGCTACTGATGATGATGATGATTATGCTGTTTTTTTTTTTTTTTTTGTGCTGCTGCTGCTGCTGTTGTTGTTTCAGTTGCTGTAGTTCAGGGTCTTTGTACGGGTAGTTGTTGTTGCTGTTGTTTTCAAGGTTGCTGCTGTTGTTGTTGTTGCTGTTGCTGCTGCTATTGTTCAGGTTTGTTCAGGTCTTTGTTGTTTTTCAGGTTGTTGTTGCTGTTGCTGCTGTTGTTGTTGCTGTTGCTGTTGTTCAGATTCTTTGTTCAGGTCATTGTTGTTGTTTTTCAGGATGTTGTTGTTGCTGCTGCTGCTGCTACTAATGATGATGATGATGATGATGTATTGTTCAGGTTATTTGTTCAGGTGTTTGTTATTGTTTTGTTGTTGTTTTATTTTGTTTGATTTCTTTTTCTTTTTCAGGTTGTTGTGTTGCTGCTGCTGCTGTTGCTGTTGCTATTGTTCAGGTTCTTTGTTCAGGATATTGGTGTTGTTAGTTCTAATGTTGTTGCTGCTGCTGCTGCTGCTACTGATGATGATGATGATTATGCTGTTGTTCTTGTGTGTTTTTTGCTGCTGCTGCTGCTGTTGTTGTTGCAGTTGCTGTAGTTCAGGTTCTTTGTACGGGTAGTTGTTGTTGTTGTTGTTGTTTTCCAGGTTGCTGCTGTTGTTGTTGTTGCTGTTTCTGGTTCTATTGTTCAGGTTTTTTGTTCAGGTCTTTGTTGTTTTTCAGGTTATTGTTGCTGTTGCTGCTGTTGTTGTTGCTGTTGCTGTTATTGTTCAGGTTCTTTGTTCAGGTCATTGTTGTTGTTTTTCAGGATGTTGTTGTTGCTGCTGCTATAATGATGATGATGATGATGATGATGATGTATTGTTCAGGTTATTTGTTCAGGTGATTGTTATTGTTTTGTTGTTGTTTAATTTTGTTTGATTTCTTTTTCTTTTTCAGGTTGTTGTGTTGCTGCTGCTGTTGTTGTTACTGTTTCTGTTGTTCAAATTTGTTTAGGTCATTGTTGTTGTTTCTCAGGTTGTTGTTGTATTAAGGTTGCTACTGCTACTGTTGCTGTTGTTGTTGCTGCTGCTGCTGTTCAGGTTATTTGTTCAGGTCATTGTTGTTGTTTTTCAGGTTGTTGTGGCTGCTGCTGTTGCTGTTGCTGTTGCTGTTGTTCAGGTTCTTTGTTCAGGTCATTGTTGTTGTTTTTCAGGATGTTGTTGTTGCTGCTGCTGTTGTTGTTGTTGCTGTTGCTGTTGTTCAGGTTCTTTGTTCAGGTCATTGTTGTTGTTTTTCAGGATGTTGTTGTTGTTGCTGCTGCTGCTGCTGTTCAGGTTATTTGTTCAGGTTGTTGTTGTTGCTGCTGCTGCTACTGATGATGATGATGATGATTATGCTGTTGTTGTGTTTTTTTTGCTGCTGTTGTTGTTGTTGCAGTTGCTGTTGTTCAGGGTCTTTGTACGGGTAGTTGTTGTTGTTGTTGTTTTCCAGGCTGCTGTTGTTGCTGCTTCTATTGTTCAGGTTTGTTCAGGTCTTTGTTGTTTTTCAGGTTGTTGTTGCTGTTGCTGCTGTTGTTGTTGCTGTTGTTGTTCAGGTTCTTTGTTCAGGTCATTGTTGCTGTTGTTTTTCATGATGTTGTTGTTGCTGCTGCTGCT
This sequence comes from Cyrtodaria siliqua, assembly GCA_037043455.1. Taxonomy (NCBI): domain Eukaryota; kingdom Metazoa; phylum Mollusca; class Bivalvia; order Adapedonta; family Hiatellidae; genus Cyrtodaria; species Cyrtodaria siliqua. The sequence continues at coordinate 87,246 of JAWPHD010003402.1, forward strand.
ACTGATGATGATGATGATGACGATGATGATGATGATGATCAGGTTATTTGTTCAGGTGATTGTTATTGTTTTATTGTTTCATTTTGTTTGATTTCTTTTTCTTTTTCAGGTTGTTGTGTTGCTACTGCTGTTATTGCTACTGATTATGCTGTTGTTAATACTGCTGATGTTGTTGTTGTTGTTGCTGTTGCTATTGTTCATTGTTGTTGTTGTTTTTCATGTTGCTGTTGCTCAGGTTCTTTGTTCAGGTCAGGTCATTGTTGTTGTTTTTAGGTTGTTGTTGCTACTAATGATGATGATGATAATTATGCTGTTGTTGCTTTTGTTCATGTCTGTATTGTTGATGTTCACATCATTGTTGTTGTTGTTGTTGCCATTGTTGTAGTTTTGTTGTTGTTGTTTTGTTGCTGCTGTTGCTATTGTTCAGGTTCATTGTTCGGCTGTTTGTTGTTGTTTTTCAGGTTGTTGCTGTTGTTGATTATGATGTTGTTGTTTTTGGTGCTTCTGCTGCTGTTGTTATTGCTGTTGCTGCTGTTCAGGTTATTTGTTCTGGTCATTGTTGTTGTTGTTTTAAGGTTGCTGCTGCTGCAGCTGCTGCAGCTGCTGTTGCTGTTGCTTTGTTGTTGCTGTTGCTGTAGTTCAGGGTCTTTGTATGGGTAGTTGTTGTTGCTGTTGTTTTCAAGGTTGCTGCTGTTGTTGTTGTTGCTGTTGCTGCTGCTATTGTTGAGGTTTGTTCAGGTCTTTGTTGTTTTTCAGGTTGTTGTTGCTGTTGCTGCTGTTGTTGTTCAGGTTCTTTGTTCAGGTCATTGTTGTTGTTGTTTTTCAGGATGTTGTTGTTGCTGCTGCTGCCACTGATAATGATGATGATGATGATGATGATGATGTTCAGGTTATTTGTTTAGGTGATTGTTATTGTTTTATTGTTGTTTTATTGTTTTATTTTGTTTGATTTCTTTTTCTTTTTCAGGTTGTTGTGTTGCTACTGCTGTTATTGCTACTGATTATGCTGCTGGTGATGCTGGTGATGTTGTTGTTGTTGTTGCTGCTGCTGTTGCTGTTGCTATTGTTCAGGTTCTTTGTTCAGGATATTGGTGTTGTTAGTTTTAAGGTTGTTGTTGTTGCTGCTGCTGCTACTGATGATGATGATGATTATGCTGTTGTAGTTGTGTGTTTTTTGCTGCTGCTGCTGCTGTTGTTGTTGGAGTTGCTGTTGTTGAGGTTCTTTGTTCAGGTCATTGTTGTTGTTGTTTTTTAGGATGTTGTTGTTGCTACTGATGATGATGATGATGATGATGATGTATTGTTCAGGTTATTTGTTCAGATGATTGTTATTGTTTTGTTGTTGTTTTATTTTGTTTGATTTCTTTTTCTTTTTCAGGTTGTTGTGTTGCTGCTGCTGTTGTTGTTACTGTTTCTGTTGTTCAAGTTTGTTTAGGTCATTGTTGTTTTTTCTCAGGTTGTTGTTGTTTTAAGGTTGCTACTGCTACTGTTGCCGTTGTTGTTGCTGCTGCTGCTGTTCAGGTTATTTGTTCAGGTCAATGTTGTTGTTTTCAGGTTGTTGTTGCTGCTACTGATGATGATGATGATTATGCTGTTGTTGTGTGTTTTTTTGCTGCTGTTGCTGCTGCTGTTGTTGTTGCAGTTGCTGTAGTTCAGGGTCTTTGTATGGGTAGTTGTTGTTGCTGTTGTTTTCAAGGTTGCTGCTGTTGTTGTTGTTGCTGTTGCTGCTGCTATTGTTCAGGTTTGTTCAGGTCTTTGTTGTTTTTCAGGTTGTTGTTGCTGTTGCTGCTGTTGTTGTTCAGGTTCTTTGTTCAGGTCATTGTTGTTGTTGTTGTTGTTTTTCAGGATGTTGTTGTTGCTGCTGCTGCCACTGATAATGATGATGATGATGATGATGATGATGTTCAGGTTATTTGTTCAGGTGATTGTTATTGTTTTATTGTTGTTTTATTGTTTTATTTTGTTTGATTTCTTTTTCTTTTTCAGGTTGTTGTGTTGCTACTGCTGTTATTGCTACTGATTATGCTGCTGGTGATGCTGCTGATGTTGTTGTTGTTGTTGCTGCTGCTGTTGCTGTTGCTATTGTTCAGGTTCTTTGTTCAGGATATTGGTGTTGTTAGTTTTAAGGTTGTTGCTGCTGCTGCTACTGATGATGATGATGATTATGCTGTTGTTGTTGTGTGTTTTTTGCTGCTGCTGCTGCTGTTGTTGTTGCAGTTGCTGTTGTTCAGGTTCTTTGTTCAGGTCATTGTTGTTGTTGTTTTTTAGGATGTTGTTGTTGCTACTGATGATGATGATGATGATGATGATGTATTGTTCAGGTTATTTGTTCAGGTGATTGTTATTGTTTTGTTGTTGTTTTATTTTGTTTGATTTCTTTTTCTTTTTCAGGTTGTTGTGTTGCTGCTGCTGTTGTTGTTACTGTTTCTGTTGTTCAAGTTTGTTTTGGTCATTGTTGTTGTTTCTCAGGTTGTTGTTGTTTTAAGGTTGCTACTGCTACTGTTGCTGTTGTATGTTGCTGCTGCTGCTGTTCAGGTTATTTGTTCAGGTCAATGTTGTTGTTTTCAGGTTGTTGTTGCTGCTACTGATGATGATGATGATGATGATTATGCTGTTGTTGTTGTAGTTCATGTCTGTATTGTTGTTGTTGTTCATATCATTGTTGTTGTTGCCGATGTTTTGTTGTTGTTGTTTTGTTGCTGCTGCTGTTGCTATTGTTCAGGTTCTTTGTTCATGTCTTTGTTGTTTTTCAGGTAGTTGTTGCTGTTGCTGCTGTTGTTGTTGCTGTTGCTGTTGTTCAGGTTCTTTGTTCAGGTCATTGTTGTTGATGTTCACATCGTTGTTGTTGTTGTTATTGCCATTGTTGTAGTTTTGTTGTTGTTTTGTTGCTGCTGTTCAGGTTCATTGTTCAGCTGTTTGTTGTTGTTTTTCAGGTTGCTGTTGTTGATTATGATGTTGTTGTTGTTGTTGCAGTTGCTGTTGTTCAGGGTCTTTGTACTTGTAGTTGTTGTTGTTGTTGTTTTCCAGGCTGCTGTTGTTGCTGCTGCTATTGTTCAGGTTTGTTCAGGTCTTTGTTGTTTTTCAGGTTGTTGTTGCTGTTGCTGCTGTTGTTGTTGCTGTTGCTGTTATTGTTCAGGTTCTTTGTTCAGGTCATTGTTGTTGTTTTTCAGGATGTTGTTGTTGCTGCTGCTGCTACTGATGATGATGATGATGATGATGATGTATTGTTCAGGTTATTTGTTCAGGTGATTGTTATTGTTTTGTTGTTGTTTAATTTTGTTTGATTTCTTTTTCTTTTTCAGGTTGTTGTGTTGCTGCTGCTGTTGTTGTTACTGTTTCTGTTGTTCAAGTTTGTTTAGGTCATTGTTGTTGTTTCTCAGGTTGTTGTTGTATTAAGGTTGCTACTGCTACTGTTGCTGTTGTTGTTGCTGCTGCTGCTGTTCAGGTTATTTGTTCAGGTCTTTGTTGTTGTTTTTCAGGTTGTTGTTGCTGCTGCTGTTGCTGTTGCTGTTGCTGTTGTTCAGGTTCTTTGTTCAGGTCATTGTTGTTGTTTTTCAGGATGTTGTTGTTGCTGCTGCTGTTGTTGTTGTTGCTGTTGCTGTTGTTCAGGTTCTTTGTTCAGGTCATTGTTGTTGTTTTTCAGGATGTTGTTGTTGTTGCTGCTGCTGCTGCTGTTCAGGTTCTTTGTTCAGGTCATTGTTGTTGTTTTTCAGGATGTTGTTGTTGTTGCTGCTGCTGCTGCTGTTCAGGTTATTTGTTCAGTTTGTTGTTGTTGCTACTGCTGCTACTGATGATGATGATGATGATGATGATTATGCTGTTGTTGTGTTTTTTTTGCTGCTGTTGTTGTTGTTGCAGTTGCTGTTGTTCAGGGTCTTTGTACGGGTAGTTGTTGTTGTTGTTGTTTTCCAGGCTGCTGTTGTTGCTGCTGCTATTGTTCAGGTTTGTTCAGGTCTTTGTTGTTTTTCAGGTTGTTGTTGCTGTTGCTGCTGTTGTTGTTGCTGTTGTTGTTCAGGTTCTTTGTTCAGGTCATTATTGCTGTTGTTTTTCAGGATGTTGTTGTTGCTGCTGCTGCTACTGATGATGATGATGATGACGATGATGATGATGATGATCAGGTTATTTGTTCAGGTGATTGTTATTGTTTTATTGTTTCATTTTGTTTGATATCTTTTTTTTTCTTCAGGTTGTTGTGTTGCTACTGCTGTTATTGCTACTGATTATGCTGTTGTTAATACTGCTGATGTTGTTGTTGTTGCTGCTGCTGTTGCTGTTGCTATTGTTCAGGTTCTTTGTTCAGGATATTGGTGTTGTTAGTTTTAAGGTTGTTGTTGTTGCTGCTGCCGCTACTGATGATGATGATGATTATGCTGTTGTTCTTGTGTGTTTTTTGCTGCTGCTACTGCTGCTGCTGTTGTTGTTGCAGTTGCTGTAGTTCAGGTTCTTTGTACGGGTAGTTGTTGTTGTTGTTGTTTTCCAGGTTGCTGCTGTTGTTGTTGTTGTTGCTGTTGCTGTTGCTATTGTTCAGGTTTTTTGTTCAGGTCTTTGTTGTTTTTCAGGTTGTTGTTGCTGTTGCTGCTGTTGCTGCTGTTGCTGCTGTTGCTGCTGTTGCTGCTGTTGCTGCTGTTGCTGCTGTTGCTGCTGTTTTTGTTACTGTTTCTGTTGTTCAGGTTCTTTGTTCAGGTCATAGTTGTTGTTGTTTTTCAGGATGTTGCTGCTGCTGCTGCTGATGATGCTGATGATGATGATGCTATTGTTCAGGTTATTTGTTCAGGTGATTGTTATTGTTTTTTGTTTTTTTATTGTTTGATTTTGTTTGATTTCTTTTTCTTTTTCATGTTGTTGTGTTGCTGCTGCTGTTATTGCTACTCATTATGCTGTTGTTGCTGCTGTTGTTGTTGCTGCAGCTTCTGCTGCTGCCTTTGTGGTTGCTGTTCTTCAGGTTCTTTGTTCAATTCGTTGTTGTTGTTTTTCAGGTTGTTGCTGCTGCTGCTGCTGTTTTTGTTCAGGTCATTGTTGTTGTTGTTTTTCATGTTGCTGTTGCTCAGGTTCTTTGTTCAGGTCATTGTTGTTGTTTTTAGGTTGTTGTTGCTACTAATGATGATGATGATAATTATGCTGTTGTTGCTTTTGTTCATGTCTGTATTGTTGATGTTCACATCACTGTTGTTGTTGTTGTTGCCATTGTTGTAGTTTTGTTGTTGTTGTTTTGTTGCTGCTGTTGCTATTGTTCAGGTTCATTGTTCGGCTGTTTGTTGTTGTTTTTCAGGTTGTTGCTGTTGTTGATTATGATGTTGTTGTTTTTGGTGCTTCTGCTGCTGTTGTTATTGCTTTTGCTTCTGTTCAGGTTATTTGTTCTGGTCATTGTTGTTGTTGTTGTTTTAAGGTTGCTGCTGCTGCAGCTGCTGCAGCTTGTGTTGCTGTTGCTGTTGTTGTTGCTGTTGCTGCTGTTCAGGTTATTTGTTCAGGTTGTTGTTATTGCTGATGCTGCTACTGATGATGATGATGATTATGCTGTTGTTGTGTGTTTTTTTGCTGCTGTTGCTGCTGCTGTTGTTGTTGCAGTTGCTGTAGTTCAGGGTCTTTGTATGGGTAGTTGTTGTTGCTGTTGTTTTCAAGGTTGCTGCTGTTGTTGTTGTTGCTGTTGCTGCTGCTATTGTTCAGGTTTGTTCAGGTCTTTGTTGTTTTTCAGGTTGTTGTTGCTGTTGCTGCTGTTGTTGTTCAGGTTCTTTGTTCAGGTCATTGTTGTTGTTGTTGTTTTTCAGGATGTTGTTGTTGCTGCTGCTGCCACTGATAATGATGATGATGATGATGATGATGATGATGTTCAGGTTATTTGTTCAGGTGATTGTTATTGTTTTATTGTTGTTTTATTGTTTTATTTTGTTTGATTTCTTTTTCTTTTTCAGGTTGTTGTGTTGCTACTGCTGTTATTGCTACTGATTATGCTGCTGGTGATGCTGCTGATGTTGTTGTTGTTGTTGCTGCTGCTGTTGCTGTTGCTATTGTTCAGGTTCTTTGTTCAGGATATTGGTGTTGTTAGTTTTAAGGTTGTTGCTGCTGCTGCTACTGATGATGATGATGATTATGCTGTTGTTGTTGTGTGTTTTTTGCTGCTGCTGCTGCTGTTGTTGTTGCAGTTGCTGTTGTTCAGGTTCTTTGTTCAGGTCATTGTTGTTGTTGTTTTTTAGGATGTTGTTGTTGCTACTGATGATGATGATGATGATGATGATGTATTGTTCAGGTGATTGTTATTGTTTTGTTGTTGTTTTATTTTGTTTGATTTCTTTTTCTTTTTCAGGTTGTTGTGTTGCTGCTGCTGTTGTTGTTACTGTTTCTGTTGTTCAAGTTTGTTTAGGTCATTGTTGTTGTTTCTCAGGTTGTTGTTGTTTTAAGGTTGCTACTGCTACTGTTGCTGTTGTTGTTGCTGCTGCTGCTGTTCAGGTTATTTGTTCAGGTCAATGTTGTTGTTTTCAGGTTGTTGTTGCTGCTACTGATGATGATGATGATGATGATTATGCTGTTGTTGTTGTAGTTCATGTCTGTATTGTTGTTGTTGTTCATATCATTGTTGTTGTTGCCGATGTTTTGTTGTTGTTGTTTTGTTGCTGCTGCTGTTGCTATTGTTCAGGTTCTTTGTTCATGTCTTTGTTGTTTTTCAGGTAGTTGTTGCTGTTGCTGCTGTTGTTGTTGCTGTTGCTGTTGTTCAGGTTCTTTGTTCAGGTCATTGTTGTTGATGTTCACATCGTTGTTGTTGTTGTTATTGCCATTGTTGTAGTTTTGTTGTTGTTTTGTTGCTGCTGTTCAGGTTCATTGTTCAGCTGTTTGTTGTTGTTTTTCAGGTTGCTGTTGTTGATTATGATGTTGTTGTTGTTGTTGCAGTTGCTGTTGTTTAGGGTCTTTGTACTTGCAGTTGTTGTTGTTGTTGTTTTCCAGGCTGCTGTTGTTGCTGCTGCTATTGTTCAGGTTTGTTCAGGTCTTTGTTGTTTTTCAGGTTGTTGTTGCTGTTGCTGCTGTTGTTGTTGCTGTTGCTGTTATTGTTCAGGTTCTTTGTTCAGGTCATTGTTGTTGTTTTTCAGGATGTTGTTGTTGCTGCTGCTGCTACTGATGATGATGATGATGATGATGATGTATTGTTCAGGTTATTTGTTCAGGTGATTGTTATTGTTTTGTTGTTGTTTAATTTTGTTTGATTTCTTTTTCTTTTTCAGGTTGTTGTGTTGCTGCTGCTGTTGTTGTTACTGTTTCTGTTGTTCAAGTTTGTTTAGGTCATTGTTGTTGTTTCTCAGGTTGTTGTTGTATTAAGGTTGCTACTGCTACTGTTGCTGTTGTTGTTGCTGCTGCTGCTGTTCAGGTTATTTGTTCAGGTCTTTGTTGTTGTTTTTCAGGTTGTTGTTGCTGCTGCTGTTGCTGTTGCTGTTGCTGTTGTTCAGGTTCTTTGTTCAGGTCATTGTTGTTGTTTTTCAGGATGTTGTTGTTGCTGCTGCTGTTGTTGTTGTTGCTGTTGCTGTTGTTCAGGTTCTTTGTTCAGGTCATTGTTGTTGTTTTTCAGGATGTTGTTGTTGTTGCTGCTGCTGCTGCTGTTCAGGTTCTTTGTTCAGGTCATTGTTGTTGTTTTTCAGGATGTTGTTGTTGTTGCTGCTGCTGCTGCTGCTGTTCAGGTTATTTGTTCAGTTTGTTGTTGTTGCTGCTGCTGCTACTGATGATGATGATGATGATGATGATTATGCTGTTGTGTTTTTTTTGCTGCTGTTGTTGTTGTTGCAGTTGCTGTTGTTCAGGGTCTTTGTACGGGTAGTTGTTGTTGTTGTTGTTTTCCAGGCTGCTGTTGTTGCTGCTGCTATTGTTCAGGTTTGTTCAGGTCTTTGTTGTTTTTCAGGTTGTTGTTGCTGTTGCTGCTGTTGTTGTTGCTGTTGTTGTTCAGGTTCTTTGTTCAGGTCATTATTGCTGTTGTTTTTCAGGATGTTGTTGTTGCTGCTGCTGCTACTGATGATGATGATGATGACGATGATGATGATGATGATCAGGTTATTTGTTCAGGTGATTGTTATTGTTTTATTGTTTCATTTTGTTTGATTTCTTTTTCTTTTTCAGGTTGTTGTGTTGCTACTGCTGTTATTGCTACTGATTATGCTGTTGTTAATACTGCTGATGTTGTTGTTGTTGCTGCTGCTGTTGCTGTTGCTATTGTTCAGGTTCTTTGTTCAGGATATTGGTGTTGTTAGTTTTAAGGTTGTTGTTGTTGCTGCTGCCGCTACTGATGATGATGATGATTATGCTGTTGTTCTTGTGTGTTTTTTGCTGCTGCTACTGCTGCTGCTGTTGTTGTTGCAGTTGCTGTAGTTCAGGTTCTTTGTACGGGTAGTTGTTGTTGTTGTTGTTTTCCAGGTTGCTGCTGTTGTTGTTGTTGTTGCTGTTGCTGTTGCTATTGTTCAGGTTTTTTGTTCAGGTCTTTGTTGTTTTTCAGGTTGTTGTTGCTGTTGCTGCTGTTGCTGCTGTTGCTGCTGTTTTTGTTACTGTTTCTGTTGTTCAGGTTCTTTGTTCAGGTCATAGTTGTTGTTGTTTTTCAGGATGTTGCTGCTGCTGCTGCTGCTGATGATGATGATGCTATTGTTCAGGTTATTTGTTCAGGTGATTGTTATTGTTTTTTGTTTTTTTATTGTTTGATTTTGTTTGATTTCTTTTTCTTTTTCATGTTGTTGTGTTGCTGCTGCTGTTATTGCTACTCATTATGCTGTTGTTGCTGCTGTTGTTGTTGCTGCAGCTTCTGCTGCTGCCTTTGTGGTTGCTGTTCTTCAGGTTCTTTGTTCAATTCGTTGTTGTTGTTTTTCAGGTTGTTGCTGCTGCTGCTGCTGTTTTTGTTCAGGTCATTGTTGTTGTTGTTTTTCATGTTGCTGTTGCTCAGGTTCTTTGTTCAGGTCATTGTTGTTGTTTTTAGGTTGTTGTTGCTACTAATGATGATGATGATAATTATGCTGTTGTTGCTTTTGTTCATGTCTGTATTGTTGATGTTCACATCACTGTTGTTGTTGTTGTTGCCATTGTTGTAGTTTTGTTGTTGTTGTTTTGTTGCTGCTGTTGCTATTGTTCAGGTTCATTGTTCGGCTGTTTGTTGTTGTTTTTCAGGTTGTTGCTGTTGTTGATTATGATGTTGTTGTTTTTGGTGCTTCTGCTGCTGTTGTTATTGCTTTTGCTTCTGTTCAGGTTATTTGTTCTGGTCATTGTTGTTGTTGTTGTTTTAAGGTTGCTGCTGCTGCAGCTGCTGCAGCTTGTGTTGCTGTTGCTGTTGTTGTTGCTGTTGCTGCTGTTCAGGTTATTTGTTCAGGTTGTTGTTATTGCTGATGCTGCTACTGATGATGATGATGATTATGCTGTTGTTGTGTGTTTTTTTGCTGCTGTTGCTGCTGCTGTTGTTGTTGCAGTTGCTGTAGTTCAGGGTCTTTGTATGGGTAGTTGTTGTTGCTGTTGTTTTCAAGGTTGCTGCTGTTGTTGTTGTTGCTGTTGCTGCTGCTATTGTTCAGGTTTGTTCAGGTCTTTGTTGTTTTTCAGGTTGTTGTTGCTGTTGCTGCTGTTGTTGTTCAGGTTCTTTGTTCAGGTCATTGTTGTTGTTGTTGTTTTTCAGGATGTTGTTGTTGCTGCTGCTGCCACTGATAATGATGATGATGATGATGATGATGATGATGTTCAGGTTATTTGTTCAGGTGATTGTTATTGTTTTATTGTTGTTTTATTGTTTTATTTTGTTTGATTTCTTTTTCTTTTTCAGGTTGTTGTGTTGCTACTGCTGTTATTGCTACTGATTATGCTGCTGGTGATGCTGCTGATGTTGTTGTTGTTGTTGCTGCTGCTGTTGCTGTTGCTATTGTTCAGGTTCTTTGTTCAGGATATTGGTGTTGTTAGTTTTAAGGTTGTTGCTGCTGCTGCTACTGATGATGATGATGATTATGCTGTTGTTGTTGTGTGTTTTTTGCTGCTGCTGCTGCTGTTGTTGTTGCAGTTGCTGTTGTTCAGGTTCTTTGTTCAGGTCATTGTTGTTGTTGTTTTTTAGGATGTTGTTGTTGCTACTGATGATGATGATGATGATGATGATGTATTGTTCAGGTTATTTGTTCAGGTGATTGTTATTGTTTTGTTGTTGTTTTATTTTGTTTGATTTCTTTTTCTTTTTCAGGTTGTTGTGTTGCTGCTGCTGTTGTTGTTACTGTTTCTGTTGTTCAAGTTTGTTTAGGTCATTGTTGTTGTTTCTCAGGTTGTTGTTGTTTTAAGGTTGCTACTGCTACTGTTGCTGTTGTTGTTGCTGCTGCTGCTGTTCAGGTTATTTGTTCAGGTCAATGTTGTTGTTTTCAGGTTGTTGTTGCTGCTACTGATGATGATGATGATGATGATTATGCTGTTGTTGTTGTAGTTCATGTCTGTATTGTTGTTGTTGTTCATATCATTGTTGTTGTTGCCGATGTTTTGTTGTTGTTGTTTTGTTGCTGCTGCTGTTGCTATTGTTCAGGTTCTTTGTTCATGTCTTTGTTGTTTTTCAGGTAGTTGTTGCTGTTGCTGCTGTTGTTGTTGCTGTTGCTGTTGTTCAGGTTCTTTGTTCAGGTCATTGTTGTTGATGTTCACATCGTTGTTGTTGTTGTTATTGCCATTGTTGTAGTTTTGTTGTTGTTTTGTTGCTGCTGTTCAGGTTCATTGTTCAGCTGTTTGTTGTTGTTTTTCAGGTTGCTGTTGTTGATTATGATGTTGTTGTTGTTGTTGCAGTTGCTGTTGTTCAGGGTCTTTGTACTTGCAGTTGTTGTTGTTGTTGTTTTCCAGGCTGCTGTTGTTGCTGCTGCTATTGTTCAGGTTTGTTCAGGTCTTTGTTGTTTTTCAGGTTGTTGTTGCTGTTGCTGCTGTTGTTGTTGCTGTTGCTGTTATTGTTCAGGTTCTTTGTTCAGGTCATTGTTGTTGTTTTTCAGGATGTTGTTGTTGCTGCTGCTGCTACTGATGATGATGATGATGATGATGATGTATTGTTCAGGTTATTTGTTCAGGTGATTGTTATTGTTTTGTTGTTGTTTAATTTTGTTTGATTTCTTTTTCTTTTTCAGGTTGTTGTGTTGCTGCTGCTGTTGTTGTTACTGTTTCTGTTGTTCAAGTTTGTTTAGGTCATTGTTGTTGTTTCTCAGGTTGTTGTTGTATTAAGGTTGCTACTGCTACTGTTGCTGTTGTTGTTGCTGCTGCTGCTGTTCAGGTTATTTGTTCAGGTCTTTGTTGTTGTTTTTCAGGTTGTTGTTGCTGCTGCTGTTGCTGTTGCTGTTGCTGTTGTTCAGGTTCTTTGTTCAGGTCATTGTTGTTGTTTTTCAGGATGTTGTTGTTGCTGCTGCTGTTGTTGTTGTTGCTGTTGCTGTTGTTCAGGTTCTTTGTTCAGGTCATTGTTGTTGTTTTTCAGGATGTTGTTGTTGTTGCTGCTGCTGCTGCTGTTCAGGTTCTTTGTTCAGGTCATTGTTGTTGTTTTTCAGGATGTTGTTGTTGTTGCTGCTGCTGCTGCTGTTCAGGTTATTTGTTCAGTTTGTTGTTGTTGCTGCTGCTGCTACTGATGATGATGATGATGATGATGATTATGCTGTTGTGTTTTTTTTGCTGCTGTTGTTGTTGTTGCAGTTGCTGTTGTTCAGGGTCTTTGTACGGGTAGTTGTTGTTGTTGTTGTTTTCCAGGCTGCTGTTGTTGCTGCTGCTATTGTTCAGGTTTGTTCAGGTCTTTGTTGTTTTTCAGGTTGTTGTTGCTGTTGCTGCTGTTGTTGTTGCTGTTGTTGTTCAGGTTCTTTGTTCAGGTCATTATTGCTGTTGTTTTTCAGGATGTTGTTGTTGCTGCTGCTGCTACTGATGATGATGATGATGACGATGATGATGATGATGATCAGGTTATTTGTTCAGGTGATTGTTATTGTTTTATTGTTTCATTTTGTTTGATTTCTTTTTCTTTTTCAGGTTGTTGTGTTGCTACTGCTGTTATTGCTACTGATTATGCTGTTGTTAATACTGCTGATGTTGTTGTTGTTGCTGCTGCTGTTGCTGTTGCTATTGTTCAGGTTCTTTGTTCAGGATATTGGTGTTGTTAGTTTTAAGGTTGTTGTTGTTGCTGCTGCCGCTACTGATGATGATGATGATTATGCTGTTGTTCTTGTGTGTTTTTTGCTGCTGCTACTGCTGCTGCTGTTGTTGTTGCAGTTGCTGTAGTTCAGGTTCTTTGTACGGGTAGTTGTTGTTGTTGTTGTTTTCCAGGTTGCTGCTGTTGTTGTTGTTGTTGCTGTTGCTGTTGCTATTGTTCAGGTTTTTTGTTCAGGTCTTTGTTGTTTTTCAGGTTGTTGTTGCTGTTGCTGCTGTTGCTGCTGTTGCTGCTGTTTTTGTTACTGTTTCTGTTGTTCAGGTTCTTTGTTCAGGTCATAGTTGTTGTTGTTTTTCAGGATGTTGCTGCTGCTGCTGCTGCTGATGATGATGATGCTATTGTTCAGGTTATTTGTTCAGGTGATTGTTATTGTTTTTTGTTTTTTTATTGTTTGATTTTGTTTGATTTCTTTTTCTTTTTCATGTTGTTGTGTTGCTGCTGCTGTTATTGCTACTCATTATGCTGTTGTTGCTGCTGTTGTTGTTGCTGCAGCTTCTGCTGCTGCCTTTGTGGTTGCTGTTCTTCAGGTTCTTTGTTCAATTCGTTGTTGTTGTTTTTCAGGTTGTTGCTGCTGCTGCTGCTGTTTTTGTTCAGGTCATTGTTGTTGTTGTTTTTCATGTTGCTGTTGCTCAGGTTCTTTGTTCAGGTCATTGTTGTTGTTTTTAGGTTGTTGTTGCTACTAATGATGATGATGATAATTATGCTGTTGTTGCTTTTGTTCATGTCTGTATTGTTGATGTTCACATCACTGTTGTTGTTGTTGTTGCCATTGTTGTAGTTTTGTTGTTGTTGTTTTGTTGCTGCTGTTGCTATTGTTCAGGTTCATTGTTCGGCTGTTTGTTGTTGTTTTTCAGGTTGTTGCTGTTGTTGATTATGATGTTGTTGTTTTTGGTGCTTCTGCTGCTGTTGTTATTGCTTTTGCTTCTGTTCAGGTTATTTGTTCTGGTCATTGTTGTTGTTGTTGTTTTAAGGTTGCTGCTGCTGCAGCTGCTGCAGCTGCTGCAGCTTGTGTTGCTGTTGCTGTTGTTGTTGCTGTTGCTGCTGTTCAGGTTATTTGTTCAGGTTGTTGTTATTGCTGATGCTGCTACTGATGATGATGATGATTATGCTGTTGTTGTGTGTTTTTTTGCTGCTGTTGCTGCTGCTGTTGTTGTTGCAGTTGCTGTAGTTCAGGGTCTTTGTATGGGTAGTTGTTGTTGCTGTTGTTTTCAAGGTTGCTGCTGTTGTTGTTGTTGCTGTTGCTGCTGCTATTGTTCAGGTTTGTTCAGGTCTTTGTTGTTTTTCAGGTTGTTGTTGCTGTTGCTGCTGTTGTTGTTGTTCAGGTTCTTTGTTCAGGTCATTGTTGTTGTTGTTGTTTTTCAGGATGTTGTTGTTGCTGCTGCTGCCACTGATAATGATGATGATGATGATGATGATGATGTTCAGGTTATTTGTTCAGGTGATTGTTATTGTTTTATTGTTGTTTTATTGTTTTATTTTGTTTGATTTCTTTTTCTTTTTCAGGTTGTTGTGTTGCTACTGCTGTTATTGCTACTGATTATGCTGCTGGTGATGCTGCTGATGTTGTTGTTGTTGTTGCTGCTGCTGTTGCTGTTGCTATTGTTCAGGTTCTTTGTTCAGGATATTGGTGTTGTTAGTTTTAAGGTTGTTGCTGCTGCTGCTACTGATGATGATGATGATTATGCTGTTGTTGTTGTGTGTTTTTTGCTGCTGCTGCTGCTGTTGTTGTTGCAGTTGCTGTTGTTCAGGTTCTTTGTTCAGGTCATTGTTGTTGTTGTTTTTTAGGATGTTGTTGTTGCTACTGATGATGATGATGATGATGTATTGTTCAGGTTATTTGTTCAGGTGATTGTTATTGTTTTGTTGTTGTTTTATTTTGTTTGATTTCTTTTTCTTTTTCAGGTTGTTGTGTTGCTGCTGCTGTTGTTGTTACTGTTTCTGTTGTTCAAGTTTGTTTAGGTCATTGTTGTTGTTTCTCAGGTTGTTGTTGTTTTAAGGTTGCTACTGCTACTGTTGCTGTTGTTGTTGCTGCTGCTGCTGTTCAGGTTATTTGTTCAGGTCAATGTTGTTGTTTTCAGGTTGTTGTTGCTGCTACTGATGATGATGATGATGATGATTATGCTGTTGTTGTTGTAGTTCATGTCTGTATTGTTGTTGTTGTTCATATCATTGTTGTTGTTGCCGATGTTTTGTTGTTGTTGTTTTGTTGCTGCTGCTGTTGCTATTGTTCAGGTTCTTTGTTCATGTCTTTGTTGTTTTTCAGGTAGTTGTTGCTGTTGCTGCTGTTGTTGTTGCTGTTGCTGTTGTTCAGGTTCTTTGTTCAGGTCATTGTTGTTGATGTTCACATCGTTGTTGTTGTTGTTATTGCCATTGTTGTAGTTTTGTTGTTGTTTTGTTGCTGCTGTTCAGGTTTATTTTTCAGCTGTTTGTTGTTGTTTTTCAGGTTGCTGTTGTTGATTATGATGTTGTTGTTGTTGTTGCAGTTGCTGTTGTTCAGGGTCTTTGTACGGGTAGTTGTTGTTGTTGTTGTTTTCCAGGCTGCTGTTGTTGCTGCTGCTATTGTTCAGGTTTGTTCAGGTCTTTGTTGTTTTTCAGGTTGTTGTTGCTGTTGCTGCTGTTGTTGTTGCTGTTGCTGTTATTGTTCAGGTTCTTTGTTCAGGTCATTGTTGTTGTTTTTCAGGATGTTGTTGTTGCTGCTGCTGCTACTGATGATGATGATGATGATGATGATGTATTGTTCAGGTTATTTGTTCAGGTGATTGTTATTGTTTTGTTGTTGTTTAATTTTGTTTGATTTCTTTTTCTTTTTCAGGTTGTTGTGTTGCTGCTGCTGTTGTTGTTACTGTTTCTGTTGTTCAAGTTTGTTTAGGTCATTGTTGTTGTTTCTCAGGTTGTTGTTGTATTAAGGTTGCTACTGCTACTGTTGCTGTTGTTGTTGCTGCTGCTGCTGTTCAGGTTATTTGTTCAGGTCTTTGTTGTTGTTTTTCAGGTTGTTGTTGCTGCTGCTGTTGCTGTTGCTGTTGCTGTTGTTCAGGTTCTTTGTTCAGGTCATTGTTGTTGTTTTTCAGGATGTTGTTGTTGCTGCTGCTGTTGTTGTTGTTGCTGTTGCTGTTGTTCAGGTTCTTTGTTCAGGTCATTGTTGTTGTTTTTCAGGATGTTGTTGCTGCTGCTGCTGCTGTTCAGGTTCTTTGTTCAGGTCATTGTTGTTGTTTTTCAGGATGTTGTTGTTGTTGCTGCTGCTGCTGCTGTTCAGGTTATTTGTTCAGTTTGTTGTTGTTGCTGCTGCTGCTACTGATGATGATGATGATGATGATGATTATGCTGTTGTTGTGTTTTTTTGCTGCTGTTGTTGTTGTTGCAGTTGCTGTTGTTCAGGGTCTTTGTACGGGTAGTTGTTGTTGTTGTTGTTTTCCAGGCTGCTGTTGTTGCTGCTGCTATTGTTCAGGTTTGTTCAGGTCTTTGTTGTTTTTCAGGTTGTTGTTGCTGTTGCTGCTGTTGTTGTTGCTGTTGTTGTTCAGGTTCTTTGTTCAGGTCATTATTGCTGTTGTTTTTCAGGATGTTGTTGTTGCTGCTGCTGCTACTGATGATGATGATGATGACGATGATGATGATGATGATCAGGTTATTTGTTCAGGTGATTGTTATTGTTTTATTGTTTCATTTTGTTTGATTTCTTTTTCTTTTTCAGGTTGTTGTGTTGCTACTGCTGTTATTGCTACTGATTATGCTGTTGTTAATACTGCTGATGTTGTTGTTGTTGCTGCTGCTGTTGCTGTTGCTATTGTTCAGGTTCTTTGTTCAGGATATTGGTGTTGTTAGTTTTAAGGTTGTTGTTGTTGCTGCTGCCGCTACTGATGATGATGATGATTATGCTGTTGTTCTTGTGTGTTTTTTGCTGCTGCTACTGCTGCTGCTGTTGTTGTTGCAGTTGCTGTAGTTCAGGTTCTCTGTACGGGTAGTTGTTGTTGTTGTTGTTTTCCAGGTTGCTGCTGTTGTTGTTGTTGTTGCTGTTGCTGTTGCTATTGTTCAGGTTTTTTGTTCAGGTCTTTGTTGTTTTTCAGGTTGTTGTTGCTGTTGCTGCTGTTGCTGCTGTTGCTGCTGTTTTTGTTACTGTTTCTGTTGTTCAGGTTCTTTGTTCAGGTCATAGTTGTTGTTGTTTTTCAGGATGTTGCTGCTGCTGCTGCTGCTGATGATGATGATGCTATTGTTCAGGTTATTTGTTCAGGTGATTGTTATTGTTTTTTGTTTTTTTATTGTTTGATTTTGTTTGATTTCTTTTTCTTTTTCATGTTGTTGTGTTGCTGCTGCTGTTATTGCTACTCATTATGCTGTTGTTGCTGCTGTTGTTGTTGCTGCAGCTTCTGCTGCTGCCTTTGTGGTTGCTGTTCTTCAGGTTCTTTGTTCAATTCGTTGTTGTTGTTTTTCAGGTTGTTGCTGCTGCTGCTGCTGTTTTTGTTCAGGTCATTGTTGTTGTTGTTTTTCATGTTGCTGTTGCTCAGGTTCTTTGTTCAGGTCATTGTTGTTGTTTTTAGGTTGTTGTTGCTACTAATGATGATGATGATAATTATGCTGTTGTTGCTTTTGTTCATGTCTGTATTGTTGATGTTCACATCACTGTTGTTGTTGTTGTTGCCATTGTTGTAGTTTTGTTGTTGTTGTTTTGTTGCTGCTGTTGCTATTGTTCAGGTTCATTGTTCGGCTGTTTGTTGTTGTTTTTCAGGTTGTTGCTGTTGTTGATTATGATGTTGTTGTTTTTGGTGCTTCTGCTGCTGTTGTTATTGCTTTTGCTTCTGTTCAGGTTATTTGTTCTGGTCATTGTTGTTGTTGTTGTTTTAAGGTTGCTGCTGCTGCAGCTGCTGCAGCTGCTGCAGCTGCTGCAGCTTGTGTTGCTGTTGCTGTTGTTGTTGCTGTTGCTGCTGTTCAGGTTATTTGTTCAGGTTGTTGTTATTGCTGATGCTGCTACTGATGATGATGATGATTATGCTGTTGTTGTGTGTTTTTTTGCTGCTGTTGCTGCTGCTGTTGTTGTTGCAGTTGCTGTAGTTCAGGGTCTTTGTATGGGTAGTTGTTGTTGCTGTTGTTTTCAAGGTTGCTGCTGTTGTTGTTGTTGCTGTTGCTGCTGCTATTGTTCAGGTTTGTTCAGGTCTTTGTTGTTTTTCAGGTTGTTGTTGCTGTTGCTGCTGTTGTTGTTCAGGTTCTTTGTTCAGGTCATTGTTGTTGTTGTTTTTCAGGATGTTGTTGTTGCTGCTGCTGCCACTGATAATGATGATGATGATGATGATGATGTTCAGGTTATTTGTTCAGGTGATTGTTATTGTTTTATTGTTGTTTTATTGTTTTATTTTGTTTGATTTCTTTTTCTTTTTCAGGTTGTTGTGTTGCTACTGCTGTTATTGCTACTGATTATGCTGCTGGTGATGCTGCTGATGTTGTTGTTGTTGTTGCTGCTGCTGTTGCTGTTGCTATTGTTCAGGTTCTTTGTTCAGGATATTGGTGTTGTTAGTTTTAAGGTTGTTGCTGCTGCTGCTACTGATGATGATGATGATTATGCTGTTGTTGTTGTGTGTTTTTTGCTGCTGCTGCTGCTGCTGTTGTTGTTGCAGTTGCTGTTGTTCAGGTTCTTTGTTCAGGTCATTGTTGTTGTTGTTTTTTAGGAAGTTGTTGTTGCTACTGATGATGATGATGATGATGATGATGTATTGTTCAGGTTATTTGTTCAGGTGATTGTTATTGTTTTGTTGTTGTTTTATTTTGTTTGATTTCTTTTTCTTTTTCAGGTTGTTGTGTTGCTGCTGCTGTTGTTGTTACTGTTTCTGTTGTTCAAGTTTGTTTAGGTCATTGTTGTTGTTTCTCAGGTTGTTGTTGTTTTAAGGTTGCTACTGCTACTGTTGCTGTTGTTGTTGCTGCTGCTGCTGTTCAGGTTATTTGTTCAGGTCAATGTTGTTGTTTTCAGGTTGTTGTTGCTGCTACTGATGATGATGATGATGATGATGATTATGCTGTTGTTGTTGTAGTTCATGTCTGTATTGTTGTTGTTGTTCATATCATTGTTGTTGTTGCCGATGTTTTGTTGTTGTTGTTTTGTTGCTGCTGCTGTTGATATTGTTCAGGTTCTTTGTTTATGTCTTTGTTGTTTTTCAGGTAGTTGTTGCTGTTGCTGCTGTTGTTGTTGCTGTTGCTGTTGTTCAGGTTCTTTGTTCAGGTCATTGTTGTTGATGTTCACATCGTTGTTGTTGTTGTTATTGCCATTGTTGTAGTTTTGTTGTTGTTTTGTTGCTGCTGTACAGGTTCATTGTTCAGCTGTTTGTTGTTGTTTTTCAGGTTGCTGTTGTTGATTATGATGTTGTTGTTTTTGGTGCTTCTGCTGCTGTTGTTTTTGCTGTTGCTGCTGTTCAGGTTATTTGTTCTGGTCATTGTTGTTGTTGTTGTTTTAAGGTTGCTGCTGCTGCAGCTGCTGCAGCTGCTGCAGCTGCTGTTGCTGTTGCTGGTGTTCAGGTTATTTGTTCAGGTTGTTGTTATTGCTGATGCTGCTACTGATGATGATGATGATTATGCTGTTGTTGTGTTTTTTTTGGTGCTGCTGCTGCTGCTGTTGTTGTTTCAGTTGCTGTAGTTCAGGGTCTTTGTACGGGTAGTTGTTGTTGCAGTTGTTTTCAAGGTTGCTGCTGTTGTTGTTGTTGCTGTTGCTGCTGCTATTGTTCAGGTTTGTTCAGGTCTTTGTTGTTTTTCAGGTTGTTGTTGCTGTTGCTGCTGTTGTTGTTGCTGTTGCTGTTGTTCAGATTCTTTGTTCAGGTCATTGTTGTTGTTTTTCAGGATGTTGTTGTTGCTGCTGCTGCTGCTACTAATGATGATGATGATGATGATGTATTGTTCAGGTTATTTGTTCAGGTGTTTGTTATTGTTTTGTTGTTGTTTTATTTTGTTTGATTTCTTTTTCTTTTTCAGGTTGTTGTGTTGCTGCTGCTGCTGTTGCTGTTGCTATTGTTCAGGTTCTTTGTTCAGGATATTGGTGTTGTTAGTTCTAATGTTGTTGCTGCTGCTGCTGCTGCTACTGATGATGATGATGATTATGCTGTTGTTCTTGTGTGTTTTTTGCTGCTGCTGCTGCTGTTGATGTTGCAGTTGCTGTAGTTCAGGTTCTTTGTACGGGTAGTTGTTGTTGTTGTTTTCCAGGTTGCTGCTGTTGTTGTTGTTGCTGTTTCTGGTTCTATTGTTCAGGTTTTTTGTTCAGGTCTTTGTTGTTTTTCAGGTTATTGTTGCTGTTGCTGCTGTTGTTGTTGCTGTTGCTGTTATTGTTCAGGTTCTTTGTTCAGGTCATTGTTGTTGTTTTTCAGGATGTTGTTGTTGCTGCTGCTATAATGATGATGATGATGATGATGATGATGTATTGTTCAGGTTATTTGTTCAGGTGATTGTTATTGTTTTGTTGTTGTTTAATTTTGTTTGATTTCTTTTTCTTTTTCAGGTTGTTGTGTTGCTGCTGCTGTTGTTGTTACTGTTTCTGTTGTTCAAGTTTGTTTAGGTCATTGTTGTTGTTTCTCAGGTTGTTGTTGTATTAAGGTTGCTACTGCTACTGTTGCTGTTGTTGTTGCTGCTGCTGCTGTTCAGGTTATTTGTTCAGGTCATTGTTGTTTTTTTTCAGGTTGTTGTGGCTGCTGCTGTTGCTGTTGCTGTTGCTGTTGTTCAGGTTCTTTGTTCAGGTCATTGTTGTTGTTTTTCAGGATGTTGTTGTTGCTGCTGCTGTTGTTGTTGTTGCTGTTGCTGTTGTTCAGGTTCTTTGTTCAGGTCATTGTTGTTGTTTTTCAGGATGTTGTTGTTGTTGCTGCTGCTGCTGCTGTTCAGGTTATTTGTTCAGGTTGTTGTTGTTGCTGCTGCTGCTACTGATGATGATGATGATGATGATGATTATGCTGTTGTTGTGTTTTTTTTGCTGCTGTTGTTGTTGTTGCAGTTGCTGTTGTTCAGGGTCTTTGTACGGGTAGTTGTTGTTGTTGTTGTTTTCCAGGCTGCTGTTGTTGCTGCTTCTATTGTTCAGGTTTGTTCAGGTCTTTGTTGTTTTTCAGGTTGTTGTTGCTGTTGCTGCTGTTGTTGTTGCTGTTGTTGTTCAGGTTCTTTGTTCAGGTCATTGTTGCTGTTGTTTTTCATGATGTTGTTGTTGCTGCTGCTGCTACTGATGATGATGATGATGACGATGATGATGATGATGATCAGGTTATTTGTTCAGGTGATTGTTATTGTTTTATTGTTTCATTTTGTTTGATTTCTTTTTCTTTTTCAGGTTGTTGTGTTGCTACTGCTGTTATTGCTACTGATTATGCTGTTGTTAATACTGCTGATGTTGTTGTTGTTGTTGCTGTTGCTATTGTTCATTGTTGTTGTTGTTTTTCATGTTGCTGTTGCTCAGGTTCTTTGTTCAGGTCAGGTCATTGTTGTTGTTTTTAGGTTGTTGTTGCTACTAATGATGATGATGATAATTATGCTGTTGTTGCTTTTGTTCATGTCTGTATTGTTGCCATTGTTGTAGTTTTGTTGTTGTTGTTTTGTTGCTGCTGTTGCTATTGTTCAGGTTCATTGTTCGGCTGTTTGTTGTTGTTTTTCAGGTTGTTGCTGTTGTTGATTATGATGTTGTTGTTTTTGGTGCTTCTGCTGCTGTTGTTATTGCTGTTGCTGCTGTTCAGGTTATTTGTTCTGGTCATTGTTGTTGTTGTTTTAAGGTTGCTGCTGCTGCAGCTGCTGCAGCTGCTGTTGCTGTTGCTTTGTTGTTGCTGTTGCTGCTGTTCAGGTTATTTGTTCAGGTTGTTGTTATTGCTGATGCTGCTACTGATGATGATGATGATTTTGCTGTTGTGTTTTTTTTTGCTGCTGTTGCTGCTGCTGTTGTTGTTGCAGTTGCTGTAGTTCAGGGTCTTTGTATGGGTAGTTGTTGTTGCTGTTGTTTTCAAGGTTGCTGCTGTTGTTGTTGTTGCTGTTGCTGCTGCTATTGTTGAGGTTTGTTCAGGTCTTTGTTGTTTTTCAGGTTGTTGTTGCTGTTGCTGCTGTCGTTGTTCAGGTTCTTTGTTCAGGTCATTGTTGTTGTTGTTTTTCAGGATGTTGTTGTTGCTGCTGCTGCCACTGATAATGATGATGATGATGATGATGATGATGTTCAGGTTATTTGTTTAGGTGATTGTTATTGTTTTATTGTTGTTTTATTGTTTTATTTTGTTTGATTTCTTTTTCTTTTTCAGGTTGTTGTGTTGCTACTGCTGTTATTGCTACTGATTATGCTGCTGGTGATGCTGGTGATGTTGTTGTTGTTGTTGCTGCTGCTGTTGCTGTTGCTATTGTAAAGGTTCTTTGTTCAGGATATTGGTGTTGTTAGTTTTAAGGTTGTTGTTGTTGCTGCTGCTGCTACTGATGATGATGATGATTATGCTGTTGTAGTTGTGTGTTTTTTGCTGCTGCTGCTGCTGTTGTTGTTGGAGTTGCTGTTGTTGAGGTTCTTTGTTCAGGTCATTGTTGTTGTTGTTTTTTAGGATGTTGTTGTTGCTACTGATGATGATGATGATGATGATGATGTATTGTTCAGGTTATTTGTTCAGATGATTGTTATTGTTTTGTTGTTGTTTTATTTTGTTTGATTTCTTTTTCTTTTTCAGGTTGTTGTGTTGCTGCTGCTGTTGTTGTTACTGTTTCTGTTGTTCAAGTTTGTTTAGGTCATTGTTGTTTTTTCTCAGGTTGTTGTTGTTTTAAGGTTGCTACTGCTACTGTTGCCGTTGTTGTTGCTGCTGCTGCTGTTCAGGTTATTTGTTCAGGTCAATGTTGTTGTTTTCAGGTTGTTGTTGCTGCTACTGATGATGATGATGATGATGATTATGCTGTTGTTGTTGTAGTTCATGTCTGTATTGTTGTTGTTGTTCATATCATTGTTGTTGTTGCCGATGTTTTGTTGTTGTTGTTTTCTTGCTGCTGCTGTTGCTATTGTTCAGGTTCTTTGTTCATGTCTTTGTTGTTTTTCAGGTAGTTGTTGCTGTTGCTGCTGTTGTTGTTGCTGTTGCTGTTATTCAGGTTCTTTGTTCAGGTCATTGTTGTTGATGTTCACATCGTTGTTGTTGTTGTTATTGCCATTGTTGTAGTTTTGTTGCTGCTGTTCAGGTTCATTGTTCAGCTGTTTGTTGTTGTTTTTCAGGTTGCTTTGTTGATTATGATGTTGTTGTTTTTGGTGCTTCTGCTGCTGTTGTTTTTGCTGTTGCTGCTGTTCAGGTTATTTGTTCTGGACATTGTTGTTGTTGTTGTTTTAAGGTTGCTGCTGCTGCAGCTGCTGCAGCTGCTGTTGCTGTTGCTGTTGCTGCTGTTCAGGTTATTTGTTCAGGTTGTTGTTATTGCTGATGCTGCTACTGATGATGATGATGATTATGCTGTTGTTGTGTTTTTTTTGGTGCTGCTGCTGCTGTTGTTGTTGCAGTTGCTGTAGTTCAGGGTCTTTGTACGGGTAGTTGTTGTTGCTGTTGTTTTCAAGGTTGCTGCTGTTTTTGTTGTTGCTGTTGCTGCTGCTATTGTTCAGGTTTGTTCAGGTCTTTGTTGTTTTTCAGGTTGTTGTTGCTGTTGCTGCTGTTGTTGTTGCTGTTGTTCAGATTCTTTGTTCAGGTCATTGTTGTTGTTTATCAGGATGTTGTTGTTGCTGCTGCTGCTGCTACTAATGATGATGATGATGATGATGTATTGTTCAGGTTATTTGTTCAGGTGTTTGTTATTGTTTTGTTGTTGTTTTATTTTGTTTGATTTCTTTTTCTTTTTCAGGTTGTTGTGTTGCTGCTGCTGCTGTTGCTGTTGCTATTGTTCAGGTTCTTTGTTCAGGATATTGGTGTTGTTAGTTCTAATGTTGTTGCTGCTGCTGCTGCTGCTACTGATGATGATGATGATTATGCTGTTGTTCTTGTGTGTTTTTTGCTGCTGCTGCTGCTGCTGCTGTTGTTGTTGCAGTTGCTGTAGTTCAGGTTCTTTGTACTGGTAGTTGTTGTTGTTGTTGTTGTTTTCCAGGTTGCTGCTGTTGTTGTTGTTGCTCTTTCTGGTGCTATTGTTCAGGTTTTTTGTTCAGGTCTTTGTTGTTTTTCAGGTTGTTGTTGCTGTTGCTGCTGTTGTTGTTGCTGTTGCTGTTATTGTTCAGGTTCTTTGTTCAGGTCATTGTTGTTGTTTTTCAGGATGTTGTTGTTGCTGCTGCTGCTACTGATGATGATGATGATGATGATCATGTCTTGTTCATGTTATTTGTTCAGGTGATTGTTTTGTTGTTGTTTAATTTTGTTTGATTTCTTTTTCTTTTTCAGGTTGTTGTGTTGCTGCTGCTGTTGTTGTTACTGTTTCTGTTGTTCAAGTTTGTTTAGGTCATTGTTGTTGTTTCTCAGGTTGTTGTTGTATTAAGGTTGCTACTGCTACTGTTGCTGTTGTTGTTGCTGCTGCTGCTGTTCAGATTATTTGTTCAGGTCATTGTTGTTGTTTTTCAGGTTGTTGTTGCTGCTGCTGTTGCTGTTGCTGTTGCTGTTGTTCAGGTTCTTTGTTCAGGTCATTGTTGTTGTTTTTCAGGATGTTGTTGTTGTTGCTGCTGCTGTTGTTGTTGCTGTTGCTGTTGTTCAGGTTCTTTGTTCAGGTCATTGTTGTTGTTTTTCAGGATGTTGTTGTTGTTGCTGCTGCTGCTGCTGTTCAGGTTATTTGTTCAGTTTGTCGTTGTTGCTGCTGCTGCTACTGATGATGATGATGATTATGCTGTTGTTGTGTTTTTTTTGCTGCTGTTGTTGTTGTTGCAGTTGCTGTTGTTCAGGGTCTTTGTACGGGTAGTTGTTGTTGTTGTTGTTTTCCAGGCTGCTGTTGTTGCTGCTGCTATTGTTCAGGTTTGTTCAGGTCTTTGTTGTTTTTCAGGTTGTTGTTGCTGTTGCTGCTGTTGTTGTTGCTGTTGTTGTTCAGGTTCTTTGTTCAGGTCATTATTGCTGTTGTTTTTCAGGATGTTGTTGTTGCTGCTGCTGCTACTGATGATGATGATGATGACGATGATGATGATGATGATCAGGTTATTTGTTCAGGTGATTGTTATTGTTTTATTGTTTCATTTTGTTTGATTTCTTTTTCTTTTTCAGGTTGTTGTGTTGCTACTGCTGTTATTGCTACTGATTATGCTGTTGTTAATACTGCTGATGTTGTTGTTGTTGCTGCTGCTGTTGCTGTTGCTATTGTTCAGGTTCTTTGTTCAGGATATTGGTGTTGTTAGTTTTAAGGTTGTTGTTGTTGCTGCTGCCGCTACTGATGATGATGATGATTATGCTGTTGTTCTTGTGTGTTTTTTGCTGCTGCTACTGCTGCTGCTGTTGTTGTTGCAGTTGCTGTAGTTCAGGTTCTTTGTACGGGTAGTTGTTGTTGTTGTTGTTTTCCAGGTTGCTGCTGTTGTTGTTGTTGCTGTTGCTGTTGCTATTGTTCAGGTTTTTTGTTCAGGTCTTTGTTGTTTTTCAGGTTGTTGTTGCTGTTGCTGCTGTTGCTGCTGTTGCTGCTGTTGCTGCTGTTTTTGTTACTGTTTCTGTTGTTCAGGTTCTTTGTTCAGGTCATAGTTGTTGTTGTTTTTCAGGATGTTGCTGCTGCTGCTGCTGCTGCTGCTGATGATGATGATGCTATTGTTCAGGTTATTTGTTCAGGTGATTGTTATTGTTTTTTGTTTTTTTATTGTTTGATTTTGTTTGATTTCTTTTTCTTTTTCATGTTGTTGTGTTGCTGCTGCTGTTATTGCTACTCATTATGCTGTTGTTGCTGCTGTTGTTGTTGCTGCAGCTTCTGCTGCTGCCTTTGTGGTTGCTGTTCTTCAGGTTCTTTGTTCAATTCGTTGTTGTTGTTTTTCAGGTTGTTGCTGCTGCTGCTGCTGTTTTTGTTCAGGTCATTGTTGTTGTTGTTTTTCATGTTGCTGTTGCTCAGGTTCTTTGTTCAGGTCATTGTTGTTGTTTTTAGGTTGTTGTTGCTACTAATGATGATGATGATAATTATGCTGTTGTTGCTTTTGTTCATGTCTGTATTGTTGATGTTCACATCACTGTTGTTGTTGTTGTTGCCATTGTTGTAGTTTTGTTGTTGTTGTTTTGTTGCTGCTGTTGCTATTGTTCAGGTTCATTGTTCGGCTGTTTGTTGTTGTTTTTCAGGTTGTTGCTGTTGTTGATTATGATGTTGTTGTTTTTGGTGCTTCTGCTGCTGTTGTTATTGCTTTTGCTTCTGTTCAGGTTATTTGTTCTGGTCATTGTTGTTGTTGTTTTAAGGTTGCTGCTGCTGCAGCTGCTGCAGCTGCTGCAGCTGCTGCATCTTGTGTTGCTGTTGCTGTTGTTGTTGCTGTTGCTGCTGTTCAGGTTATTTGTTCAGGTTGTTGTTATTGCTGATGCTGCTACTGATGATGATTATGCTGTTGTTGTGTGTTTTTTTGCTGCTGTTGCTGCTGCTGTTGTTGTTGCAGTTGCTGTAGTTCAGGGTCTTTGTATGGGTAGTTGTTGTTGCTGTTGTTTTCAAGGTTGCTGCTGTTGTTGTTGTTGCTGTTGCTGCTGCTATTGTTCAGGTTTGTTCAGGTCTTTGTTGTTTTTCAGGTTGTTGTTGCTGTTGCTGCTGTTGTTGTTCAGGTTCTTTGTTCAGGTCATTGTTGTTGTTGTTTTTCAGGATGTTGTTGTTGCTGCTGCTGCCACTGATAATGATGATGATGATGATGATGATGTTCAGGTTATTTGTTCAGGTGATTGTTATTGTTTTATTGTTGTTTTATTGTTTTATTTTGTTTGATTTCTTTTTCTTTTTCAGGTTGTTGTGTTGCTACTGCTGTTATTGCTACTGATTATGCTGCTGGTGATGCTGCTGATGTTGTTGTTGTTGTTGCTGCTGCTGTTGCTGTTGCTATTGTTCAGGTTCTTTGTTCAGGATATTGGTGTTGTTAGTTTTAAGGTTGTTGCTGCTGCTGCTACTGATGATGATGATGATTATGCTGTTGTTGTTGTGTGTTTTTTGCTGCTGCTGCTGCTGTTGTTGTTGCAGTTGCTGTTGTTCAGGTTCTTTGTTCAGGTCATTGTTGTTGTTGTTTTTTAGGAAGTTGTTGTTGCTACTGATGATGATGATGATGATGATGATGTATTGTTCAGGTTATTTGTTCAGGTGATTGTTATTGTTTTGTTGTTGTTTTATTTTGTTTGATTTCTTTTTCTTTTTCAGGTTGTTGTGTTGCTGCTGCTGTTGTTGTTACTGTTTCTGTTGTTCAAGTTTGTTTAGGTCATTGTTGTTGTTTCTCAGGTTGTTGTTGTTTTAAGGTTGCTACTGCTACTGTTGCTGTTGTTGTTGCTGCTGCTGATGTTCAGGTTATTTGTTCAGGTCAATGTTGTTGTTTTCAGGTTGTTGTTGCTGCTACTGATGATGATGATGATGATGATGATTATGCTGTTGTTGTTGTAGTTCATGTCTGTATTGTTGTTGTTGTTCATATCATTGTTGTTGTTGCTGATGTTTTGTTGTTGTTGTTTTGTTGCTGCTGCTGTTGATATTGTTCAGGTTCTTTGTTTATGTCTTTGTTGTTTTTCAGGTAGTTGTTGCTGTTGCTGCTGTTGTTGTTGCTGTTGCTGTTGTTCAGGTTCTTTGTTCAGGTCATTGTTGTTGATGTTCACATCGTTGTTGTTGTTGTTATTGCCATTGTTGTAGTTTTGTTGTTGTTTTGTTGCTGCTGTACAGGTTCATTGTTCAGCTGTTTGTTGTTGTTTTTCAGGTTGCTGTTGTTGATTATGATGTTGTTGTTTTTGGTGCTTCTGCTGCTGTTGTTTTTGCTGTTGCTGCTGTTCAGGTTATTTGTTCTGGTCATTGTTGTTGTTGTTGTTTTAAGGTTGCTGCTGCTGCAGCTGCTGCAGCTGCTGCAGCTGCTGCAGCTGCTGTTGCTGTTGCTGGTGTTCAGGTTATTTGTTCAGGTTGTTGTTATTGCTGATGCTGCTACTGATGATGATGATGATTATGCTGTTGTTGTGTTTTTTTTGGTGCTGCTGCTGCTGCTGTTGTTGTTGCAGTTGCTGTAGTTCAGGGTCTTTGTACGGGTAGTTGTTGTTGCTGTTGTTTTCAAGGTTGCTGCTGTTGTTGTTGTTGCTGTTGCTGCTGCTATTGTTCAGGTTTGTTCAGGTCTTTGTTGTTTTTCAGGTTGTTGTTGCTGTTGCTGCTGTTGTTGTTGCTGTTGCTGTTGTTCAGATTCTTTGTTCAGGTCATTGTTGTTGTTTTTCAGGATGTTGTTGCTGCTGCTGCTGCTACTAATGATGATGATGATGATGATGTATTGTTCAGGTTATTTGTTCAGGTGTTTGTTATTGTTTTGTTGTTGTTTTATTTTGTTTGATTTCTTTTTCTTTTTCAGGTTGTTGTGTTGCTGCTGCTGCTGTTGCTGTTGCTATTGTTCAGGTTCTTTGTTCAGGATATTGGTGTTGTTAGTTCTAATGTTGTTGCTGCTGCTGCTGCTGCTACTGATGATGATGATGATTATGCTGTTGTTCTTGTGTGTTTTTTGCTGCTGCTGCTGCTGTTGTTGTTGCAGTTGCTGTAGTTCAGGTTCTTTGTACGGGTAGTTGTTGTTGTTGTTGTTGTTTTCCAGGTTGCTGCTGTTGTTGTTGTTGCTGTTTCTGGTTCTATTGTTCAGGTTTTTTGTTCAGGTCTTTGTTGTTTTTCAGGTTATTGTTGCTGTTGCTGCTGTTGTTGTTGCTGTTGCTGTTATTGTTCAGGTTCTTTGTTCAGGTCATTGTTGTTGTTTTTCAGGATGTTGTTGTTGCTGCTGCTATAATGATGATGATGATGATGATGATGATGTATTGTTCAGGTTATTTGTTCAGGTGATTGTTATTGTTTTGTTGTTGTTTAATTTTGTTTGATTTCTTTTTCTTTTTCAGGTTGTTGTGTTGCTGCTGCTGTTGTTGTTACTGTTTCTGTTGTTCAAGTTTGTTTAGGTCATTGTTGTTGTTTCTCAGGTTGTTGTTGTATTAAGGTTGCTACTGCTACTGTTGCTGTTGTTGTTGCTGCTGCTGCTGTTCAGGTTATTTGTTCAGGTCATTGTTGTTGTTTTTCAGGTTGTTGTGGCTGCTGCTGTTGCTGTTGCTGTTGCTGTTGTTCAGGTTCTTTGTTCAGGTCATTGTTGTTGTTTTTCAGGATGTTGTTGTTGCTGCTGCTGTTGTTGTTGTTGCTGTCGCTGTTGTTCAGGTTCTTTGTTCAGGTCATTGTTGTTGTTTTTCAGGATGTTGTTGTTGTTGCTGCTGCTGCTGCTGTTCAGGTTCTTTGTTCAGGTCATTGTTGTTGTTTTTCAGGATGTTGTTGTTGCTGCTGCTGCTGCTGCTGTTCAGGTTATTTGTTCAGTTTGTTGTTGTTGCTGCTGCTGCTACTGATGATGATGATGATGATGATGATTATGCTGTTGTTGTGTTTTTTTTGCTGCTGTTGTTGTTGTTGCAGTTGCTGTTGTTCAGGGTCTTTGTACGGGTAGTTGTTGTTGTTGTTGTTTTCCAGGCTGCTGTTGTTGCTGCTGCTATTGTTCAGGTTTGTTCAGGTCTTTGTTGTTTTTCAGGTTGTTGCTGCTGTTGCTGCTGTTGTTGTTGCTGTTGTTGTTCAGGTTCTTTGTTCAGGTCATTATTGCTGTTGTTTTTCAGGATGTTGTTGTTGCTGCTGCTGCTACTGATGATGATGATGATGACGATGATGATGATGATGATCAGGTTATTTGTTCAGTTATTGTTTTATTGTTTCATTTTGTTTGATTTCTTTTTCTTTTTCAGGTTGTTGTGTTGCTACTGCTGTTATTGCTACTGATTATGCTGTTGTTAATACTGCTGATGTTGTTGTTGTTGTTGTTGCTGCTGTTGCTGTTGCTATTGTTCAGGTTCTTTGTTGGTGTTGGTGTTGGTGTTGTTAGTTTTAAGGTTGTTGTTGTTGCTGCTGCCGCTACTGATGATGATGATGATTATGCTGTTGTTGTGTGTTTTTTTGCTGCTGTTGCTGCTGCTGTTGTTGTTGCAGTTGCTGTAGTTCAGGGTCTTTGTATGGGTAGTTGTTGTTGCTGTTGTTTTCAAGGTTGCTGCTGTTGTTGTTGTTGCTGTTGCTGCTGCTATTGTTCAGGTTTGTTCAGGTCTTTGTTGTTTTTCAGGTTGTTGTTGCTGTTGCTGCTGTTGTTGTTCAGGTTCTTTGTTCAGGTCATTGTTGTTGTTGTTGTTTTTCAGGATGTTGTTGTTGCTGCTGCTGCCACTGATAATGATGATGATGATGATGATGACGATGTTCAGGTTATTTGTTCAGGTGATTGTTATTGTTTTATTGTTGTTTTATTGTTTTATTTTGTTTGATTTCTTTTTCTTTTTCAGGTTGTTGTGTTGCTACTGCTGTTATTGCTACTGATTATGCTGCTGGTGATGCTGCTGATGTTGTTGTTGTTGTTGCTGCTGCTGTTGCTGTTGCTATTGTTCAGGTTCTTTGTTCAGGATATTGGTGTTGTTAGTTTTAAGGTTGTTGCTGCTGCTGCTACTGATGATGATGATGATTATGCTGTTGTTGTTGTGTGTTTTTTGCTGCTGCTGCTGCTGTTGTTGTTGCAGTTGCTGTTGTTCAGGTTCTTTGTTCAGGTCATTGTTGTTGTTGTTTTTTAGGATGTTGTTGTTGCTACTGATGATGATGATGATGATGATGATGATGTATTGTTCAGGTTATTTGTTCAGGTGATTGTTATTGTTTTGTTGTTGTTTTATTTTGTTTGATTTCTTTTTCTTTTTCAGGTTGTTGTGTTGCTGCTGCTGTTGTTGTTACTGTTTCTGTTGTTCAAGTTTGTTTAGGTCATTGTTGTTGTTTCTCAGGTTGTTGTTGTTTTAAGGTTGCTACTGCTACTGTTGCTGTTGTTGTTGCTGCTGCTGCTGTTCAGGTTATTTGTTCAGGTCAATGTTGTTGTTTTCAGGTTGTTGTTGCTGCTACTGATGATGATGATGATGATGATTATGCTGTTGTTGTTGTAGTTCATGTCTGTATTGTTGTTGTTGTTCATATCATTGTTGTTGTTGCCGATGTTTTGTTGTTGTTGTTTTGTTGCTGCTGCTGTTGCTATTGTTCAGGTTCTTTGTTCATGTCTTTGTTGTTTTTCAGGTAGTTGTTGCTGTTGCTGCTGTTGTTGTTGCTGTTGCTGTTGTTCAGGTTCTTTGTTCAGGTCATTGTTGTTGATGTTCACATCGTTGTTGTTGTTGTTATTGCCATTGTTGTAGTTTTGTTGTTGTTTTGTTGCTGCTGTTCAGGTTCATTGTTCAGCTGTTTGTTGTTGTTTTTCAGGTTGCTGTTGTTGATTATGATGTTGTTGTTGTTGTTGCAGTTGCTGTTGTTCAGGGTCTTTGTACTTGCAGTTGTTGTTGTTGTTGTTTTCCAGGCTGCTGTTGTTGCTGCTGCTATTGTTCAGGTTTGTTCAGGTCTTTGTTGTTTTTCAGGTTGTTGTTGCTGTTGCTGCTGTTGTTGTTGCTGTTGCTGTTATTGTTCAGGTTCTTTGTTCAGGTCATTGTTGTTGTTTTTCAGGATGTTGTTGTTGCTGCTGCTGCTACTGATGATGATGATGATGATGATGATGTATTGTTCAGGTTATTTGTTCAGGTGATTGTTATTGTTTTGTTGTTGTTTAATTTTGTTTGATTTCTTTTTCTTTTTCAGGTTGTTGTGTTGCTGCTGCTGTTGTTGTTACTGTTTCTGTTGTTCAAGTTTGTTTAGGTCATTGTTGTTGTTTCTCAGGTTGTTGTTGTATTAAGGTTGCTACTGCTACTGTTGCTGTTGTTGTTGCTGCTGCTGCTGTTCAGGTTATTTGTTCAGGTCTTTGTTGTTGTTTTTCAGGTTGTTGTTGCTGCTGCTGTTGCTGTTGCTGTTGCTGTTGTTCAGGTTCTTTGTTCAGGTCATTGTTGTTGTTTTTCAGGATGTTGTTGTTGCTGCTGCTGTTGTTGTTGTTGCTGTTGCTGTTGTTCAGGTTCTTTGTTCAGGTCATTGTTGTTGTTTTTCAGGATGTTGTTGTTGTTGCTGCTGCTGCTGCTGTTCAGGTTCTTTGTTCAGGTCATTGTTGTTGTTTTTCAGGATGTTGTTGTTGTTGCTGCTGCTGCTGCTGTTCAGGTTATTTGTTCAGTTTGTTGTTGTTGCTGCTGCTGCTACTGATGATGATGATGATGATGATGATTATGCTGTTGTTGTGTTTTTTTTGCTGCTGTTGTTGTTGTTGCAGTTGCTGTTGTTCAGGGTCTTTGTACGGGTAGTTGTTGTTGTTGTTGTTTTCCAGGCTGCTGTTGTTGCTGCTGCTATTGTTCAGGTTTGTTCAGGTCTTTGTTGTTTTTCAGGTTGTTGTTGCTGTTGCTGCTGTTGTTGTTGCTGTTGTTGTTCAGGTTCTTTGTTCAGGTCATTATTGCTGTTGTTTTTCAGGATGTTGTTGTTGCTGCTGCTGCTACTGATGATGATGATGATGACGATGATGATGATGATGATCAGGTTATTTGTTCAGTTATTGTTTTATTGTTTCATTTTGTTTGATTTCTTTTTCTTTTTCAGGTTGTTGTGTTGCTACTGCTGTTATTGCTACTGATTATGCTGTTGTTAATACTGCTGATGTTGTTGTTGTTGTTGTTGCTGCTGTTGCTGTTGCTATTGTTCAGGTTCTTTGTTGGTGTTGGTGTTGGTGTTGTTAGTTTTAAGGTTGTTGTTGTTGCTCCTGCCGCTACTGATGATGATGATGATTATGCTGTTGTTGTGTGTTTTTTTGCTGCTGTTGCTGCTGCTGTTGTTGTTGCAGTTGCTGTAGTTCAGGGTCTTTGTACGGGTAGTTGTTGTTGCTGTTGTTTTCAAGGTTGCTGCTGTTGTTGTTGTTGCTGTTGCTGCTGCTATTGTTCAGGTTTGTTCAGGTCTTTGTTGTTTTTCAGGTTGTTGTTGCTGTTGCTGCTGTTGTTGTTCAGGTTCTTTGTTCAGGTCATTGTTGTTGTTGTTGTTTTTCAGGATGTTGTTGTTGCTGCTGCTGCCACTGATAATGATGATGATGATGATGATGATGATGTTCAGGTTATTTGTTCAGGTGATTGTTATTGTTTTATTGTTGTTTTATTGTTTTATTTTGTTTGATTTCTTTTTCTTTTTCAGGTTGTTGTGTTGCTACTGCTGTTATTGCTACTGATTATGCTGCTGGTGATGCTGCTGATGTTGTTGTTGTTGTTGCTGCTGCTGTTGCTGTTGCTATTGTTCAGGTTCTTTGTTCAGGATATTGGTGTTGTTAGTTTTAAGGTTGTTGCTGCTGCTGCTACTGATGATGATGATGATTATGCTGTTGTTGTTGTGTGTTTTTTGCTGCTGCTGCTGCTGTTGTTGTTGCAGTTGCTGTTGTTCAGGTTCTTTGTTCAGGTCATTGTTGTTGTTGTTTTTTAGGATGTTGTTGTTGCTACTGATGATGATGATGATGATGATGATGTATTGTTCAGGTTATTTGTTCAGGTGATTGTTATTGTTTTGTTGTTGTTTTATTTTGTTTGATTTCTTTTTCTTTTTCAGGTTGTTGTGTTGCTGCTGCTGTTGTTGTTACTGTTTCTGTTGTTCAAGTTTGTTTAGGTCATTGTTGTTGTTTCTCAGGTTGTTGTTGTTTTAAGGTTGCTACTGCTACTGTTGCTGTTGTTGTTGCTGCTGCTGCTGTTCAGGTTATTTGTTCAGGTCAATGTTGTTGTTTTCAGGTTGTTGTTGCTGCTACTGATGATGATGATGATGATGATTATGCTGTTGTTGTTGTAGTTCATGTCTGTATTGTTGTTGTTGTTCATATCATTGTTGTTGTTGCCGATGTTTTGTTGTTGTTGTTTTGTTGCTGCTGCTGTTGCTATTGTTCAGGTTCTTTGTTCATGTCTTTGTTGTTTTTCAGGTAGTTGTTGCTGTTGCTGCTGTTGTTGTTGCTGTTGCTGTTGTTCAGGTTCTTTGTTCAGGTCATTGTTGTTGATGTTCACATCGTTGTTGTTGTTGTTATTGCCATTGTTGTAGTTTTGTTGTTGTTTTGTTGCTGCTGTTCAGGTTCATTGTTCAGCTGTTTGTTGTTGTTTTTCAGGTTGCTGTTGTTGATTATGATGTTGTTGTTGTTGTTGCAGTTGCTGTTGTTCAGGGTCTTTGTACTTGTAGTTGTTGTTGTTGTTGTTTTCCAGGCTGCTGTTGTTGCTGCTGCTATTGTTCAGGTTTGTTCAGGTCTTTGTTGTTTTTCAGGTTGTTGTTGCTGTTGCTGCTGTTGTTGTTGCTGTTGCTGTTATTGTTCAGGTTCTTTGTTCAGGTCATTGTTGTTGTTTTTCAGGATGTTGTTGTTGCTGCTGCTGCTACTGATGATGATGATGATGTATTGTTCAGGTTATTTGTTCAGGTGATTGTTATTGTTTTGTTGTTGTTTAATTTTGTTTGATTTCTTTTTCTTTTTCAGGTTGTTGTGTTGCTGCTGCTGTTGTTGTTACTGTTTCTGTTGTTCAAGTTTGTTTAGGTCATTGTTGTTGTTTCTCAGGTTGTTGTTGTATTAAGGTTGCTACTGCTACTGTTGCTGTTGTTGTTGCTGCTGCTGCTGTTCAGGTTATTTGTTCAGGTCTTTGTTGTTGTTTTTCAGGTTGTTGTTGCTGCTGCTGTTGCTGTTGCTGTTGCTTTTGTTCAGGTTCTTTGTTCAGGTCATTGTTGTTGTTTTTCAGGATGTTGTTGTTGCTGCTGCTGTTGTTGTTGTTGCTGTTGCTGTTGTTCAGGTTCTTTGTTCAGGTCATTGTTGTTGTTTTTCAGGATGTTGTTGTTGTTGCTGCTGCTGCTGCTGTTCAGGTTCTTTGTTCAGGTCATTGTTGTTGTTTTTCAGGATGTTGTTGTTGTTGCTGCTGCTGCTGCTGTTCAGGTTATTTGTTCAGTTTGTTGTTGTTGCTGCTGCTGCTACTGATGATGATGATGATGATGATGATTATGCTGTTGTTGTGTTTTTTTTGCTGCTGTTGTTGTTGTTGCAGTTGCTGTTGTTCAGGGTCTTTGTACGGGTAGTTGTTGTTGTTGTTGTTTTCCAGGCTGCTGTTGTTGCTGCTGCTATTGTTCAGGTTTGTTCAGGTCTTTGTTGTTTTTCAGGTTGTTGTTGCTGTTGCTGCTGTTGTTGTTGCTGTTGTTGTTCAGGTTCTTTGTTCAGGTCATTATTGCTGTTGTTTTTCAGGATGTTGTTGTTGCTGCTGCTGCTACTGATGATGATGATGATGACGATGATGATGATGATGATCAGGTTATTTGTTCAGGTGATTGTTATTGTTTTATTGTTTCATTTTGTTTGATATCTTTTTTTTTTTCAGGTTGTTGTGTTGCTACTGCTGTTATTGCTACTGATTATGCTGTTGTTAATACTGCTGATGTTGTTGTTGTTGCTGCTGCTGTTGCTGTTGCTATTGTTCAGGTTCTTTGTTCAGGATATTGGTGTTGTTAGTTTTAAGGTTGTTGTTGTTGCTGCTGCCGCTACTGATGATGATGATGATTATGCTGTTGTTCTTGTGTGTTTTTTGCTGCTGCTACTGCTGCTGCTGTTGTTGTTGCAGTTGCTGTAGTTCAGGTTCTTTGTACGGGTAGTTGTTGTTGTTGTTGTTTTCCAGGTTGCTGCTGTTGTTGTTGTTGTTGCTGTTGCTGTTGCTATTGTTCAGGTTTTTTGTTCAGGTCTTTGTTGTTTTTCAGGTTGTTGTTGCTGTTGCTGCTGTTGCTGCTGTTGCTGCTGTTTTTGTTACTGTTTCTGTTGTTCAGGTTCTTTGTTCAGGTCATAGTTGTTGTTGTTTTTCAGGATGTTGCTGCTGCTGCTGCTGCTGCTGCTGATGATGATGATGATGCTATTGTTCAGGTTATTTGTTCAGGTGATTGTTATTGTTTTTTGTTTTTTTATTGTTTGATTTTGTTTGATTTCTTTTTCTTTTTCATGTTGTTGTGTTGCTGCTGCTGTTATTGCTACTCATTATGCTGTTGTTGCTGCTGTTGTTGTTGCTGCAGCTTCTGCTGCTGCCTTTGTGGTTGCTGTTCTTCAGGTTCTTTGTTCAATTCGTTGTTGTTGTTTTTCAGGTTGTTGCTGCTGCTGCTGCTGTTTTTGTTCAGGTCATTGTTGTTGTTGTTTTTCATGTTGCTGTTGCTCAGGTTCTTTGTTCAGGTCATTGTTGTTGTTTTTAGGTTGTTGTTGCTACTAATGATGATGATGATAATTATGCTGTTGTTGCTTTTGTTCATGTCTGTATTGTTGATGTTCACATCACTGTTGTTGTTGTTGTTGCCATTGTTGTAGTTTTGTTGTTGTTGTTTTGTTGCTGCTGTTGCTATTGTTCAGGTTCATTGTTCGGCTGTTTGTTGTTGTTTTTCAGGTTGTTGCTGTTGTTGATTATGATGTTGTTGTTTTTGGTGCTTCTGCTGTTGTTGTTATTGCTTTTGCTTCTGTTCAGGTTATTTGTTCTGGTCATTGTTGTTGTTGTTGTTTTAAGGTTGCTGCTGCTGCAGCTGCTGCAGCTTGTGTTGCTGTTGCTGCTGTTCAGGTTATTTGTTCAGGTTGTTGTTATTGCTGATGCTGCTACTGATGATGATGATGATTATGCTGTTGTTGTGTGTTTTTTTGCTGCTGTTGCTGCTGCTGTTGTTGTTGCAGTTGCTGTAGTTCAGGGTCTTTGTATGGGTAGTTGTTGTTGCTGTTGTTTTCAAGGTTGCTGCTGTTGTTGTTGTTGCTGTTGCTGCTGCTATTGTTCAGGTTTGTTCAGGTCTTTGTTGTTTTTCAGGTTGTTGTTGCTGTTGCTGCTGTTGTTGTTCAGGTTCTTTGTTCAGGTCATTGTTGTTGTTGTTGTTTTTCAGGATGTTGTTGTTGCTGCTGCTGCCACTGATAATGATGATGATGATGATGATGATGATGTTCAGGTTATTTGTTCAGGTGATTGTTATTGTTTTATTGTTGTTTTATTGTTTTATTTTGTTTGATTTCTTTTTCTTTTTCAGGTTGTTGTGTTGCTACTGCTGTTATTGCTACTGATTATGCTGCTGGTGATGCTGCTGATGTTGTTGTTGTTGTTGCTGCTGCTGTTGCTGTTGCTATTGTTCAGGTTCTTTGTTCAGGATATTGGTGTTGTTAGTTTTAAGGTTGTTGCTGCTGCTGCTACTGATGATGATGATGATTATGCTGTTGTTGTTGTGTGTTTTTTGCTGCTGCTGCTGCTGCTGTTGTTGTTGCAGTTGCTGTTGTTCAGGTTCTTTGTTCAGGTCATTGTTGTTTTTTTTTTTTAGGAAGTTGTTGTTGCTACTGATGATGATGATGATGATGATGATGTATTGTTCAGGTGATTGTTATTGTTTTGTTGTTGTTTTATTTTGTTTGATTTCTTTTTCTTTTTCAGGTTGTTGTGTTGCTGCTGCTGTTGTTGTTACTGTTTCTGTTGTTCAAGTTTGTTTAGGTCATTGTTGTTGTTTCTCAGGTTGTTGTTGTTTTAAGGTTGCTACTGCTACTGTTGCTGTTGTTGTTGCTGCTGCTGCTGTTCAGGTTATTTGTTCAGGTCAATGTTGTTGTTTTCAGGTTGTTGTTGCTGCTACTGATGATGATGATGATGATGATGATTATGCTGTTGTTGTTGTAGTTCATGTCTGTATTGTTGTTGTTGTTCATATCATTGTTGTTGTTGCCGATGTTTTGTTGTTGTTGTTTTGTTGCTGCTGCTGTTGATATTGTTCAGGTTCTTTGTTTATGTCTTTGTTGTTTTTCAGGTAGTTGTTGCTGTTGCTGCTGTTGTTGTTGCTGTTGCTGTTGTTCAGGTTCTTTGTTCAGGTCATTGTTGTTGATGTTCACATCGTTGTTGTTGTTGTTATTGCCATTGTTGTAGTTTTGTTGTTGTTTTGTTGCTGCTGTACAGGTTCATTGTTCAGCTGTTTGTTGTTGTTTTTCAGGTTGCTGTTGTTGATTATGATGTTGTTGTTTTTGGTGCTTCTGCTGCTGTTGTTTTTGCTGTTGCTGCTGTTCAGGTTATTTGTTCTGGTCATTGTTGTTGTTGTTGTTTTAAGGTTGCTGCTGCTGCAGCTGCTGCAGCTGCTGCAGCTGCTGTTGCTGTTGCTGGTGTTCAGGTTATTTGTTCAGGTTGTTGTTATTGCTGATGCTGCTACTGATGATGATGATGATTATGCTGTTGTTGTGTTTTTTTTGGTGCTGCTGCTGCTGCTGTTGTTGTTTCAGTTGCTGTAGTTCAGGGTCTTTGTACGGGTAGTTGTTGTTGCTGTTGTTTTCAAGGTTGCTGCTGTTGTTGTTGTTGCTGTTGCTGCTGCTATTGTTCAGGTTTGATCAGGTCTTTGTTGTTTTTCAGGTTGTTGTTGCTGTTGCTGCTGTTGTTGTTGCTGTTGCTGTTGTTCAGATTCTTTGTTCAGGTCATTGTTGTTGTTTTTCAGGATGTTGTTGTTGCTGCTGCTACTGCTACTAATGATGATGATGATGATGATGTATTGTTCAGGTTATTTGTTCAGGTGTTTGTTATTGTTTTGTTGTTGTTTTATTTTGTTTGATTTCTTTTTCTTTTTCAGGTTGTTGTGTTGCGCTGCTGCTGTTGCTGTTGCTATTGTTCAGGTTCTTTGTTCAGGATATTGGTGTTGTTAGTTCTAATGTTGTTGCTGCTGCTGCTGCTGCTACTGATGATGATGATGATTATGCTGTTGTTCTTGTGTGTTTTTTGCTGCTGCTGCTGCTGTTGTTGTTGCAGTTGCTGTAGTTCAGGTTCTTTGTACGGGTAGTTGTTGTTGTTGTTGTTGTTTTCCAGGTTGCTGCTGTTGTTGTTGTTGCTGTTTCTGGTTCTATTGTTCAGGTTTTTTGTTCAGGTCTTTGTTGTTTTTCAGGTTATTGTTGCTGTTGCTGCTGTTGTTGTTGCTGTTGCTGTTATTGTTCAGGTTCTTTGTTCAGGTCATTGTTGTTGTTTTTCAGGATGTTGTTG
The DNA here is from genome assembly GCA_037043455.1 of Cyrtodaria siliqua. Lineage (NCBI taxonomy): Eukaryota > Metazoa > Mollusca > Bivalvia > Adapedonta > Hiatellidae > Cyrtodaria > Cyrtodaria siliqua. The sequence continues at coordinate 125,334 of JAWPHD010003402.1, forward strand.
TTGCTGCTGCTATAATGATGATGATGATGATGATGATGATGTATTGTTCAGGTTATTTGTTCAGGTGATTGTTATTGTTTTGTTGTTGTTTAATTTTGTTTGATTTCTTTTTCTTTTTCAGGTTGTTGTGTTGCTGCTGCTGTTGTTGTTACTGTTTCTGTTGTTCAAGTTTGTTTAGGTCATTGTTGTTGTTTCTCAGGTTGTTGTTGTATTAAGGTTGCTACTGCTACTGTTGCTGTTGTTGTTGCTGCTGCTGCTGTTCAGGTTATTTGTTCAGGTCATTGTTGTTGTTTTTCAGGTTGTTGTGGCTGCTGCTGTTGCTGTTGCTGTTGTTCAGGTTCTTTGTTCAGGTCATTGTTGTTGTTTTTCAGGATGTTGTTGTTGCTGCTGCTGTTGTTGTTGTTGCTGTTGCTGTTGTTCAGGTTCTTTGTTCAGGTCATTGTTGTTGTTTTCCAGGCTGCTGTTGTTGCTGCTTCTATTGTTCAGGTTTGTTCAGGTCTTTGTTGTTTTTCAGGTTGTTGTTGCTGTTGCTGCTGTTGTTGTTGCTGTTGTTGTTCAGGTTCTTTGTTCAGGTCATTGTTGCTGTTGTTTTTCATGATGTTGTTGTTGCTGCTGCTGCTACTGATGATGATGATGATGACGATGATGATGATGATGATCAGGTTATTTGTTCAGGTGATTGTTATTGTTTTATTGTTTCATTTTGTTTGATTTCTTTTTCTTTTTCAGGTTGTTGTGTTGCTACTGCTGTTATTGCTACTGATTATGCTGTTGTTAATACTGCTGATGTTGTTGTTGTTGTTGCTGTTGCTATTGTTCAATGTTGTTGTTGTTTTTCATGTTGCTGTTGCTCAGGTTCTTTGTTCAGGTCAGGTCATTGTTGTTGTTTTTAGGTTGTTGTTGCTACTAATGATGATGATGATAATTATGCTGTTGTTGCTTTTGTTCATGTTTGTATTGTTGATGTTCACATCATTGTTGTTGTTGTTGTTGCCATTGTTGTAGTTTTGTTGTTGTTGTTTTGTTGCTGCTGTTGCTATTGTTCAGGTTCATTGTTCGGCTGTTTGTTGTTGTTTTTCAGGTTGTTGCTGTTGTTGATTATGATGTTGTTGTTTTTGGTGCTTCTGCTGCTGTTGTTATTGCTGTTGCTGCTGTTCAGGTTATTTGTTCTGGTCATTGTTGTTGTTGTTTTAAGGTTGCTGCTGCTGCAGCTGCTGCAGCTGCTGTTGCTGTTGCTTTGTTGTTGCTGTTGCTGCTGTTCAGGTTATTTGTTCAGGTTGTTGTTATTGCTGATGCTGCTACTGATGATGATGATGATTTTGCTGTTGTGTTTTTTTTTGCTGCTGTTGCTGCTGCTGTTGTTGTTGCAGTTGCTGTAGTTCAGGGTCTTTGTATGGGTAGTTGTTGTTGCTGTTGTTTTCAAGGTTGCTGCTGTTGTTGTTGCTGTTGCTGCTGCTATTGTTGAGGTTTGTTCAGGTCTTTGTTGTTTTTCAGGTTGTTGTTGCTGTTGCTGCTGTTGTTGTTCAGGTTCTTTGTTCAGGTCATTGTTGTTGTTGTTTTTCAGGATGTTGTTGTTGCTGCTGCTGCCACTGATAATGATGATGATGATGATGATGATGATGTTCAGGTTATTTGTTTAGGTGATTGTTATTGTTTTATTGTTGTTTTATTGTTTTATTTTGTTTGATTTCTTTTTCTTTTTCAGGTTGTTGTGTTGCTACTGCTGTTATTGCTACTGATTATGCTGCTGGTGATGCTGGTGATGTTGTTGTTGTTGTTGCTGCTGCTGTTGCTGTTGCTATTGTTCAGGTTCTTTGTTCAGGATATTGGTGTTGTTAGTTTTAAGGTTGTTGTTGTTGCTGCTGCTGCTACTGATGATGATGATGATTATGCTGTTGTAGTTGTGTGTTTTTTGCTGCTGCTGCTGCTGTTGTTGTTGGAGTTGCTGTTGTTGAGGTTCTTTGTTCAGGTCATTGTTGTTGTTGTTTTTTAGGATGTTGTTGTTGCTACTGATGATGATGATGATGATGATGATGTATTGTTCAGGTTATTTGTTCAGATGATTGTTATTGTTTTGTTGTTGTTTTATTTTGTTTGATTTCTTTTTCTTTTTCAGGTTGTTGTGTTGCTGCTGCTGTTGTTGTTACTGTTTCTGTTGTTCAAGTTTGTTTAGGTCATTGTTGTTTTTTCTCAGGTTGTTGTTGTTTTAAGGTTGCTACTGCTACTGTTGCCGTTGTTGTTGCTGCTGCTGCTGTTCAGGTTATTTGTTCAGGTCAATGTTGTTGTTTTCAGGTTGTTGTTGCTGCTACTGATGATGATGATGATTATGCTGTTGTTGTGTGTTTTTTTGCTGCTGTTGCTGCTGCTGTTGTTGTTGCAGTTGCTGTAGTTCAGGGTCTTTGTATGGGTAGTTGTTGTTGCTGTTGTTTTCAAGGTTGCTGCTGTTGTTGTTGTTGCTGTTGCTGCTGCTATTGTTCAGGTTTGTTCAGGTCTTTGTTGTTTTTCAGGTTGTTGTTGCTGTTGCTGCTGTTGTTGTTCAGGTTCTTTGTTCAGGTCATTGTTGTTGTTGTTGTTGTTTTTCAGGATGTTGTTGTTGCTGCTGCTGCCACTGATAATGATGATGATGATGATGATGATGATGTTCAGGTTATTTGTTCAGGTGATTGTTATTGTTTTATTGTTGTTTTATTGTTTTATTTTGTTTGATTTCTTTTTCTTTTTCAGGTTGTTGTGTTGCTACTGCTGTTATTGCTACTGATTATGCTGCTGGTGATGCTGCTGATGTTGTTGTTGTTGTTGCTGCTGCTGTTGCTGTTGCTATTGTTCAGGTTCTTTGTTCAGGATATTGGTGTTGTTAGTTTTAAGGTTGTTGCTGCTGCTGCTACTGATGATGATGATGATTATGCTGTTGTTGTTGTGTGTTTTTTGCTGCTGCTGCTGCTGTTGTTGTTGCAGTTGCTGTTGTTCAGGTTCTTTGTTCAGGTCATTGTTGTTGTTGTTTTTTAGGATGTTGTTGTTGCTACTGATGATGATGATGATGATGATGATGTATTGTTCAGGTTATTTGTTCAGGTGATTGTTATTGTTTTGTTGTTGTTTTATTTTGTTTGATTTCTTTTTCTTTTTCAGGTTGTTGTGTTGCTGCTGCTGTTGTTGTTACTGTTTCTGTTGTTCAAGTTTGTTTTGGTCATTGTTGTTGTTTCTCAGGTTGTTGTTGTTTTAAGGTTGCTACTGCTACTGTTGCTGTTGTATGTTGCTGCTGCTGCTGTTCAGGTTATTTGTTCAGGTCAATGTTGTTGTTTTCAGGTTGTTGTTGCTGCTACTGATGATGATGATGATGATGATTATGCTGTTGTTGTTGTAGTTCATGTCTGTATTGTTGTTGTTGTTCATATCATTGTTGTTGTTGCCGATGTTTTGTTGTTGTTGTTTTGTTGCTGCTGCTGTTGCTATTGTTCAGGTTCTTTGTTCATGTCTTTGTTGTTTTTCAGGTAGTTGTTGCTGTTGCTGCTGTTGTTGTTGCTGTTGCTGTTGTTCAGGTTCTTTGTTCAGGTCATTGTTGTTGATGTTCACATCGTTGTTGTTGTTGTTATTGCCATTGTTGTAGTTTTGTTGTTGTTTTGTTGCTGCTGTTCAGGTTCATTGTTCAGCTGTTTGTTGTTGTTTTTCAGGTTGCTGTTGTTGATTATGATGTTGTTGTTGTTGTTGCAGTTGCTGTTGTTCAGGGTCTTTGTACTTGTAGTTGTTGTTGTTGTTGTTTTCCAGGCTGCTGTTGTTGCTGCTGCTATTGTTCAGGTTTGTTCAGGTCTTTGTTGTTTTTCAGGTTGTTGTTGCTGTTGCTGCTGTTGTTGTTGCTGTTGCTGTTATTGTTCAGGTTCTTTGTTCAGGTCATTGTTGTTGTTTTTCAGGATGTTGTTGTTGCTGCTGCTGCTACTGATGATGATGATGATGATGATGATGTATTGTTCAGGTTATTTGTTCAGGATATTGGTGTTGTTAGTTTTAAGGTTGTTGTTGTTGCTGCTGCCGCTACTGATGATGATGATGATTATGCTGTTGTTCTTGTGTGTTTTTTGCTGCTGCTACTGCTGCTGCTGTTGTTGTTGCAGTTGCTGTAGTTCAGGTTCTTTGTACGGGTAGTTGTTGTTGTTGTTGTTTTCCAGGTTGCTGCTGTTGTTGTTGTTGTTGCTGTTGCTGTTGCTATTGTTCAGGTTTTTTGTTCAGGTCTTTGTTGTTTTTCAGGTTGTTGTTGCTGTTGCTGCTGTTGCTGCTGTTGCTGCTGTTGCTGCTGTTGCTGCTGTTTTTGTTACTGTTTCTGTTGTTCAGGTTCTTTGTTCAGGTCATAGTTGTTGTTGTTTTTCAGGATGTTGCTGCTGCTGCTGCTGATGATGCTGATGATGATGATGCTATTGTTCAGGTTATTTGTTCAGGTGATTGTTATTGTTTTTTGTTTTTTTATTGTTTGATTTTGTTTGATTTCTTTTTCTTTTTCATGTTGTTGTGTTGCTGCTGCTGTTATTGCTACTCATTATGCTGTTGTTGCTGCTGTTGTTGTTGCTGCAGCTTCTGCTGCTGCCTTTGTGGTTGCTGTTCTTCAGGTTCTTTGTTCAATTCGTTGTTGTTGTTTTTCAGGTTGTTGCTGCTGCTGCTGCTGTTTTTGTTCAGGTCATTGTTGTTGTTGTTTTTCATGTTGCTGTTGCTCAGGTTCTTTGTTCAGGTCATTGTTGTTGTTTTTAGGTTGTTGTTGCTACTAATGATGATGATGATAATTATGCTGTTGTTGCTTTTGTTCATGTCTGTATTGTTGATGTTCACATCACTGTTGTTGTTGTTGTTGCCATTGTTGTAGTTTTGTTGTTGTTGTTTTGTTGCTGCTGTTGCTATTGTTCAGGTTCATTGTTCGGCTGTTTGTTGTTGTTTTTCAGGTTGTTGCTGTTGTTGATTATGATGTTGTTGTTTTTGGTGCTTCTGCTGCTGTTGTTATTGCTTTTGCTTCTGTTCAGGTTATTTGTTCTGGTCATTGTTGTTGTTGTTGTTTTAAGGTTGCTGCTGCTGCAGCTGCTGCAGCTTGTGTTGCTGTTGCTGTTGTTGTTGCTGTTGCTGCTGTTCAGGTTATTTGTTCAGGTTGTTGTTATTGCTGATGCTGCTACTGATGATGATGATGATTATGCTGTTGTTGTGTGTTTTTTTGCTGCTGTTGCTGCTGCTGTTGTTGTTGCAGTTGCTGTAGTTCAGGGTCTTTGTATGGGTAGTTGTTGTTGCTGTTGTTTTCAAGGTTGCTGCTGTTGTTGTTGTTGCTGTTGCTGCTGCTATTGTTCAGGTTTGTTCAGGTCTTTGTTGTTTTTCAGGTTGTTGTTGCTGTTGCTGCTGTTGTTGTTCAGGTTCTTTGTTCAGGTCATTGTTGTTGTTGTTGTTTTTCAGGATGTTGTTGTTGCTGCTGCTGCCACTGATAATGATGATGATGATGATGATGATGATGATGTTCAGGTTATTTGTTCAGGTGATTGTTATTGTTTTATTGTTGTTTTATTGTTTTATTTTGTTTGATTTCTTTTTCTTTTTCAGGTTGTTGTGTTGCTACTGCTGTTATCACAAAAAGTGGGATTTACTGAAACAAAGTCGGAATTATCTTTTACTATGCTTTTATTTTTTGGCAGAATTGGCCATGGCTGACTTTATGTATTTAATATAGCATTATAATTTATTAGAAATAGTTGAATTTTCAGATCAACATATATTTATTATATTCCGGACAGTCGGAAATATTAATTTTCAGATCAACATATATTCATTATATTCCGGACAATCGGAAATTTTGACAGTTGATAACATTCCCGGAAATATAGTTCCATATTCCGGACAAATCGGACATATTGGGATTTATAACTCCCTATTCCAGACACTCGGACACTTAGCGGACAATCGGAAATTTTGACAGTTGATAACATTCCCGGAAATATAGTTCCATATTCCGGACAAATCGGACATATTGGGATTTATAACTCCCTATTCCAGACACTCGGACACTTAGATGGCTGACTTTATGTATTTAATATAGCATTATAATTTATTAGAAATAGTTGAATTTTCAGATCAACATATATTTATTATATTCCGGACAGTCGGAAATATTAATTTTCAGATCAACATATATTCATTATATTCCGGACAATCGGAAATTTTGACAGTTGATAACATTCCCGGAAATATAGTTCCATATTCCGGACAAATCGGACATATTGGGATTTATAACTCCCTATTCCAGACACTCGGACACTTAGCCGATACGTGCTGTCGGAAATATTAATTTTCAGATCAACATATATTCATTATATTCCGGACAATCGGAAATTTTGACAGTTGATAACATTCCCGGAAATATAGTTCCATATTCCGGACAAATCGGACATATTGGGATTTATAACTCCCTATTCCAGACACTCGGACACTTAGCCGATACGTGCTGGTAATGCCTGTTTATTCATCATGTAATATATATCGTTATCATTCAATGTTAGGCAGATACGTGCTGGCAATGAATACGTTTATTCCGAACAATCGGGAATATTTGGAGTAGAATCGTGATTAACAGGGAAAACTTCAGAAAGCCAGGAAATCTGCGAGCCAGCTGCCCCAACCCTAATTGAAACCTAGCATTTTTTATATTTCAGTTATATTTTATTTATTTTTTTTTTGCGTAGGAGGGGAGGTAGGAAGAATCTACGCTCAGACCAGAAAGGCATCTTCTACCCTCCTGACTTTCTTTAGCATTTCCATCTGAAAACCTGTAGGGAAACAGAAAGCAATGGCGATTCATCGGAAATATTAAAGTATATTCCGGACAATCGGAAATAATAAAGTATATTCCGGACAATCGGAAATATTGAAGTATATTCCGGACAATCGGAAATATTGATATAGGCTGGTAATTAAATATATCAGACTCCGGAAAATCGAAGTATATTCCGGACAATCGTAAATATGATATAGGCTGGTAATGAAATATATCAGACTCCGGAAAATCGGAAGAATATTACCAATGAGATTATAAATGATTTACTTTAAATTATACTCCGGATATCGGAAGCATAATAATAAATGAATGTTTATTTATCTTGTAATTAATATCCTTTTCATAAAAATATGAGCCGATATGTGCTGGTAACGCCAAGACCATTCGGACAATGCTATATTACTGTATATTAATACACTTTAAAATTGGAAAGACATATCCCTAATATATACACTTCTAATTTAACACCGAGAAGATGAATGAGTTGGATATTGAAATGCTGTCTTTCAGCATAACCTAATATTTTCATGTTTTATCGTGTATTGTTTGATTCTTGCTTTACATCAGCCATGACGTGGTTGCAGTGTTTTATATGTACTCAGTTTGTTTTTTCGATTGTTATATTCCTCTTGGCGCGTTCCCCGTGTGGTGCCCGTGGGCCCCCGTTTGGTCACGGGGCAAAGGATATGGCCACTGCAGACCCCTTTGGAGGGGTAGGTAGGCTCCAACGTAAATGGAGTTTCCACGATAGAACCTGCAGCAACTCCGCAGTTCAGGGTGAGAAGGTTCCAGGCCCATTTTTCATATTTCCTCTCGCTGGACATGGAAGACGAGCCTGGCATGTTCCTGCCTGGTAGGCGCCATACAACCTTTTCATGTGTTGGTGCGCCTTAAAACCCCAATTCAATTCAATTCCTGTTGGCGCTGAAAATAGAAAAGAACAACACCAGCAGCAAAAGACACAACTCCTGGTAAAACAGTTATCTAGGGTTGGGAGGGCGGGTATAATGAAATATTGTTTAGTAACTATGAAATTGTTAATTTATCGTGAAACAAATTTGCAATAAACTTACTTGAGTTTTCCAAATCCATGTTATGAAGGGAGCTTACTCTAGGTGAAGTTTTAACCCTGTATATACAGCAGTAATTTCCCCTTTTGTGATAACCACAACTACTTGTCAATTTTGACTGCATAATTGCATTTATCACAAAAAGTGGGATTTACTGAAACAAAGTCGGAATTATCTTTTACTATGCTTTTATTTTTGGCAGAATTGGCCATGGCTGACTTTATGTATTTAATATAGCATTATAATTTATTAGAAATAGTTGAATTTCAGATCAACATATATTTATTATATTCCGGACAGTCGGAAATATTAATTTTCAGATCAACATATATTCATTATATTCCGGACAATCGGAAATTTTGACAGTTGATAACATTCCCGGAAATATAGTTCCATATTCCGGACAAATCGGACATATTGGGATTTATAACTCCCTATTCCAGACACTCGGACACTTAGCCGATACGTGCTGGTAATGCCAAGACACGCAAATACGAGGTAGCACGTGTGCGCGTGTCCCGCCAAAAAGTACGCGCTTTAGGCGGACTAGCACGTGTCGAAAAAAGGTGCCAGCCACGGACCAATTTCTGCTTTGTCTGGAAAACAGATGCATTTGACTGCATAAATTGGTACAGTCCACCTTGCAGGATGTTTAACATTTTGTTATTACCTAAATCTAACAGATGTTCGTTATTCTTAAACATTTCCATACTTTCTGAAAATTCAGGATAAGCAATATATGCGCATCCATTTTTGATGAGATATTTGCTTATGCAAGTATTAATACGGACTTTTATCTAACTGTTTATGACATGTTTCGTCACGGTATTTCAACCTTGGGAGGAATAACCGACCAAACAATTGATGTAGATGTACCCCGTCAGGTCTGTGATGGGCTCGGTTGAAAGCATCTCTAATGATTGAAGCCCAGACTACCCAGACTTGAAATTGGCCGAAAATCTAAACTTAAACAACTGTCAGTTGTTTTGTGTATAAGACCAAAACTACTAGACCCTGTTTATGGGGGCATATTTAATCGGATGTTTCCATCGACGAATTCATAATTTCATCTTCGATTGTTCCTTTATTAAACATTGCTGTTGCACCCCCAATTCTGACAGATTGGGATTTATAATATGTTCTCTGAATGCCAAAGGATTATAATGCTTTAAGCAGCCTTAAATTGGTAGCTCGTTACTGGTGATCCATCAAAATGGCATAGAAATTAACCTTCTATTTTTGGCATGCATGCCAAGTATCTACCAGAGCCTCTTTAATGGAAGTGTTGTGTTCGGAGAACTGTACTGTGATATTTTTCACTGAACGTTTTTCGAATTGAAACTTAAAACTTTGTTATCAGAGTCTGTATTTGACTTGGACACTTCACCTACTCTTAAAAGAGCACAAAATTCCAGAGCATATGCACAACTGAACAAATTCGCTTCATATTTTGAGATACAGGTATGTATTAGGATAGGCATAATCATGTTCAATAGTGTAATGGTGATGGATGGGCCTTCTTCATTTCAATTCATTTCATTTTTTATTTTATTAATTTAATTATTTAATTATTTTATTTTATTTTTATTTATTTTATTTTATGATTTTATTTTATTTGATTTATTTTATTATATTATATTATATATATTATATTATATATTATATTACATCATATTATATTAAATTATATTATATTACATTACATTATATTATATTACATTATATTAGCATATCTTACTTATAATTCTTGTAAATTCCGGACGATTAGGAATATTGTCAATTCGTCTTATAATCACATATTCCGAAAAATCGGAAATGTATATAAAGTATATTCCGGACATACTCCGGAAATCAGAAGATATTAAAGTATATTCCGGACAGTCGGAAATATGAAGGTATATTCCGGATAATCGGAAATATTGATATAGGCTGGTTATTGAATATATCAGACTCCGGAAAATCGGAAGATATTGAAGTATATTCCGGACACTCGGACTTGCATATCTTACTTATAATTATTGGATATTTCGGACGATTAGCAACACTGTCAATACAACTTATAATCACATATTCCGGATAATCGGAAATATTTTAAATAGTCATTCACTATATTTGACTCCGGAAAATCGGAAGGATATTAAAGTATATTCCGGACATCGGAAATATTAAAGTATATTCCGGACATCGGAAATATGAAGGTATATTCCGGATAATCGGAAATATTGATATAGGCTGGTTATTGAATATATCAGACTCCGGAAAATCGGAAGATATTGAAGTATATTCCGGACACTCGGACTTGCATATCTTACTTATAATTATTGGATATTTCGGACGATTGGCAATATTGTCAATACGACTTATAATCACATATTCCGGATAATCGGAAATATTTTAAATAGTCATTTGACTATATTTGACTCCGGAAAAACGGAAGTATATTAAAGTATATTCCGGACATCGGAAATATTAAAGTATATTCCGGACATCGGAAATATTGAAAAAGACCGCCGACCCTGTTTAAATAACAATGGCAATTTTGGCTGGTCATTGAATATATAAACTCCGGAAAATCGGAAGTATTAAAGTATATTCCGGACAATCGGAAATATTAAAGTATATTCCGGACAATCGGAAATATTGAACAAGACCGCCGCCATGTTAAATAACAATGGCAATTTTGGCTGGTCATTGAATATATAAACTCCGGAAAATCGGAAGTATTGAAGTATATTCCGGACAATCGGAAATATTAAAGTATATTCCGGACAATCGGAAATATTTATATAGGCTGGATTTATAAATCCCTATTCCAGACACTCGGACATAGGCATATCGGACATTAAAGTATATTCCGGACAATCGGAAATATTAAAGTATATTCCGGACAATCGGAAATATTTATATAGGCTGGATTTATAAATCCCTATTCCAGACACTCGGACCTAGGCATAGCGGACATTAAATTATATTCCGGACAATCGGAAATATTAAAGTATATTCCGGACAATCGGAAATATTTATATAGGCTGGATTTATAAATCCCTATTCCAGACACTCTGACATAGGCATATCGGACCTAGGCATATCTTACTCATAATTCTTGTAAATTCCGGACGATTAGCAATACTGCCAATTCGTCTTATAATCACATATTCCGGATAATCGGAAATATAAAGAAAGTATATTCCGGACATACTCTGGAAATCGGAAAATATTAAAGTATATTCCGGACAATCGGAAATATTAAGGTATATTCCGGATAATCGGAAATATTGATATAGGCTGGTTATTGAATATATCAGACTCCGGAAAATCGGAAGATATTGAAGTATATTCCGGACACTCGGACTCGCATATCTTACTTATAATTATTTTATATTCCGGACGTTGTCATATTAATACAGAAAATTATCTGGTTACAGTGGCGGATCCATTCATGTCATTTAATGTATATGTATATAATGTTAAATTTGCATATGCTTGATTTCTTAAATTTTTTTTTTTTTTTTTTTTTTTCAACCTTATTTGAGGTAACATGAACATTGCCAGAAACAACTGACTTGATGACTAGATAAAAATACAAATAACATGTGAAATAAAATGATATACTGAGGCATGGTAGCTAATGTTGTGACTAGACAGTATATCTTCAGTGCATTATGATTGTTATAGAAGTGTTGGTCAGTTTATACTCTGAAGTCCAAAATGTTTCCACACGACAGCTTTTCCCTTTGAATTGTTGTCATGTTTGAAAGAATCTGTCATGTTGCCTATCTATTTTTAGCGAACCACTTTCTGCAAATCATCGATTGGTTACCCAGTTTATATTACTGAGATTATCAGTGAATAGTGAATGCGAGAACCAGTAATTACACTGCGTAATCGCGTCTAAAAATAGAACGAAACATTCCAGAAAATACCTGTACTCGTTAAAATATGGGTGTTATACGTCACCATGTACATAGGATAGGCAACGATGATGTTGAAAACAATGCCTTAAATATATCGTAGATCTATTAATTTTAGGCACATTTATATCGAGCAGCCAATTGTTTATATTTTTATTATCTACCAATCTTGTTGTGAGAACATTTTGATGTCATGTCTTGCGATATTTCGATCCTGAGTCGGGCGCCATTTTAATTCATTTGTGCCCATTTTTCCAAGCGGGATCGCCGATATTGTAATTCTCAAAACATCATGACTACTAGTGTAGTACCACTCAATTTGAGTTCAGTAGCTTGTAAAGCAGGCGTTAATGAAGTTATAAAACACAAATCTATAATGAAATATTGTTTAGTAACTATGAAATTGTTAATTTATCGTGAAACAAATTTGCAATAAACTTACTTGAGTTTTCCAAATCCATGTTATGAAGGGAGCTTACTCTAGGTGAAGTTTTAACCCTGTATATACAGCAGTAATTTCCCCTTTTGTGATAACCACAACTACTTGTCAATTTTGACTGCATAATTGCATTTATTGCTACTGATTATGCTGCTGGTGATGCTGCTGATGTTGTTGTTGTTGTTGCTGCTGCTGTTGCTGTTGCTATTGTTCAGGTTCTTTGTTCAGGATATTGGTGTTGTTAGTTTTAAGGTTGTTGCTGCTGCTGCTACTGATGATGATGATGATTATGCTGTTGTTGTTGTGTGTTTTTTGCTGCTGCTGCTGCTGTTGTTGTTGCAGTTGCTGTTGTTCAGGTTCTTTGTTCAGGTCATTGTTGTTGTTGTTTTTTAGGATGTTGTTGTTGCTACTGATGATGATGATGATGATGATGATGTATTGTTCAGGTTATTTGTTCAGGTGATTGTTATTGTTTTGTTGTTGTTTTATTTTGTTTGATTTCTTTTTCTTTTTCAGGTTGTTGTGTTGCTGCTGCTGTTGTTGTTACTGTTTCTGTTGTTCAAGTTTGTTTAGGTCATTGTTGTTGTTTCTCAGGTTGTTGTTGTTTTAAGGTTGCTACTGCTACTGTTGCTGTTGTTGTTGCTGCTGCTGCTGTTCAGGTTATTTGTTCAGGTCAATGTTGTTGTTTTCAGGTTGTTGTTGCTGCTACTGATGATGATGATGATGATGATGATTATGCTGTTGTTGTTGTAGTTCATGTCTGTATTGTTGTTGTTGTTCATATCATTGTTGTTGTTGCCGATGTTTTGTTGTTGTTGTTTTGTTGCTGCTGCTGTTGCTATTGTTCAGGTTCTTTGTTCATGTCTTTGTTGTTTTTCAGGTAGTTGTTGCTGTTGCTGCTGTTGTTGTTGCTGTTGCTGTTGTTCAGGTTCTTTGTTCAGGTCATTGTTGTTGATGTTCACATCGTTGTTGTTGTTGTTATTGCCATTGTTGTAGTTTTGTTGTTGTTTTGTTGCTGCTGTTCAGGTTCATTGTTCAGCTGTTTGTTGTTGTTTTTCAGGTTGCTGTTGTTGATTATGATGTTGTTGTTGTTGTTGCAGTTGCTGTTGTTTAGGGTCTTTGTACTTGCAGTTGTTGTTGTTGTTGTTTTCCAGGCTGCTGTTGTTGCTGCTGCTATTGTTCAGGTTTGTTCAGGTCTTTGTTGTTTTTCAGGTTGTTGTTGCTGTTGCTGCTGTTGTTGTTGCTGTTGCTGTTATTGTTCAGGTTCTTTGTTCAGGTCATTGTTGTTGTTTTTCAGGATGTTGTTGTTGCTGCTGCTGCTACTGATGATGATGATGATGATGATGATGTATTGTTCAGGTTATTTGTTCAGGTGATTGTTATTGTTTTGTTGTTGTTTAATTTTGTTTGATTTCTTTTTCTTTTTCAGGTTGTTGTGTTGCTGCTGCTGTTGTTGTTACTGTTTCTGTTGTTCAAGTTTGTTTAGGTCATTGTTGTTGTTTCTCAGGTTGTTGTTGTATTAAGGTTGCTACTGCTACTGTTGCTGTTGTTGTTGCTGCTGCTGCTGTTCAGGTTATTTGTTCAGGTCTTTGTTGTTGTTTTTCAGGTTGTTGTTGCTGCTGCTGTTGCTGTTGCTGTTGCTGTTGTTCAGGTTCTTTGTTCAGGTCATTGTTGTTGTTTTTCAGGATGTTGTTGTTGCTGCTGCTGTTGTTGTTGTTGCTGTTGCTGTTGTTCAGGTTCTTTGTTCAGGTCATTGTTGTTGTTTTTCAGGATGTTGTTGTTGTTGCTGCTGCTGCTGCTGTTCAGGTTCTTTGTTCAGGTCATTGTTGTTGTTTTTCAGGATGTTGTTGTTGTTGCTGCTGCTGCTGCTGTTCAGGTTATTTGTTCAGTTTGTTGTTGTTGCTGCTGCTGCTACTGATGATGATGATGATGATGATGATTATGCTGTTGTGTTTTTTTTGCTGCTGTTGTTGTTGTTGCAGTTGCTGTTGTTCAGGGTCTTTGTACGGGTAGTTGTTGTTGTTGTTGTTTTCCAGGCTGCTGTTGTTGCTGCTGCTATTGTTCAGGTTTGTTCAGGTCTTTGTTGTTTTTCAGGTTGTTGTTGCTGTTGCTGCTGTTGTTGTTGCTGTTGTTGTTCAGGTTCTTTGTTCAGGTCATTATTGCTGTTGTTTTTCAGGATGTTGTTGTTGCTGCTGCTGCTACTGATGATGATGATGATGACGATGATGATGATGATGATCAGGTTATTTGTTCAGGTGATTGTTATTGTTTTATTGTTTCATTTTGTTTGATTTCTTTTTCTTTTTCAGGTTGTTGTGTTGCTACTGCTGTTATTGCTACTGATTATGCTGTTGTTAATACTGCTGATGTTGTTGTTGTTGCTGCTGCTGTTGCTGTTGCTATTGTTCAGGTTCTTTGTTCAGGATATTGGTGTTGTTAGTTTTAAGGTTGTTGTTGTTGCTGCTGCCGCTACTGATGATGATGATGATTATGCTGTTGTTCTTGTGTGTTTTTTGCTGCTGCTACTGCTGCTGCTGTTGTTGTTGCAGTTGCTGTAGTTCAGGTTCTTTGTACGGGTAGTTGTTGTTGTTGTTGTTTTCCAGGTTGCTGCTGTTGTTGTTGTTGTTGCTGTTGCTGTTGCTATTGTTCAGGTTTTTTGTTCAGGTCTTTGTTGTTTTTCAGGTTGTTGTTGCTGTTGCTGCTGTTGCTGCTGTTGCTGCTGTTTTTGTTACTGTTTCTGTTGTTCAGGTTCTTTGTTCAGGTCATAGTTGTTGTTGTTTTTCAGGATGTTGCTGCTGCTGCTGCTGCTGATGATGATGATGCTATTGTTCAGGTTATTTGTTCAGGTGATTGTTATTGTTTTTTGTTTTTTTATTGTTTGATTTTGTTTGATTTCTTTTTCTTTTTCATGTTGTTGTGTTGCTGCTGCTGTTATTGCTACTCATTATGCTGTTGTTGCTGCTGTTGTTGTTGCTGCAGCTTCTGCTGCTGCCTTTGTGGTTGCTGTTCTTCAGGTTCTTTGTTCAATTCGTTGTTGTTGTTTTTCAGGTTGTTGCTGCTGCTGCTGCTGTTTTTGTTCAGGTCATTGTTGTTGTTGTTTTTCATGTTGCTGTTGCTCAGGTTCTTTGTTCAGGTCATTGTTGTTGTTTTTAGGTTGTTGTTGCTACTAATGATGATGATGATAATTATGCTGTTGTTGCTTTTGTTCATGTCTGTATTGTTGATGTTCACATCACTGTTGTTGTTGTTGTTGCCATTGTTGTAGTTTTGTTGTTGTTGTTTTGTTGCTGCTGTTGCTATTGTTCAGGTTCATTGTTCGGCTGTTTGTTGTTGTTTTTCAGGTTGTTGCTGTTGTTGATTATGATGTTGTTGTTTTTGGTGCTTCTGCTGCTGTTGTTATTGCTTTTGCTTCTGTTCAGGTTATTTGTTCTGGTCATTGTTGTTGTTGTTGTTTTAAGGTTGCTGCTGCTGCAGCTGCTGCAGCTTGTGTTGCTGTTGCTGTTGTTGTTGCTGTTGCTGCTGTTCAGGTTATTTGTTCAGGTTGTTGTTATTGCTGATGCTGCTACTGATGATGATGATGATTATGCTGTTGTTGTGTGTTTTTTTGCTGCTGTTGCTGCTGCTGTTGTTGTTGCAGTTGCTGTAGTTCAGGGTCTTTGTATGGGTAGTTGTTGTTGCTGTTGTTTTCAAGGTTGCTGCTGTTGTTGTTGTTGCTGTTGCTGCTGCTATTGTTCAGGTTTGTTCAGGTCTTTGTTGTTTTTCAGGTTGTTGTTGCTGTTGCTGCTGTTGTTGTTCAGGTTCTTTGTTCAGGTCATTGTTGTTGTTGTTGTTTTTCAGGATGTTGTTGTTGCTGCTGCTGCCACTGATAATGATGATGATGATGATGAAGATGATGATGTTCAGGTTATTTGTTCAGGTGATTGTTATTGTTTTATTGTTGTTTTATTGTTTTATTTTGTTTGATTTCTTTTTCTTTTTCAGGTTGTTGTGTTGCTACTGCTGTTATTGCTACTGATTATGCTGCTGGTGATGCTGCTGATGTTGTTGTTGTTGTTGCTGCTGCTGTTGCTGTTGCTATTGTTCAGGTTCTTTGTTCAGGATATTGGTGTTGTTAGTTTTAAGGTTGTTGCTGCTGCTGCTACTGATGATGATGATGATTATGCTGTTGTTGTTGTGTGTTTTTTGCTGCTGCTGCTGCTGTTGTTGTTGCAGTTGCTGTTGTTCAGGTTCTTTGTTCAGGTCATTGTTGTTGTTGTTTTTTAGGATGTTGTTGTTGCTACTGATGATGATGATGATGATGATGATGTATTGTTCAGGTTATTTGTTCAGGTGATTGTTATTGTTTTGTTGTTGTTTTATTTTGTTTGATTTCTTTTTCTTTTTCAGGTTGTTGTGTTGCTGCTGCTGTTGTTGTTACTGTTTCTGTTGTTCAAGTTTGTTTAGGTCATTGTTGTTGTTTCTCAGGTTGTTGTTGTTTTAAGGTTGCTACTGCTACTGTTGCTGTTGTTGTTGCTGCTGCTGCTGTTCAGGTTATTTGTTCAGGTCAATGTTGTTGTTTTCAGGTTGTTGTTGCTGCTACTGATGATGATGATGATGATGATTATGCTGTTGTTGTTGTAGTTCATGTCTGTATTGTTGTTGTTTATATCATTGTTGTTGTTGCCGATGTTTTGTTGTTGTTGTTTTGTTGCTGCTGCTGTTGCTATTGTTCAGGTTCTTTGTTCATGTCTTTGTTGTTTTTCAGGTAGTTGTTGCTGTTGCTGCTGTTGTTGTTGCTGTTGCTGTTGTTCAGGTTCTTTGTTCAGGTCATTGTTGTTGATGTTCACATCGTTGTTGTTGTTGTTATTGCCATTGTTGTAGTTTTGTTGTTGTTTTGTTGCTGCTGTTCAGGTTCATTGTTCAGCTGTTTGTTGTTGTTTTTCAGGTTGCTGTTGTTGATTATGATGTTGTTGTTGTTGTTGCAGTTGCTGTTGTTCAGGGTCTTTGTACTTGCAGTTGTTGTTGTTGTTGTTTTCCAGGCTGCTGTTGTTGCTGCTGCTATTGTTCAGGTTTGTTCAGGTCTTTGTTGTTTTTCAGGTTGTTGTTGCTGTTGCTGCTGTTGTTGTTGCTGTTGCTGTTATTGTTCAGGTTCTTTGTTCAGGTCATTGTTGTTGTTTTTCAGGATGTTGTTGTTGCTGCTGCTGCTACTGATGATGATGATGATGATGATGATGTATTGTTCAGGTTATTTGTTCAGGTGATTGTTATTGTTTTGTTGTTGTTTAATTTTGTTTGATTTCTTTTTCTTTTTCAGGTTGTTGTGTTGCTGCTGCTGTTGTTGTTACTGTTTCTGTTGTTCAAGTTTGTTTAGGTCATTGTTGTTGTTTCTCAGGTTGTTGTTGTATTAAGGTTGCTACTGCTACTGTTGCTGTTGTTGTTGCTGCTGCTGCTGTTCAGGTTATTTGTTCAGGTCTTTGTTGTTGTTTTTCAGGTTGTTGTTGCTGCTGCTGTTGCTGTTGCTGTTGCTGTTGTTCAGGTTCTTTGTTCAGGTCATTGTTGTTGTTTTTCAGGATGTTGTTGTTGCTGCTGCTGTTGTTGTTGTTGCTGTTGCTGTTGTTCAGGTTCTTTGTTCAGGTCATTGTTGTTGTTTTTCAGGATGTTGTTGTTGTTGCTGCTGCTGCTGCTGTTCAGGTTCTTTGTTCAGGTCATTGTTGTTGTTTTTCAGGATGTTGTTGTTGTTGCTGCTGCTGCTGCTGTTCAGGTTATTTGTTCAGTTTGTTGTTGTTGCTGCTGCTGCTACTGATGATGATGATGATGATGATGATTATGCTGTTGTGTTTTTTTTGCTGCTGTTGTTGTTGTTGCAGTTGCTGTTGTTCAGGGTCTTTGTACGGGTAGTTGTTGTTGTTGTTGTTTTCCAGGCTGCTGTTGTTGCTGCTGCTATTGTTCAGGTTTGTTCAGGTCTTTGTTGTTTTTCAGGTTGTTGTTGCTGTTGCTGCTGTTGTTGTTGCTGTTGTTGTTCAGGTTCTTTGTTCAGGTCATTATTGCTGTTGTTTTTCAGGATGTTGTTGTTGCTGCTGCTGCTACTGATGATGATGATGATGACGATGATGATGATGATGATCAGGTTATTTGTTCAGGTGATTGTTATTGTTTTATTGTTTCATTTTGTTTGATTTCTTTTTCTTTTTCAGGTTGTTGTGTTGCTACTGCTGTTATTGCTACTGATTATGCTGTTGTTAATACTGCTGATGTTGTTGTTGTTGCTGCTGCTGTTGCTGTTGCTATTGTTCAGGTTCTTTGTTCAGGATATTGGTGTTGTTAGTTTTAAGGTTGTTGTTGTTGCTGCTGCCGCTACTGATGATGATGATGATTATGCTGTTGTTCTTGTGTGTTTTTTGCTGCTGCTACTGCTGCTGCTGTTGTTGTTGCAGTTGCTGTAGTTCAGGTTCTTTGTACGGGTAGTTGTTGTTGTTGTTGTTTTCCAGGTTGCTGCTGTTGTTGTTGTTGTTGCTGTTGCTGTTGCTATTGTTCAGGTTTTTTGTTCAGGTCTTTGTTGTTTTTCAGGTTGTTGTTGCTGTTGCTGCTGTTGCTGCTGTTGCTGCTGTTTTTGTTACTGTTTCTGTTGTTCAGGTTCTTTGTTCAGGTCATAGTTGTTGTTGTTTTTCAGGATGTTGCTGCTGCTGCTGCTGCTGATGATGATGATGCTATTGTTCAGGTTATTTGTTCAGGTGATTGTTATTGTTTTTTGTTTTTTTATTGTTTGATTTTGTTTGATTTCTTTTTCTTTTTCATGTTGTTGTGTTGCTGCTGCTGTTATTGCTACTCATTATGCTGTTGTTGCTGCTGTTGTTGTTGCTGCAGCTTCTGCTGCTGCCTTTGTGGTTGCTGTTCTTCAGGTTCTTTGTTCAATTCGTTGTTGTTGTTTTTCAGGTTGTTGCTGCTGCTGCTGCTGTTTTTGTTCAGGTCATTGTTGTTGTTGTTTTTCATGTTGCTGTTGCTCAGGTTCTTTGTTCAGGTCATTGTTGTTGTTTTTAGGTTGTTGTTGCTACTAATGATGATGATGATAATTATGCTGTTGTTGCTTTTGTTCATGTCTGTATTGTTGATGTTCACATCACTGTTGTTGTTGTTGTTGCCATTGTTGTAGTTTTGTTGTTGTTGTTTTGTTGCTGCTGTTGCTATTGTTCAGGTTCATTGTTCGGCTGTTTGTTGTTGTTTTTCAGGTTGTTGCTGTTGTTGATTATGATGTTGTTGTTTTTGGTGCTTCTGCTGCTGTTGTTATTGCTTTTGCTTCTGTTCAGGTTATTTGTTCTGGTCATTGTTGTTGTTGTTGTTTTAAGGTTGCTGCTGCTGCAGCTGCTGCAGCTTGTGTTGCTGTTGCTGTTGTTGTTGCTGTTGCTGCTGTTCAGGTTATTTGTTCAGGTTGTTGTTATTGCTGATGCTGCTACTGATGATGATGATGATTATGCTGTTGTTGTGTGTTTTTTTGCTGCTGTTGCTGCTGCTGTTGTTGTTGCAGTTGCTGTAGTTCAGGGTCTTTGTATGGGTAGTTGTTGTTGCTGTTGTTTTCAAGGTTGCTGCTGTTGTTGTTGTTGCTGTTGCTGCTGCTATTGTTCAGGTTTGTTCAGGTCTTTGTTGTTTTTCAGGTTGTTGTTGCTGTTGCTGCTGTTGTTGTTCAGGTTCTTTGTTCAGGTCATTGTTGTTGTTGTTGTTTTTCAGGATGTTGTTGTTGCTGCTGCTGCCACTGATAATGATGATGATGATGATGATGATGATGATGTTCAGGTTATTTGTTCAGGTGATTGTTATTGTTTTATTGTTGTTTTATTGTTTTATTTTGTTTGATTTCTTTTTCTTTTTCAGGTTGTTGTGTTGCTACTGCTGTTATTGCTACTGATTATGCTGCTGGTGATGCTGCTGATGTTGTTGTTGTTGTTGCTGCTGCTGTTGCTGTTGCTATTGTTCAGGTTCTTTGTTCAGGATATTGGTGTTGTTAGTTTTAAGGTTGTTGCTGCTGCTGCTACTGATGATGATGATGATTATGCTGTTGTTGTTGTGTGTTTTTTGCTGCTGCTGCTGCTGTTGTTGTTGCAGTTGCTGTTGTTCAGGTTCTTTGTTCAGGTCATTGTTGTTGTTGTTTTTTAGGATGTTGTTGTTGCTACTGATGATGATGATGATGATGATGATGTATTGTTCAGGTTATTTGTTCAGGTGATTGTTATTGTTTTGTTGTTGTTTTATTTTGTTTGATTTCTTTTTCTTTTTCAGGTTGTTGTGTTGCTGCTGCTGTTGTTGTTACTGTTTCTGTTGTTCAAGTTTGTTTAGGTCATTGTTGTTGTTTCTCAGGTTGTTGTTGTTTTAAGGTTGCTACTGCTACTGTTGCTGTTGTTGTTGCTGCTGCTGCTGTTCAGGTTATTTGTTCAGGTCAATGTTGTTGTTTTCAGGTTGTTGTTGCTGCTACTGATGATGATGATGATGATGATTATGCTGTTGTTGTTGTAGTTCATGTCTGTATTGTTGTTGTTGTTCATATCATTGTTGTTGTTGCCGATGTTTTGTTGTTGTTGTTTTGTTGCTGCTGCTGTTGCTATTGTTCAGGTTCTTTGTTCATGTCTTTGTTGTTTTTCAGGTAGTTGTTGCTGTTGCTGCTGTTGTTGTTGCTGTTGCTGTTGTTCAGGTTCTTTGTTCAGGTCATTGTTGTTGATGTTCACATCGTTGTTGTTGTTGTTATTGCCATTGTTGTAGTTTTGTTGTTGTTTTGTTGCTGCTGTTCAGGTTCATTGTTCAGCTGTTTGTTGTTGTTTTTCAGGTTGCTGTTGTTGATTATGATGTTGTTGTTGTTGTTGCAGTTGCTGTTGTTCAGGGTCTTTGTACTTGCAGTTGTTGTTGTTGTTGTTTTCCAGGCTGCTGTTGTTGCTGCTGCTATTGTTCAGGTTTGTTCAGGTCTTTGTTGTTTTTCAGGTTGTTGTTGCTGTTGCTGCTGTTGTTGTTGCTGTTGCTGTTATTGTTCAGGTTCTTTGTTCAGGTCATTGTTGTTGTTTTTCAGGATGTTGTTGTTGCTGCTGCTGCTACTGATGATGATGATGATGATGATGATGTATTGTTCAGGTTATTTGTTCAGGTGATTGTTATTGTTTTGTTGTTGTTTAATTTTGTTTGATTTCTTTTTCTTTTTCAGGTTGTTGTGTTGCTGCTGCTGTTGTTGTTACTGTTTCTGTTGTTCAAGTTTGTTTAGGTCATTGTTGTTGTTTCTCAGGTTGTTGTTGTATTAAGGTTGCTACTGCTACTGTTGCTGTTGTTGTTGCTGCTGCTGCTGTTCAGGTTATTTGTTCAGGTCTTTGTTGTTGTTTTTCAGGTTGTTGTTGCTGCTGCTGTTGCTGTTGCTGTTGCTGTTGTTCAGGTTCTTTGTTCAGGTCATTGTTGTTGTTTTTCAGTATGTTGTTGTTGCTGCTGCTGTTGTTGTTGTTGCTGTTGCTGTTGTTCAGGTTCTTTGTTCAGGTCATTGTTGTTGTTTTTCAGGATGTTGTTGTTGTTGCTGCTGCTGCTGCTGTTCAGGTTCTTTGTTCAGGTCATTGTTGTTGTTTTTCAGGATGTTGTTGTTGTTGCTGCTGCTGCTGCTGTTCAGGTTATTTGTTCAGTTTGTTGTTGTTGCTGCTGCTGCTACTGATGATGATGATGATGATGATGATTATGCTGTTGTTGTGTTTTTTTTGCTGCTGTTGTTGTTGTTGCAGTTGCTGTTGTTCAGGGTCTTTGTACGGGTAGTTGTTGTTGTTGTTGTTTTCCAGGCTGCTGTTGTTGCTGCTGCTATTGTTCAGGTTTGTTCAGGTCTTTGTTGTTTTTCAGGTTGTTGTTGCTGTTGCTGCTGTTGTTGTTGCTGTTGTTGTTCAGGTTCTTTGTTCAGGTCATTATTGCTGTTGTTTTTCAGGATGTTGTTGTTGCTGCTGCTGCTACTGATGATGATGATGATGACGATGATGATGATGATGATCAGGTTATTTGTTCAGGTGATTGTTATTGTTTTATTGTTTCATTTTGTTTGATTTCTTTTTCTTTTTCAGGTTGTTGTGTTGCTACTGCTGTTATTGCTACTGATTATGCTGTTGTTAATACTGCTGATGTTGTTGTTGTTGCTGCTGCTGTTGCTGTTGCTATTGTTCAGGTTCTTTGTTCAGGATATTGGTGTTGTTAGTTTTAAGGTTGTTGTTGTTGCTGCTGCCGCTACTGATGATGATGATGATTATGCTGTTGTTCTTGTGTGTTTTTTGCTGCTGCTACTGCTGCTGCTGTTGTTGTTGCAGTTGCTGTAGTTCAGGTTCTTTGTACGGGTAGTTGATGTTGTTGTTGTTTTCCAGGTTGCTGCTGTTGTTGTTGTTGTTGCTGTTGCTGTTGCTATTGTTCAGGTTTTTTGTTCAGGTCTTTGTTGTTTTTCAGGTTGTTGTTGCTGTTGCTGCTGTTGCTGCTGTTGCTGCTGTTTTTGTTACTGTTTCTGTTGTTCAGGTTCTTTGTTCAGGTCATAGTTGTTGTTGTTTTTCAGGATGTTGCTGCTGCTGCTGCTGCTGATGATAATGATGCTATTGTTCAGGTTATTTGTTCAGGTGATTGTTATTGTTTTTTGTTTTTTTATTGTTTGATTTTGTTTGATTTCTTTTTCTTTTTCATGTTGTTGTGTTGCTGCTGCTGTTATTGCTACTCATTATGCTGTTGTTGCTGCTGTTGTTGTTGCTGCAGCTTCTGCTGCTGCCTTTGTGGTTGCTGTTCTTCAGGTTCTTTGTTCAATTCGTTGTTGTTGTTTTTCAGGTTGTTGCTGCTGCTGCTGCTGTTTTTGTTCAGGTCATTGTTGTTGTTGTTTTTCATGTTGCTGTTGCTCAGGTTCTTTGTTCAGGTCATTGTTGTTGTTTTTAGGTTGTTGTTGCTACTAATGATGATGATGATAATTATGCTGTTGTTGCTTTTGTTCATGTCTGTATTGTTGATGTTCACATCACTGTTGTTGTTGTTGTTGCCATTGTTGTAGTTTTGTTGTTGTTGTTTTGTTGCTGCTGTTGCTATTGTTCAGGTTCATTGTTCGGCTGTTTGTTGTTGTTTTTCAGGTTGTTGCTGTTGTTGATTATGATGTTGTTGTTTTTGGTGCTTCTGCTGCTGTTGTTATTGCTTTTGCTTCTGTTCAGGTTATTTGTTCTGGTCATTGTTGTTGTTGTTGTTTTAAGGTTGCTGCTGCTGCAGCTGCTGCAGCTTGTGTTGCTGTTGCTGTTGTTGTTGCTGTTGCTGCTGTTCAGGTTATTTGTTCAGGTTGTTGTTATTGCTGATGCTGCTACTGATGATGATGATGATTATGCTGTTGTTGTGTGTTTTTTTGCTTTTTTTGCTGCTGCTGTTGTTGTTGCAGTTGCTGTAGTTCAGGGTCTTTGTATGGGTAGTTGTTGTTGCTGTTGTTTTCAAGGTTGCTGCTGTTGTTGTTGTTGCTGTTGCTGCTGCTATTGTTCAGGTTTGTTCAGGTCTTTGTTGTTTTTCAGGTTGTTGTTGCTGTTGCTGCTGTTGTTGTTCAGGTTCTTTGTTCAGGTCATTGTTGTTGTTGTTGTTTTTCAGGATGTTGTTGTTGCTGCTGCTGCCACTGATAATGATGATGATGATGATGATGATGATGATGTTCAGGTTATTTGTTCAGGTGATTGTTATTGTTTTATTGTTGTTTTATTGTTTTATTTTGTTTGATTTCTTTTTCTTTTTCAGGTTGTTGTGTTGCTACTGCTGTTATTGCTACTGATTATGCTGCTGGTGATGCTGCTGATGTTGTTGTTGTTGTTGCTGCTGCTGTTGCTGTTGCTATTGTTCAGGTTCTTTGTTCAGGATATTGGTGTTGTTAGTTTTAAGGTTGTTGCTGCTGCTGCTACTGATGATGATGATGATTATGCTGTTGTTGTTGTGTGTTTTTTGCTGCTGCTGCTGCTGTTGTTGTTGCAGTTGCTGTTGTTCAGGTTCTTTGTTCAGGTCATTGTTGTTGTTGTTTTTTAGGATGTTGTTGTTGCTACTGATGATGATGATGATGATGATGATGTATTGTTCAGGTTATTTGTTCAGGTGATTGTTATTGTTTTGTTGTTGTTTTATTTTGTTTGATTTCTTTTTCTTTTTCAGGTTGTTGTGTTGCTGCTGCTGTTGTTGTTACTGTTTCTGTTGTTCAAGTTTGTTTAGGTCATTGTTGTTGTTTCTCAGGTTGTTGTTGTTTTAAGGTTGCTACTGCTACTGTTGCTGTTGTTGTTGCTGCTGCTGCTGTTCAGGTTATTTGTTCAGGTCAATGTTGTTGTTTTCAGGTTGTTGTTGCTGCTACTGATGATGATGATGATGATGATTATGCTGTTGTTGTTGTAGTTCATGTCTGTATTGTTGTTGTTGTTCATATCATTGTTGTTGTTGCCGATGTTTTGTTGTTGTTGTTTTGTTGCTGCTGCTGTTGCTATTGTTCAGGTTCTTTGTTCATGTCTTTGTTGTTTTTCAGGTAGTTGTTGCTGTTGCTGCTGTTGTTGTTGCTGTTGCTGTTGTTCAGGTTCTTTGTTCAGGTCATTGTTGTTGATGTTCACATCGTTGTTGTTGTTGTTATTGCCATTGTTGTAGTTTTGTTGTTGTTTTGTTGCTGCTGTTCAGGTTCATTGTTCAGCTGTTTGTTGTTGTTTTTCAGGTTGCTGTTGTTGATTATGATGTTGTTGTTGTTGTTGCAGTTGCTGTTGTTCAGGGTCTTTGTACTTGCAGTTGTTGTTGTTGTTGTTTTCCAGGCTGCTGTTGTTGCTGCTGCTATTGTTCAGGTTTGTTCAGGTCTTTGTTGTTTTTCAGGTTGTTGTTGCTGTTGCTGCTGTTGTTGTTGCTGTTGCTGTTATTGTTCAGGTTCTTTGTTCAGGTCATTGTTGTTGTTTTTCAGGATGTTGTTGTTGCTGCTGCTGCTACTGATGATGATGATGATGATGATGATGTATTGTTCAGGTTATTTGTTCAGGTGATTGTTATTGTTTTGTTGTTGTTTAATTTTGTTTGATTTCTTTTTCTTTTTCAGGTTGTTGTGTTGCTGCTGCTGTTGTTGTTACTGTTTCTGTTGTTCAAGTTTGTTTAGGTCATTGTTGTTGTTTCTCAGGTTGTTGTTGTATTAAGGTTGCTACTGCTACTGTTGCTGTTGTTGTTGCTGCTGCTGCTGTTCAGGTTATTTGTTCAGGTCTTTGTTGTTGTTTTTCAGGTTGTTGTTGCTGCTGCTGTTGCTGTTGCTGTTGCTGTTGTTCAGGTTCTTTGTTCAGGTCATTGTTGTTGTTTTTCAGTATGTTGTTGTTGCTGCTGCTGTTGTTGTTGTTGCTGTTGCTGTTGTTCAGGTTCTTTGTTCAGGTCATTGTTGTTGTTTTTCAGGATGTTGTTGTTGTTGCTGCTGCTGCTGCTGTTCAGGTTCTTTGTTCAGGTCATTGTTGTTGTTTTTCAGGATGTTGTTGTTGTTGCTGCTGCTGCTGCTGTTCAGGTTATTTGTTCAGTTTGTTGTTGTTGCTGCTGCTGCTACTGATGATGATGATGATGATGATGATTATGCTGTTGTTGTGTTTTTTTTGCTGCTGTTGTTGTTGTTGCAGTTGCTGTTGTTCAGGGTCTTTGTACGGGTAGTTGTTGTTGTTGTTGTTTTCCAGGCTGCTGTTGTTGCTGCTGCTATTGTTCAGGTTTGTTCAGGTCTTTGTTGTTTTTCAGGTTGTTGTTGCTGTTGCTGCTGTTGTTGTTGCTGTTGTTGTTCAGGTTCTTTGTTCAGGTCATTATTGCTGTTGTTTTTCAGGATGTTGTTGTTGCTGCTGCTGCTACTGATGATGATGATGATGACGATGATGATGATGATGATCAGGTTATTTGTTCAGGTGATTGTTATTGTTTTATTGTTTCATTTTGTTTGATTTCTTTTTCTTTTTCAGGTTGTTGTGTTGCTACTGCTGTTATTGCTACTGATTATGCTGTTGTTAATACTGCTGATGTTGTTGTTGTTGCTGCTGCTGTTGCTGTTGCTATTGTTCAGGTTCTTTGTTCAGGA
Source organism: Cyrtodaria siliqua (assembly GCA_037043455.1). Classification (NCBI taxonomy): domain Eukaryota; kingdom Metazoa; phylum Mollusca; class Bivalvia; order Adapedonta; family Hiatellidae; genus Cyrtodaria; species Cyrtodaria siliqua. The sequence continues at coordinate 151,576 of JAWPHD010003402.1, forward strand.
TATTGGTGTTGTTAGTTTTAAGGTTGTTGTTGTTGCTGCTGCCGCTACTGATGATGATGATGATTATGCTGTTGTTCTTGTGTGTTTTTTGCTGCTGCTACTGCTGCTGCTGTTGTTGTTGCAGTTGCTGTAGTTCAGGTTCTTTGTACGGGTAGTTGTTGTTGTTGTTGTTTTCCAGGTTGCTGCTGTTGTTGTTGTTGTTGCTGTTGCTGTTGCTATTGTTCAGGTTTTTTGTTCAGGTCTTTGTTGTTTTTCAGGTTGTTGTTGCTGTTGCTGCTGTTGCTGCTGTTGCTGCTGTTTTTGTTACTGTTTCTGTTGTTCAGGTTCTTTGTTCAGGTCATAGTTGTTGTTGTTTTTCAGGATGTTGCTGCTGCTGCTGCTGCTGATGATGATGATGCTATTGTTCAGGTTATTTGTTCAGGTGATTGTTATTGTTTTTTGTTTTTTTATTGTTTGATTTTGTTTGATTTCTTTTTCTTTTTCATGTTGTTGTGTTGCTGCTGCTGTTATTGCTACTCATTATGCTGTTGTTGCTGCTGTTGTTGTTGCTGCAGCTTCTGCTGCTGCCTTTGTGGTTGCTGTTCTTCAGGTTCTTTGTTCAATTCGTTGTTGTTGTTTTTCAGGTTGTTGCTGCTGCTGCTGCTGTTTTTGTTCAGGTCATTGTTGTTGTTGTTTTTCATGTTGCTGTTGCTCAGGTTCTTTGTTCAGGTCATTGTTGTTGTTTTTAGGTTGTTGTTGCTACTAATGATGATGATGATAATTATGCTGTTGTTGCTTTTGTTCATGTCTGTATTGTTGATGTTCACATCACTGTTGTTGTTGTTGTTGCCATTGTTGTAGTTTTGTTGTTGTTGTTTTGTTGCTGCTGTTGCTATTGTTCAGGTTCATTGTTCGGCTGTTTGTTGTTGTTTTTCAGGTTGTTGCTGTTGTTGATTATGATGTTGTTGTTTTTGGTGCTTCTGCTGCTGTTGTTATTGCTTTTGCTTCTGTTCAGGTTATTTGTTCTGGTCATTGTTGTTGTTGTTGTTTTAAGGTTGCTGCTGCTGCAGCTGCTGCAGCTTGTGTTGCTGTTGCTGTTGTTGTTGCTGTTGCTGCTGTTCAGGTTATTTGTTCAGGTTGTTGTTATTGCTGATGCTGCTACTGATGATGATGATGATTATGCTGTTGTTGTGTGTTTTTTTGCTGCTGTTGCTGCTGCTGTTGTTGTTGCAGTTGCTGTAGTTCAGGGTCTTTGTATGGGTAGTTGTTGTTGCTGTTGTTTTCAAGGTTGCTGCTGTTGTTGTTGTTGCTGTTGCTGCTGCTATTGTTCAGGTTTGTTCAGGTCTTTGTTGTTTTTCAGGTTGTTGTTGCTGTTGCTGCTGTTGTTGTTCAGGTTCTTTGTTCAGGTCATTGTTGTTGTTGTTGTTTTTCAGGATGTTGTTGTTGCTGCTGCTGCCACTGATAATGATGATGATGATGATGATGATGATGATGTTCAGGTTATTTGTTCAGGTGATTGTTATTGTTTTATTGTTGTTTTATTGTTTTATTTTGTTTGATTTCTTTTTCTTTTTCAGGTTGTTGTGTTGCTACTGCTGTTATTGCTACTGATTATGCTGCTGGTGATGCTGCTGATGTTGTTGTTGTTGTTGCTGCTGCTGTTGCTGTTGCTATTGTTCAGGTTCTTTGTTCAGGATATTGGTGTTGTTAGTTTTAAGGTTGTTGCTGCTGCTGCTACTGATGATGATGATGATTATGCTGTTGTTGTTGTGTGTTTTTTGCTGCTGCTGCTGCTGTTGTTGTTGCAGTTGCTGTTGTTCAGGTTCTTTGTTCAGGTCATTGTTGTTGTTGTTTTTTAGGATGTTGTTGTTGCTACTGATGATGATGATGATGATGATGATGTATTGTTCAGGTTATTTGTTCAGGTGATTGTTATTGTTTTGTTGTTGTTTTATTTTGTTTGATTTCTTTTTCTTTTTCAGGTTGTTGTGTTGCTGCTGCTGTTGTTGTTACTGTTTCTGTTGTTCAAGTTTGTTTAGGTCATTGTTGTTGTTTCTCAGGTTGTTGTTGTTTTAAGGTTGCTACTGCTACTGTTGCTGTTGTTGTTGCTGCTGCTGCTGTTCAGGTTATTTGTTCAGGTCAATGTTGTTGTTTTCAGGTTGTTGTTGCTGCTACTGATGATGATGATGATGATGATTATGCTGTTGTTGTTGTAGTTCATGTCTGTATTGTTGTTGTTGTTCATATCATTGTTGTTGTTGCCGATGTTTTGTTGTTGTTGTTTTGTTGCTGCTGCTGTTGCTATTGTTCAGGTTCTTTGTTCATGTCTTTGTTGTTTTTCAGGTAGTTGTTGCTGTTGCTGCTGTTGTTGTTGCTGTTGCTGTTGTTCAGGTTCTTTGTTCAGGTCATTGTTGTTGATGTTCACATCGTTGTTGTTGTTGTTATTGCCATTGTTGTAGTTTTGTTGTTGTTTTGTTGCTGCTGTTCAGGTTCATTGTTCAGCTGTTTGTTGTTGTTTTTCAGGTTGCTGTTGTTGATTATGATGTTGTTGTTGTTGTTGCAGTTGCTGTTGTTCAGGGTCTTTGTACTTGCAGTTGTTGTTGTTGTTGTTTTCCAGGCTGCTGTTGTTGCTGCTGCTATTGTTCAGGTTTGTTCAGGTCTTTGTTGTTTTTCAGGTTGTTGTTGCTGTTGCTGCTGTTGTTGTTGCTGTTGCTGTTATTGTTCAGGTTCTTTGTTCAGGTCATTGTTGTTGTTTTTCAGGATGTTGTTGTTGCTGCTGCTGCTACTGATGATGATGATGATGATGATGATGTATTGTTCAGGTTATTTGTTCAGGTGATTGTTATTGTTTTGTTGTTGTTTAATTTTGTTTGATTTCTTTTTCTTTTTCAGGTTGTTGTGTTGCTGCTGCTGTTGTTGTTACTGTTTCTGTTGTTCAAGTTTGTTTAGGTCATTGTTGTTGTTTCTCAGGTTGTTGTTGTATTAAGGTTGCTACTGCTACTGTTGCTGTTGTTGTTGCTGCTGCTGCTGTTCAGGTTATTTGTTCAGGTCTTTGTTGTTGTTTTTCAGGTTGTTGTTGCTGCTGCTGTTGCTGTTGCTGTTGCTGTTGTTCAGGTTCTTTGTTCAGGTCATTGTTGTTGTTTTTCAGTATGTTGTTGTTGCTGCTGCTGTTGTTGTTGTTGCTGTTGCTGTTGTTCAGGTTCTTTGTTCAGGTCATTGTTGTTGTTTTTCAGGATGTTGTTGTTGTTGCTGCTGCTGCTGCTGTTCAGGTTCTTTGTTCAGGTCATTGTTGTTGTTTTTCAGGATGTTGTTGTTGTTGCTGCTGCTGCTGCTGTTCAGGTTATTTGTTCAGTTTGTTGTTGTTGCTGCTGCTGCTACTGATGATGATGATGATGATGATGATTATGCTGTTGTTGTGTTTTTTTTGCTGCTGTTGTTGTTGTTGCAGTTGCTGTTGTTCAGGGTCTTTGTACGGGTAGTTGTTGTTGTTGTTGTTTTCCAGGCTGCTGTTGTTGCTGCTGCTATTGTTCAGGTTTGTTCAGGTCTTTGTTGTTTTTCAGGTTGTTGTTGCTGTTGCTGCTGTTGTTGTTGCTGTTGTTGTTCAGGTTCTTTGTTCAGGTCATTATTGCTGTTGTTTTTCAGGATGTTGTTGTTGCTGCTGCTGCTACTGATGATGATGATGATGACGATGATGATGATGATGATCAGGTTATTTGTTCAGGTGATTGTTATTGTTTTATTGTTTCATTTTGTTTGATTTCTTTTTCTTTTTCAGGTTGTTGTGTTGCTACTGCTGTTATTGCTACTGATTATGCTGTTGTTAATACTGCTGATGTTGTTGTTGTTGCTGCTGCTGTTGCTGTTGCTATTGTTCAGGTTCTTTGTTCAGGATATTGGTGTTGTTAGTTTTAAGGTTGTTGTTGTTGCTGCTGCCGCTACTGATGATGATGATGATTATGCTGTTGTTCTTGTGTGTTTTTTGCTGCTGCTACTGCTGCTGCTGTTGTTGTTGCAGTTGCTGTAGTTCAGGTTCTTTGTACGGGTAGTTGTTGTTGTTGTTGTTTTCCAGGTTGCTGCTGTTGTTGTTGTTGTTGCTGTTGCTGTTGCTATTGTTCAGGTTTTTTGTTCAGGTCTTTGTTGTTTTTCAGGTTGTTGTTGCTGTTGCTGCTGTTGCTGCTGTTGCTGCTGTTTTTGTTACTGTTTCTGTTGTTCAGGTTCTTTGTTCAGGTCATAGTTGTTGTTGTTTTTCAGGATGTTGCTGCTGCTGCTGCTGCTGATGATGATGATGCTATTGTTCAGGTTATTTGTTCAGGTGATTGTTATTGTTTTTTGTTTTTTTATTGTTTGATTTTGTTTGATTTCTTTTTCTTTTTCATGTTGTTGTGTTGCTGCTGCTGTTATTGCTACTCATTATGCTGTTGTTGCTGCTGTTGTTGTTGCTGCAGCTTCTGCTGCTGCCTTTGTGGTTGCTGTTCTTCAGGTTCTTTGTTCAATTCGTTGTTGTTGTTTTTCAGGTTGTTGCTGCTGCTGCTGCTGTTTTTGTTCAGGTCATTGTTGTTGTTGTTTTTCATGTTGCTGTTGCTCAGGTTCTTTGTTCAGGTCATTGTTGTTGTTTTTAGGTTGTTGTTGCTACTAATGATGATGATGATAATTATGCTGTTGTTGCTTTTGTTCATGTCTGTATTGTTGATGTTCACATCACTGTTGTTGTTGTTGTTGCCATTGTTGTAGTTTTGTTGTTGTTGTTTTGTTGCTGCTGTTGCTATTGTTCAGGTTCATTGTTCGGCTGTTTGTTGTTGTTTTTCAGGTTGTTGCTGTTGTTGATTATGATGTTGTTGTTTTTGGTGCTTCTGCTGCTGTTGTTATTGCTTTTGCTTCTGTTCAGGTTATTTGTTCTGGTCATTGTTGTTGTTGTTGTTTTAAGGTTGCTGCTGCTGCAGCTGCTGCAGCTTGTGTTGCTGTTGCTGTTGTTGTTGCTGTTGCTGCTGTTCAGGTTATTTGTTCAGGTTGTTGTTATTGCTGATGCTGCTACTGATGATGATGATGATTATGCTGTTGTTGTGTGTTTTTTTGCTGCTGTTGCTGCTGCTGTTGTTGTTGCAGTTGCTGTAGTTCAGGGTCTTTGTATGGGTAGTTGTTGTTGCTGTTGTTTTCAAGGTTGCTGCTGTTGTTGTTGTTGCTGTTGCTGCTGCTATTGTTCAGGTTTGTTCAGGTCTTTGTTGTTTTTCAGGTTGTTGTTGCTGTTGCTGCTGCTGTTGTTCAGGTTCTTTGTTCAGGTCATTGTTGTTGTTGTTGTTTTTCAGGATGTTGTTGTTGCTGCTGCTGCCACTGATAATGATGATGATGATGATGATGATGATGATGTTCAGGTTATTTGTTCAGGTGATTGTTATTGTTTTATTGTTGTTTTATTGTTTGATTTTGTTTGATTTCTTTTTCTTTTTCAGGTTGTTGTGTTGCTACTGCTGTTATTGCTACTGATTATGCTGCTGGTGATGCTGCTGATGTTGTTGTTGTTGTTGCTGCTGCTGTTGCTGTTGCTATTGTTCAGGTTCTTTGTTCAGGATATTGGTGTTGTTAGTTTTAAGGTTGTTGCTGCTGCTGCTACTGATGATGATGATGATTATGCTGTTGTTGTTGTGTGTTTTTTGCTGCTGCTGCTGCTGTTGTTGTTGCAGTTGCTGTTGTTCAGGTTCTTTGTTCAGGTCATTGTTGTTGTTGTTTTTTAGGATGTTGTTGTTGCTACTGATGATGATGATGATGATGATGATGTATTGTTCAGGTTATTTGTTCAGGTGATTGTTATTGTTTTGTTGTTGTTTTATTTTGTTTGATTTCTTTTTCTTTTTCAGGTTGTTGTGTTGCTGCTGCTGTTGTTGTTACTGTTTCTGTTGTTCAAGTTTGTTTAGGTCATTGTTGTTGTTTCTCAGGTTGTTGTTGTTTTAAGGTTGCTACTGCTACTGTTGCTGTTGTTGTTGCTGCTGCTGCTGTTCAGGTTATTTGTTCAGGTCAATGTTGTTGTTTTCAGGTTGTTGTTGCTGCTACTGATGATGATGATGATGATGATTATGCTGTTGTTGTTGTAGTTCATGTCTGTATTGTTGTTGTTGTTCATATCATTGTTGTTGTTGCCGATGTTTTGTTGTTGTTGTTTTGTTGCTGCTGCTGTTGCTATTGTTCAGGTTCTTTGTTCATGTCTTTGTTGTTTTTCAGGTAGTTGTTGCTGTTGCTGCTGTTGTTGTTGCTGTTGCTGTTGTTCAGGTTCTTTGTTCAGGTCATTGTTGTTGATGTTCACATCGTTGTTGTTGTTGTTATTGCCATTGTTGTAGTTTTGTTGTTGTTTTGTTGCTGCTGTTCAGGTTCATTGTTCAGCTGTTTGTTGTTGTTTTTCAGGTTGCTGTTGTTGATTATGATGTTGTTGTTGTTGTTGCAGTTGCTGTTGTTCAGGGTCTTTGTACTTGCAGTTGTTGTTGTTGTTGTTTTCCAGGCTGCTGTTGTTGCTGCTGCTATTGTTCAGGTTTGTTCAGGTCTTTGTTGTTTTTCAGGTTGTTGTTGCTGTTGCTGCTGTTGTTGTTGCTGTTGCTGTTATTGTTCAGGTTCTTTGTTCAGGTCATTGTTGTTGTTTTTCAGGATGTTGTTGTTGCTGCTGCTGCTACTGATGATGATGATGATGATGATGATGTATTGTTCAGGTTATTTGTTCAGGTGATTGTTATTGTTTTGTTGTTGTTTAATTTTGTTTGATTTCTTTTTCTTTTTCAGGTTGTTGTGTTGCTGCTGCTGTTGTTGTTACTGTTTCTGTTGTTCAAGTTTGTTTAGGTCATTGTTGTTGTTTCTCAGGTTGTTGTTGTATTAAGGTTGCTACTGCTACTGTTGCTGTTGTTGTTGCTGCTGCTGCTGTTCAGGTTATTTGTTCAGGTCTTTGTTGTTGTTTTTCAGGTTGTTGTTGCTGCTGCTGTTGCTGTTGCTGTTGCTGTTGTTCAGGTTCTTTGTTCAGGTCATTGTTGTTGTTTTTCAGTATGTTGTTGTTGCTGCTGCTGTTGTTGTTGTTGCTGTTGCTGTTGTTCAGGTTCTTTGTTCAGGTCATTGTTGTTGTTTTTCAGGATGTTGTTGTTGTTGCTGCTGCTGCTGCTGTTCAGGTTCTTTGTTCAGGTCATTGTTGTTGTTTTTCAGGATGTTGTTGTTGTTGCTGCTGCTGCTGCTGTTCAGGTTATTTGTTCAGTTTGTTGTTGTTGCTGCTGCTGCTACTGATGATGATGATGATGATGATGATTATGCTGTTGTTGTGTTTTTTTTGCTGCTGTTGTTGTTGCAGTTGCTGTTGTTCAGGGTCTTTGTACGGGTAGTTGTTGTTGTTGTTGTTTTCCAGGCTGCTGTTGTTGCTGCTGCTATTGTTCAGGTTTGTTCAGGTCTTTGTTGTTTTTCAGGTTGTTGTTGCTGTTGCTGCTGTTGTTGTTGCTGTTGTTGTTCAGGTTCTTTGTTCAGGTCATTATTGCTGTTGTTTTTCAGGATGTTGTTGTTGCTGCTGCTGCTACTGATGATGATGATGATGACGATGATGATGATGATGATCAGGTTATTTGTTCAGGTGATTGTTATTGTTTTATTGTTTCATTTTGTTTGATATCTTTTTTTTTTCCAGGTTGTTGTGTTGCTACTGCTGTTATTGCTACTGATTATGCTGTTGTTAATACTGCTGATGTTGTTGTTGTTGCTGCTGCTGTTGCTGTTGCTATTGTTCAGGTTCTTTGTTCAGGATATTGGTGTTGTTAGTTTTAAGGTTGTTGTTGTTGCTGCTGCCGCTACTGATGATGATGATGATTATGCTGTTGTTCTTGTGTGTTTTTTGCTGCTGCTACTGCTGCTGCTGTTGTTGTTGCAGTTGCTGTAGTTCAGGTTCTTTGTACGGGTAGTTGTTGTTGTTGTTGTTTTCCAGGTTGCTGCTGTTGTTGTTGTTGCTGTTGCTGTTGCTATTGTTCAGGTTTTTTGTTCAGGTCTTTGTTGTTTCTCAGGTTGTTGTTGTATTAAGGTTGCTACTGCTACTGTTGCTGTTGTTGTTGCTGCTGCTGCTGTTCAGGTTATTTGTTCCGGTCATTGTTGTTGTTTTCAGGTTGTTGTTGCTGCTACTGATGATGATGATGATGATTGTGCTGTTGTTGTTTCCCGTGACAAATTAGAAGTACCTCCCCTGAAAAATCAGGGTTACCTCCCCTTAAAAAAAAGTTACTTCCCCTGAAAAATCCGGGTTACCTCCCCTTAAAAAAAGTTACTGCCCCTGAAAAAAAAGAGTTTTCCCTTGAAAAAAATGAGTTGTTTCCCTTGAAACAAAAATTAGAGTTACCTCCCCTGAAAAAAACAGAGTTATTTCCCTTAAAAAAAAGAGTTACTTCCCCTGAAAAATTAGAGTTACCTCCCCTGAAAAAACCCAATTACTTCCCTTGCAAAAATGAGTTATTTCCCTTGAAAAATTAGAATTACCTCCCCTGAAAAAAAAGAGTTACTTCCCTTGAAAAATTAGAATTACCTCCCCTGAAAAAAAAGAGTTATTTCCCTTAAAAAAGTTGAATTACCTTCCCTGAAAAATCATGGTTACCTCCCCTTAAAAAAAAGTTATTTCCCTTGAAAAATTAGAATTACCTCACCTGAAAAAAAAGAGTTATTTCCCTTGAAAAAACAGAGTTACTTCCCTTGAAAAATTAGAGTTACCTCCCCTGAAAACCCCCAATTACTTCCCTTGAAAAAATGAGTTATTTCCCTTGAAAAATTAGAATTACATCCCCTGAAAAAAAAAAGAGTTATTTCCCTTGAAAAAAAAAGAGTTATTTCCCTTAAAAGAGTTGAATTACCTCCCCTGAAAAAAAAGAGTTACTTCCCTTGAAAAATTAGAATTACCTCCCCTGAAAAAAAAAGAGTTATTTCCCTTGAAAAAAAAAAGAGTTATTTCCCTTAAAAAAAAAGAGTTACTTCCCTTGAAAAATTAGAATTACCTCACCTGAAAAAACCCAGAGTTACTTCCCTTGAAAAAAAAAGAGTTATTTCCCTTAAAAAAAAAAGAGTTACTTCCCCTGAAAAAAAAAGAGTTATTTCCCTTGAAAAATTAGAATTACCTCCCCTGAAAAAAAAGAGTTACCTCCCCTTAAAAAAAAGAGTTACTGCCCCTGAAAAAAAAGAGTTATTTCCCTTGAAAAATTAGGGTTACCTCCCCTGAAAAAAAGAGTTATTTCCCTTGAAAAAAAAGAGTTATTTCCCTTAAAAAAAGAGTTACTTCCCCTGAAAAAAAGAGTTATTTCCCTTGAAAAATTAGAATTACCTCCCATGAAAAAAAAGAGTTACTTCCCTTGAAAAATTAGAATTACCTCCCCTGAAAAAAGAGTTATTTCCCTTGAAAAAAAGAGTTATTTCCCTTTAAAAAAAGAGTTACTTCCCCTGAAAAAAAGAGTTGTTTCCCTTGAAAAATTAGAGTCACCTCCCCTGAAAAAAGAGTTATTTCCCTTGAAAAAAAGAGTTATTTCCCTTAAAAAAAGAGAATTACTTCCCTTGAATAAAAGATTTATTTCCCTTGAAAAATTAGAATTACCTCCCCTGAAAAAAAAGAGTTACTTCCCTTGAAAAATTAGAATTACCTCCCCTGAAAAAAACAGAGTTACTTCCCTTGAAAAAAGAGTTACTTCCCTTGAAAAAAAAGAGTTATTTCCCTTAAAAAAAGAGTTACTTCCCCTGAAAAAAAGAGTTGTTTCCCTTGAAAAATTAGAGTCACCTCCCCTGAAAAAAACAGAGTTACTTCCGTTGAAAAATTAGAATTACCTCACCTGGAAAAAAACAGAGTTACTTCCCTTGAAAAAATTAGAATTACCTCCCCTGAAAAAAAACAGAGTTACTTCCCTTGAAAAATTAGAATTACCTCCCCTGAAAAAAAACAGAGTTACTTCCCTTGAAAAATTAGAATTACCTCCCCTGAAAAAAACAGAGTTATTTCCCTTGAAAAAAAAAGAGTTATTTCCCTTAAAAAAAAAGAGTTACTTCCCCTGAAAAAAAAGAGTTATTTCCCTTAAAAAAGTTGAATTACCTTCCCTGAAAAATCATGGTTACCTCCCCTTAAAAAAAAGAGTTATTTCCCTTGAAAAAGTTGAATTACCTCCCCTGAAAAATCAGAGTTACCTCCCCTTAAAAAAAAGAGTTATTTCCCTTGAAAAAGTTGAATTACCTCCCCTGAAAAATCCGAGTTACCTCCCCTTAAAAAAAAGAGTTATTTCCCTTGAAAAATTAGGGTTACCTACCCTGAAAAAAAAGAGTTATTTCCCTTGAAAAAAAAGAGTTATTTCCCTTAAAAAAAATATAGTTACTTCCCCTGAAAAAAAGATTTACTTCCCTTGAAAAATTAGAATTACCTCCCCTGAAAAAAAGAGTTATTTCCCTTGAAAAAAAAGAGTTATTTCCCTTGAAAAAAAAGAGTTATTTCCCTTTAAAAAAAAGAGTTACTTCCCCTGAAAAAAAGATTTACTTCCCTTGAAAAATTAGAATTACCTCCCCTGAAAAAAAAGAGTTACTTCCCTTGAAAAATTAGAATTACCTCCCCTGACAAAAACAGAGTTACTTCCCTTGAAAAAAGAGTTACTTCCCTTGAAAAAAAGAGTTATTTCCATTAAAAAAAGAGTTACATCCCCTGAAAAAAAGAGTTGTTTCCCTTGAAAAATTAGAGTCACCTCCCCTGAAAAAAACAGAGTTACTTCCCTTGAAAAATTAGAATTACCTCACCTGAAAAAACCCAGAGTTACTTCCCTTGAAAAATTAGAATTACCTCCCCTGAAAAAAACAGAGTTATTTCCCTTGAAAAAAAAAGAGTTATTTCCCTTAAAAAAAAAAGAGTTACTTCCCCTAAAAAAAAGTTATTGAAAAATGAGAATTACCTCCCCTGAAAAAAAGAGTTATTTCCCTTGAAAAAACAGAGTTACTTCCCTTGAAAAATTAGAGTTACCTCCCCTGAAAACCCCCAATTACTTCCCTTGAAAAAATGAGTTATTTCCCTTGAAAAATTAGAATTACCTCCCCTGAAAAAAAAGAAGAGTTATTTCCGTTGAAAAAAAAAGAGTTATTTCCCTTAAAAAAAAAGAGTTACTTCCCCTGAAAAAAAGAGTTATTTCCCTTAAAAAAGTTGAATTACCTTCCCTGAAAAATCATGGTTACCTCCCCTTAAAAAAAGAGTTATTTCCCTTGAAAAAGTTGAATTACCTCCCCTGAAAAATCAGAGTTACCTCCCCTTAAAAAAAAGAGTTATTTCCCTTGAAAAATTAGGGTTACCTCCCCTGAAAAAAAAGAGTTATTTCCCTTGAAAAAAAAGAGTTATTTCCCTTAAAAAAAAGAGTTACTTCCCTGAAAAAAAGATTTATTTCCCTTGAAAAATTAGAATTACCTCCCCTGAAAAAAAAAGAGTTACTTCCCTTGAAAAATTAGAATTACCTCCCCTGAAAAAAACAGAGTTACTTCCCTTGAAAAAAGAGTTACTTCCCTTGAAAAAAAAGAGAGTTATTTCCCTTAAAAAAAGAGTTACTTCCCCTGAAAAAAAAAGAGTTGTTTCCCTTGAAAAATTAGAGTCACCTCCCCTGAAAAAAACAGAGTTACTTCCGTTGAAAAATTAGAATTACCTCACCTGAAAAAAAACAGAGTTACTTCCCTTGAAAAAATTAGAATTACCTCCCCTGAAAAAAAACAGAGTTACTTCCCTTGAAAAATTAGAATTACCTCCCCTGAAAAAAACAGAGTTATTTCCCTTAAAAAAAAGAGTTACTTCCCCTGAAAAAAAGAGTTGTTTCCCTTGAAAAATTAGAGTCACCTCCCCTGAAAAAAAGAGTTATTTCCCTTGAAAAAAAGAGTTATTTCCCTTAAAAAAAGAGAATTACTTCCCTTGAATAAAAGAAGGGTTATTTCCCCTAAAAAAAAAGAGAATTACTTCCATTGAATAAAAGAAGGGTTATTTCCCTTGAAAAATTAGAGTTACCTCCCCTAAAAAAAAACAATTACTTCCCTTGAAAAAATGAGTTATTTCCCTTGAAAAATTAGAATTACCTCCCCTGAAAAAAACAGAGTTACTTCCCTTGAAAAATTAGAATTACCTCACCTGAAAAAAAACAGAGTTACTTCCCTTGAAAAAATTAGAATTACCTCCCCTGAAAAAAAACAGAGTTACTTCCCTTGAAAAATTAGAATTACCTCCCCTGAAAAAAACAGAGTTATTTCCCTTGAAAAAAAAAGAGTTATTTCCCTTAAAAAAAAAGAGTTACTTCCCCTAAAAAAAAGTTATTGAAAAATTAGAATTATCTCCCCTGAAAAAAAAGAGTTATTTCCCTTGAAAAAAAAAGAGTTATTTCCCTTAAAAAAAAGAGTTACTTCCCCTGAAAAAAAGTTATTGAAAAATTAGAATTACCTCCCCTGAAAAAAAAAGAGTTATTTCCCTTGAAAAAAAAAGAGTTATTTCCCTTAAAAAAAAGAGTTACTTCCCCTGAAAAAAAGAGTTATTTCCCTTAAAAAAGTTGAATTACCTTCCCTGAAAAATCATGGTTACCTCCCCTTAAAAAAAAGAGTTACCTCCCCTTAAAAAAAACAGTTACTTCCCCTGAAAAAAAGAGTTATTTCCCTTGAAAAATTAGAATTACCTCCCCTGAAAAAAAAGAGTTACTTCCCTTGAAAAATTAGAATTACCTCCCCTGAAAAAAAAGAGTTACTTCCCTTGAAAAATTAGAATTACCTCCCCTGAAAAAAAGAGTTATTTCCCTTGAAAAAAAGAGTTATTTCCCTTAAAAAAAGAGAATTACTTCCCTTGAATAAAAGAAGGGTTATTTCCCTTGAAAAATTAGAGTTACCTCCCCTAAAGAAACCAATTACTTCCCTTGAAAAAATGAGTTATTTCCCTTGAAAAACTAGAATTACCTCCCCTGAAAAAAACAGAGGTACTACCCAATCGGAACTGCCTCGTCGGATTCCGTCACTCGGGAATCCGACTCGGAGAGTACTCGTGGCCATATTGAACTATTTTCAAGAAACGACAACTCTGTAGTAGCGACCTCTTCAATTATAAGATAAACAAAATGGCGACTGCTGGCAAGTTCCGAAAATGCGGTACATATTTATTTGTTTTATCAGGGAGTATTCATAGAGTTTCCCGATATAATAATGTATACATACTTAGGTAAACAATATGGTGATTCCCGTCAAACGTGGGCGCTTCTTAGTTTATTAAGAGGCTTCTTCATCTAAAACTAAAAGTGCGAGCACATGGGCATCATGATCATGGTCCCCACCAATATATACAGGGCAGAGTAGAGCAGGGGTGTCATTACCTTTATAAGAAAGCGGAACCCAGAGCAGAATAGCCGGGTATTTCTATTGATACTTGAATAAAATACTAGTAAAAGTATTCATAGTAGCCAGGTAGACCAGTCAAAGCAGCAGGCAGAATCCCTGCATCCCGCCTCTTAATGACACCACTGGTTGAGTCGTCATTTGAGGAGTGGAGACTTGCTTTAGTGGCACAGGGACAATTATTTATACGTATGGATTTATCCGGAAATTGACAGTGAAGATTCTAAACATGCGGATTTACGCTGAAAGCGACAGTGACGTTGTTATGCGGATTTACGCTGAAGGATCAGCAACGTCATTTATATATGTGGATTTTTATATATATTTTAGGAACATAACCCATACCGTCGCAAGCGTGTTTTTTTTAAAATTGAGAAAAAATGCAGTAAAACATTCATTTCATAATTCTATCTTTGATACTGTTTACAGTAACTTATGTCAACCCATGCATTTAAAAGCGTTCCTATATTTTTCTTTTTCATTTTTTTCTTTCTATTGATTATTTTTTTCTAAAAAGTAAAATTGATAAGTGAAGTTACTATATATGCAAATTTATCCTGAATTTAACAGAGAAGTCTCTGAATTCACCTGAAATTAACACTGAAGTTACTATATATATATATATGCGACGAAGTTATTAATATTATATGCAAATTCAACCTGAAATTAACAGTGAAGTTACTATAATGTGGATTTACAGTGGAAGAGACGGTGACATCATTTATATGTTGATTTACGCTGTCAGAAAGAAACGGTGATGTCATTTATATACGTTGATTTACGCTGAAAGAGACCGTGACATCATTTATATACTTGGATTTACGCTGAAAGAGACCATGATGGTTTATATATACCAAATTAATTCTGTTTAAATTGTACAAAACAAATGAACGGGACAGTCACTAATTTTTTTTTAATGCTGCCTACAGATACATTGTATAATACGTATCTAGTAGAAGGTTGCAAGCCCTTGTTAAAGCAGAGGAATTTATTTTAGTATTTATAGCAACAGGTTACACATTTTATATAACCATACCTAGAAGTTACTAGGTCCAAAAAAAATTAAGAAAGGTTACATCTGAATCGGGGAGCAGTGCCCTAAACATCTGAATGCTGAGAAGGTTGATTCCGATTTACTGCATCCGTGGCTTGGATGGTTTGAAACCTCGCCTCTCTCAGTGCGAGTTGGAATAAATAAGAAAGCGTGTCCTTTCAGATGGGCAGAAGGTATACACTACTATTTCTACCCAGAAAAAAGTGGTGTGCCCCCACCATGGATGATATCAATCATCATATATGGCCTAACATGTGCTAAAAATGATGTAAATCATTCAAACAACCAGCCAACCGATTTACTGAACCACCAGGTTCATGTTGATGACCCTCATGTTACGGATGTTGCCAGCTATCCGTCAGATGACTCCCATCAGCCAACTCACATCTAAATCATTTCATGCTTAAATGTTATATTATTTGCATATATAAAAGTATGTATTTATTAGGCACATATTTTTATTTGCTTTATATTATAAGCACAACAATTGAATTGGATTTTATAGTCGCACCACGGGCTTTTTTACCTTATATAACAGAGGCCTGTAAAGGGCCTCTTCCCAACAGAAAATTGGACTGTTTTTTCCCAACTGTGGCAGAAATATTTCCCAATCGGAAAACAGCAGTCTCTCAGAATTTGAGAAAAAGCATGAATTCTGCAGTGTGTTTTTGGCTTCTAAGTAAATTCCGACTTGGAAAAGTTAATAATTATGGTAAATAATGGATGACAATATAAATAAAGTATATTAATGCACAGACAGTGATTAATGTCATATTTACTTAATTTATGAAACCTTGTATTTTTCCCAAAATGAGAAATAAGCGCGTTCTTTTTTCCCAAAATAGACAGGCCTGGGCCTCTTCCCAATTTTGTGGAAAAAAGCCCTGGCACCAACAGCTAAGGTCATATGGCGACTTTCCAGCTTCCATTGGTGGAGGAAGACCCCAGGTGCCCCTCCGGGCAATTTTCGTGCACAAGCGGGCACCTGGGTAGAACCACCGACGTTCCGCAAGCCAGCTGGATAGCTTCCTCACATAAAGATTCCTAGGCCCCTGAGGGATCGAACCTACAGCGGTGAGGGGCAAGTGATTTCAAGTCAGAGACTTTAACCACTCGGCCACGGACGCCCCTTATAAGCACATCAAATAGGCGTCAGGGTTGTCATTAGTAGCCAATTGCTGATCAAAATTATCGGTTAAAATGGTGTTATCAATATCATCAGTTATTTTTGCCTTAACTTGTATTTGCAATATGTGACACTAACTTCCTTGATCCCTCGTCAAATTGTTTGGAATTCAAAATGAATCCCTGTTGCCAGGGCTAAATCTAGTTTAACTACTTTGCTGTGAAATTAGAAACTTCAGTTTAATTTTTTAGTTCATTTGCTCTTAGTACAAACATGTACCACTTCTATGGTGTAATCGGTAAACACGTCTACCCTTTTAGGGTAGAAGACCCAGGTTCAAATCCTGGTGGGAGTAAAAATTTGTTTGGAAAAAGAGCTGGATTAAGCATTTCTTTAAGTATTTCTAACTTTTGAATTTAATTCAATGTAATCAAATTCAATATAAACAATCGAATACCATAAGTTACAGCATGTCTGGAAACGACCACGAGGGAAAGAAGCTATTACAAGACAATGGCCCATTTCGCAATAAAATCTTTCACGAGGCCCTCTTTTCTTCTTTGAAAGCCGTTTCCCTCTTTTGGATTTGCAATAATGAGCCTCTTATAAAATATTTTACCTAATATTGTAATGCATTGAATGCTCTTAGAAGACAGTGGCCCAGTTAGTAAAATTATCTTCCCTGAGCCCCTATTTTCAATTCATCATCTTTAAGGCCCTATTATATTACCCTTTGGTCTTAAAATGAAAAACAATGTTATTTAGCTACAATAATAGGTCTTTTTTGAATATGTTTACCATATATTTACAAAAATCTTCCCTGAGGCCCTCTTTTGTTCATATTCTTCTCTTTTTGCCATGACCTTTGCCCTTTAAATCTTGGTAGCCAAACAGAGAATAACGAGTTGTCGTTTTAGCGTAGGATGAAACCTAACATGTGATGTCGACCAGTTTTCAAGACGTTTACACATCCATAAACTCTTCTAACTACATTCTTTTCTTTCACGACTGTTATTATATTTATTATCTCATTTTAACCAGGTGTGTCTTTAATTGAAATGTTGAAAAATAATAGCTCCGTCGTTTCACTGGGCGCTTCAGAGAGCTGAGATCAATGCTAAGAATGGAAGTTTATAACAATTATGTAAATATATATCCATTTTTAGATATCATACAGTAGCTTTTTTCAGGTTTAATCTTCATTATTGTGATCTTTTTTTTTCAAATTGACTACTGTTCGCATTTAGGCCAAATAAAAAAAAGTTAAAAAATCAAAAGAAAAAAAAAGATACAAAAAATGTGAAATACGGTATACAAAATGCAAAGTCTTATTATGAAGGACTAGTGCTAGGTTATGTGGAAAAAAACAATAATAAATGTATGAATTGAATTGAAACGAATGTTGTTTAACGGCTCATCAACACAGTATAGGTTACTTAGAGCTGCCCCAGAGAGAGGGGAAGGATACATAGGAATCCGGGAACCGTGCCCTACTTTTTATTATCAAATAGATTCCTATGGTTCTTTAACGTGCTCGGAGGATAGACCGATATACGGTACTGCCCGGTTTATGTCCCCATCCGACGGAAGAGGCTAAGGGAAAGTGTCTTGGTCAAGAACACACCGACGAAACTCAGTGGCGCCACGGAGGATTGAATCCGGGCCTCCGGTTACAAATCCGCCGCGCTACCGACTGCGGAAGCCAGCACTAAAGAATGTTTTTTGTTTCAAAGGCCAGTGTAAAACCCACATTGTCAATACATACAGACATGCTTTACACAGATAATTTTAATGTTATAGTATCAAAAATAAACATTGTTTCATGCTACACTGATTTTTTCTCATATTTTGTTTTTGGAAAGAGAAAAAAACAATAACCCATATGCTATGTAATAATCTGTATAACCCATACTGTGTAATAATCTGTATATAAACCCATTATCAAAGGACAATGTTTAAGGATAGTTTTAAAGGATTAATATACACAACTTCGAAAATTATTATTTTTTCTATAAAAAACAACAAGAAGGTTAATTAAGGAAGATCAAAATATAAGCAAGGGTATGTTATTTCTAATTAGTAAGCTAAGCTTTGCATGTCCCAGAATGAAAACATTAAGTTTATGTGCTACAGTTTGATACTGGAAAAATCAACTAAGTAAATTATCTCTATACTCCAGTTCCACAGATAGCAAGGTATTGACTCCACATGGTTTCAAACTTATTCATTTTTAAGTTTTTATATGTGATTAGTTTCTCAACTTTGTACAAAGATATTATCTCTGTTTTAAAAAGGTTAAGCTGTGGAATTTGACGTTGCATCTTGTTTCGATAAATGTAAAGTTTTGCTTGCATGATGATTTTGCTCAAAACAGTATTAAATTTACTATTTCCAAATAAAAATATCTGTTTCTGTTAAAGTTACGAATGCTGTATTGCCATTTTCTGTAAGATAAGTTTGAAGTTTTGACCAGAATTCTTTTACTGTTCCACAGTTCCAAAACAGATGTTGGATAGTTTCAGGTGTATTTTTGCAAAAGCTGCACATATAGTTATTAATAATATTCATTTTAGATAAAACGTAATTTGTTCCAAGTATCCTATGGTTGATTCTAATTGAACCAAGGTAACTTAGGATCTTTTGTTATTTTATAAGGTAAGGCATATAATCTTTCAAATTCAAAGTTTGGAACACTAACTACTTCATTTTTCCATTTACTTAATGCTTTGGGATATACATTATTTCTAATCATGATGTCATATATGTTTCGACAGCCTTTCTCATTTTGTAGAATTAAGGATAGTATTAGTGGACGATTAGGGTTTGGCTGTTACAGGCTAGATGCACAATATTCAAGTTTGCCAAATAATTCCTGACAGCAGTTAAAATACCTTCATATTCAAGAAAATTGGACTGTATATTATAGTGTTCATTCAATTCTATGTATGAATAAAGATTTCCATTTTTGTTTAAAATGTCATTGATAAAAGTTATTCCTCCTGTAAACCACCTTTTGTAAAACACACTAGAGCCTCCGATTGAAATTTAAACATTTTAAAAATGTTTGATGCGCTTCTAGAAGCCTTTATAAAATAAATACATTTGCAGGGTCTTCCACAGAAATTATTTAAGGGATAGGGGGAATTAAATTTGAATGTCATGGGGTGGGTGTGCGAGGGAGGTACCCTTTGGTTGACCAATATTTTTAGGGATCAGTTTTCATGATTTGTTTAGGTGCAATTTGAAGTATATTTCAACAGTAAATGAAAGGATTTTAAGAAGTATAGCCTACAAGGAGCTATTTATAGACAGGTATAATGCATTTTGGAGATTTATTTGTGTTTTTAAGGGATAGGGCAGAGAGATCAAAGGATAGGGGGTTAATTAAGGAGTAGGGGAAATTAAATTTAGAGTTAAGGGATAGGGGGAATACGCTCTTAAATGACCTGTGGAAGACCCTGATTTGATGTAATCATTGATCACATAGTAATAGTGTTAAATAAACTATTTACATATTGTTTATATTAAATATATGATATCTGGAATGTTTTCACTAGATGATATATGTATAAGATCTATATCTTGCAATAAACTAACCCTCATGTCAAAGGTGTACCCTAATGTCTGTGGATTGGAGAAAAAATATATACTTGCAGACCATATAAGCGTAATTTAACAATATATCAAGTACCATGGACGTCAGTATGGACTTCATGAGTCATATCTTTCTTTGTTTAGAGTTTTATTAATTGATTTACTGATACAATATCAAGTTCATATATGCATGCAGCTGACATATCACTCTCGACTGACAAAACGGTAAACAATCACTCCCATAATATGATATAATCATAATTACAATGTCTCTTCCTCCTCTCCCTTCAATTCAACCGTAATATTAAAGTATATATTTGGAAAACTCAACAAATGCTTCCAAACTGTCAGTCATTGTATGGATCGAACTGTTTGGGACCGAATGAACTGTTTGGGGCCGCAACGTCTTGATTTCAACTACGGGATTTATTTTGTTAAAAAGTATAATTTATCGGTCATAGCGATAAAATATCAAGAAATTGATCAAAATCACTCACTAATCTGCAATATTTTCATCAATACAACATTATATAGAAGAGCACTATTTTGCGGAGAGCTACAATCGAAAACCGAACCAAATGCTGCATTTTGATGCAAAAAACCATTGAGCGGCACCCAATACTCTCCGAGCCACTATTCCCGAGTACGGAAATTGGCGAAGAGTTCCGATTGAGGTACTACCCTTGAAAAATTAGAGTTACCTCCCCTTAAAAAAAAGAGTTATTTCCCTTGAAAAATTAGGGTTACCTCCCCCGAAAAAAAAGAGTTATTTCCCTTGAAAAAAAAGAGTTATTTCCCTTAAAAAAAGAGTTACTTCCCCTGAAAAAAAGAGTTATTTCCCTTGAAAAATTAGAATTACCTCCCCTGAAAAAAAAGAGTTACTTCCCTTGAAAAATTAGAATTACCTCCCCTGAAAAAAGAGTTATTTCCCTTGAAAAAAAGAGTTATTTCCCTTAAAAAAAAGAGTTACTTCCCCTGAAAAAAAGAGTTGTTTCCCTTGAAAAATTAGAGTCACCTCCCCTGAAAAGAGTTATTTCCCTTGAAAAAAAGAGTTATTTCCCTTAAAAAAAGAGAATTACTTCCCTTGAATAAAAGAAGGGTTATTTCCCTTAAAAAAAAGAGAATTACTTCCATTGAATAAAAGAAGGGTTATTTCCCTTGAAAAATTAGAGTTACCTCCCCTAAAAAAAAACAATTACTTCCCTTGAAAAAATGAGTTATTTCCCTTGAAAAATTAGAATTACCTCCCCTGAAAAAAATAGAGGTACTTCACTTGAAAAATTAGAGTTACCTCCCCTGAAAAAAAGAGTTATTTCCCTTGAAAAAAATAGTTATTTCCCTTAAAAAAGAAGAGTTATTTCCCTTGAAAAAATAGAATTACCTCCCCTGAAAAAAAGAGTAACTTCTCTTGAAAAAAAGAAGAGTTATTTCCCTTGAAACAATTAGAATTACCTCCCCTGAAAAAACAGTTATTTCCCTTGAAAAATTAGAAGTACCTCCCCTGAAAAAAAGAGAGTTATTTCCCTTGAAAAAAAGAAGAGTTATTTCCCTTGAAAAATTAGAATTACCGCCCCTGAAAAAAGAGTTATTTCCCTTAAAAAAAAAGAGTTACCGCCCCTGAAAAAAGAGTTAGTTCCCTTGAATAAAGAGTTATTTCCCTTGAAAAAAATTAGTTATTTCCCTTGAAAAATGAAGAGTTATTTCCCTTGAAAAATCAAAATTACCTCCCCTGGAAAAACAGTCATTTCCCTTGAAAAATTAGAATTACCTCCCCTGGAAAAAGAGTTATTTCCCTTGAAAAAAAAGAGTTATTTCCCTTGAAAAAAGGGGTTATTTCCCTTGAAAAAAAGAAGAGTTATTACCCTTGAAAAATTAGAATTACCTCCCCTGGAAAAACAGTCATTTCCCTTGAAAAATTAGAATTACCTCCCCTGAAAAAAAGAGTTATTTCCCGAGTTATTTCCCCTGAAAAAAAGAAGTTATTTCCCTTGAAAAATTAGAATTACCTCCCCTGGAAAAACAGTTATTTCCCTTGAAAAAAAGAGTTATTTCCCTTGAAAAAAAGAAGAATTATTTCCTTTGAAAAATTAGAATTACCTCCCCTGGAAAAAAGAGTTACTTCCCTTGAAAAAAAAAGAGTTATTTCCCTTGAAAAAATCGAGTTACTTCCCCTGAAAAAAGAGTTATTTCCCCTGAAAAAAAATAAGTAATTTCCCTTGAAAAATTAGAATTACCTCCCCTGGAAAAACAATTACTTCCCTTGAAAAAATAGAATTACCTCCCCTGAAAAAAAGAGTAACTTCCCTTGAAAAAATCGAGTTACTTCCCCTGAAAAAAAAAGAATTATTTCCCTTGAAAAAAAGAGTTACTTCCCTTGAAAAAAAGTTATTTCCCTTGAAAAAAAGAGTTATTTCTACTTTCGTTGAAAAAAGGGTTACTTCCCTTGAAAAAAATCGAGTTACTTCCCCTGAAAAAAAAGAGTCATTTCCCTTGAAAAAAAACGCTCGGCCAATCTCGTCATTCCTCGGGATCCCGCCTCGTGTGTATCAAAATCTTAACATTCTATTAGCCGGAAGTCAACGGCACAGAAAATAGTGCACAGTTTAAGCTGTTGCTACATAAACATTATGGCCGCTTGCCACACGTGTTGATGTATGATTTGCGTTGCATGTTTGTTATTTACAATACAGATGAAGGTTTTATCACTACTTTCACGTAAATAAACTGCAGATGGAGCAATCGGCTAATTGACATTGCAAAATGTTGAAGATAACTTTGATTTTGAATGCAAATTCGTTTGGGAATCTGACGCGCGTCACTCTAGTATGACGTAACCAATATGGAAACCTGCGTATTACATTCGAGTCATGCTGCGAAGCAGTGTACGAGATGTTGCAAATGGTTACCTTCCCTGTAAAAAAAAGAGTTACTTCCCTTGAAAAATTAGAATTACCTCCCCTGAAAAAAAGAGTTACTACCCTTGGAAAAAATCGAGTTACTTCCCCTGAAAAAAAAGAAGTTATTTCCCATGAAAAAAAGAAGAGTTATTTCCCTTGAAAAATTAGAATTACCTCCACTGAAAAAAAGTGTTACTTCCCTTGAAAAAAAATTGAGTTTAAAAACATTTAATTCCCTTGAAAAATTAGAATTATCTCCCCTGAAAAAAAGAGTTACTTGCCTTGAAAACAACAGAGTTACTTCCCTTGAAAAATTAGAATTACCTCCCCTTAAAAAAAGAATTTACTTTCCTTGAAAAGAGTTACTTCCCTTGAAAAATTAGAGTTACGTCCCCTGAAAAAAAGCTACTTCCCCTGAAAAAACAGAGTTACTTCCCTTGAAAAATTATAATTACCTTTACCTCCCCTGAACAATTAGAGTTAACTCCCCTGAAAAAAAGTTATTTCCCTTGAAAAATTAGTTACCTTCCCTGTAAAAACAGAGTTACTTCCCTTGAAAAATTAGACTTACTTCCCCTGAAAAAAAGTTATTTCCCTTGAAAAAAAAGTT
Source organism: Cyrtodaria siliqua (assembly GCA_037043455.1). Taxonomy (NCBI): domain Eukaryota; kingdom Metazoa; phylum Mollusca; class Bivalvia; order Adapedonta; family Hiatellidae; genus Cyrtodaria; species Cyrtodaria siliqua. The sequence continues at coordinate 174,192 of JAWPHD010003402.1, forward strand.
ATTTCCCCTGAAAAAAAGAGAGTTACCTCCCCTGGAAAAATGTCCATTGTATACACTTGCAGAAGTAGCAGATGTGAGATAAAATGGGTGTGGAATTTATTTTATGGTTTTCAATATTTTGTATATAACTATGTAAAACTGGCCCATCATTCAAAAAAAAAGTCACCATTGGAACTTGAAAAAATTATGTTTATGTTACATGCAACATATAAGATTTCTAGCTCTAGATGTTTCAAGAGTTGTAAACTCCTATATAACCTAGTGGGGGCCAAATCTGACTACACCTTTGCCAACATTTGAACAAATTTGGTAGAGGACTATAAGCTTATAGCTATTATGAAACGTGCTTTATCTATGCTTTATGATTTCAGAGAAGATTTTTAATTTTTTCCCCTTGGGGTGGGTCCAAATTGGATGCCAGGGTCCCCATTTGAACAACTTGGCAGAGGAACTTAAGCTATAATAAAGGCATACACACTGTTATATCAACATTTTTATTTATTTCCATATATTCAACATCAGGATATAGCACTATTGTATGTCATCAGTTAACAATAATTAACAAATACGTATTTATCAAGTACATAATTATCATTTATTGTTTGGGGCGCTCGTTTTAGCCAAAGTTTTTTTGGACATTTAAAGACAAAATTCAACTAGGACCTAAATAATATACCATTGAAACAGACATTTTTAGTGATAAATAAAAATACTTTACTTTTCAAAATCAGTTGAGAAACAAGAGGTCAATGACCTTGAAGCTCTACTGATTGATTTCAGGAAGTAGTCGCTACAGACTTGTTTTTTGAAAATCTATTTTTAACCGTGGCGGCCATCTTGAATTTTTGGCAGATCTGAAATTTTGCTAGGATCAATTAGACATCAAGAGCAACATTCCTGTAAAGTTTCATGACAATCTGTCAAGTAGTTTCAGAGTAGTCGCTACAAGTTTTTACTATATAACTCTATGTAAACAAAGATGGCCGCTGGCAGCCATGTTTAACGTTGAATCAAAACGATTTTTGACAAGGATCAACATCATGTCATGCTGATCATTTTAGAAAAAGTCCCATATCAATATCATTTACAGTTTTCAAGAAGTAGTCGCTACAAACTTGCATTTTAAAACTCTATTTTTAGCTTTGGCGGCCATCTTGGATTTCAGATCAACATGAATTTTTGCTAGGATCAACTAGACTTTATGGGCAACATTTCTGTAAAGTTTCATGAATATCCATCCAGTAGTTTCAGAGGAGTTGTCGCTACAAATAAAAGTTTACGGACAGACAGACGGACGACGGACGGCGCACCCAACATAAGCTCTAATAAAAATTTCACATGCGAAAATTGTTTTTGATTTTCAATGCAAAATTCTGCTGCATCAACATTTTTTTTCTTCAGAATTTGTATCCAACAAGAGGTCAATGACCTTAAAGCTCTACTGATTGATTTTTATTTCAGAAAGTAGTCGCTACAAACTTGTTTTTTGAAAATTTATTTTTAGCCGTGGCGGCCATCTTGAATTTCCAGCCGACCTGAAATTTTGCTAGGATCAATTAGACATCAAGAGCAACATTTCTATAAAGTTTCATGAAAATCCGCCAAGTAGTTTCAGAGGAGTAGTCGCTACAAGTTTTCATTATATAACTCTATGTAAACAAAGATGGCCGCTGGCAGCCATGTTTAACGTCGAATCAAAACGATTTTCGACAAGGACCAACTTCATGTCATGCTGATCATTTTAGAAAAAGTCCCATATCAATATCTCTTATAGTTTTCAAGAAGTAGTCGCTACAAACTTATTTATTTTAAATCTATTTTTAGCTGTGGTGGCCATCTTGAATTTCCGGCCGACCTGAAATTTTTCTAGGATCAACTAGACATCAAGAGCAACATTCCTGCGAAGTTTCATGAACATCCGTCAAGTAGTTTCAGAGAAGTAGTCGCTACAAGTTTTTACTATATAACTCTATGTAACCAAAGATGGCCACTGGCAGCCATGTTTAACGTCGAATCAAAATAATGTTCGACTCGGATCAACAACATGTCATGCTGATCATTTTAGAAAAAGTCCCATATCAATATCACTTATAGTTTTCTAGCAGTAGTCGCTACAAACTTATTTTTAAAAATCTATTTTTAGCTGTGGCGGCCATCTTGAATTTCTGGCTGATCTGAAATTTTGCTAGGATCAATTAGACATCAAGAGCAACGTTCCTGTGAAGTTTCATGAAAATCCGCCAAGTAGTTTCAGAGAAGTAGTCGCTACAAGTTTTTACAATATAACTCTATGTAAACAAAGATGGCCGCTGGCAGCCATGTTTAACGTCGAATCATATTGATTTTTGAGAAGGACCAACACCATGTCATACTGATCATTTTAGAAAAAGTCCCATATCAATATCACTTATAGTTTTCAAGAAGTAGTCGCTACAAACTTGTATTTTAAAAATCTATTTTTAGCTTTGGCGGACATCTTGGATTTCACATCAACATGAATTTTTGCTAGGATCAACTAGACTTCATGAGCAACATTTCTGTAAAATTTGATAAATACCCAGCCAGTAGTTTCAGAGGAGTAGTCGCTACAAATAAAAGTTTACGGACGGACAGACAGACGGACGGACAGACAGACAGACGGACGCCGCACCACGGCATAAGCTATGCTGATCTCTGATCAGAAGAGCTAAAAATGGGTTCAATGTGTTGGATCAATTAAGACACTCGGAAAGTTAAGACGCTTGGAAAGTTTTATAGCAAAATATTAGGGCCAACTAAAGTTACTTGAGATTTCTCAATTTTCTGCTGCCCCAGAAACAAGGAATTTACATGGAAAAAGTCCACCAAAAGCATTTTGGTTGTAAAATATTTATTTTTCAACCGATTTTGAAAAGTAAGGTATTGTTATTTACAACTAAAAGCTCCAGTTCCAATGACATATAACTTATGTACGTATTTGTAAGATTGCTCCTGTTTATTGCCAAAATAAAATTTGGCTGAAACAAGCGCTCCGAACAATAGGACAACACTGATAAATACTTACTGTTTGAGACACTCGTTTCCGCCAAATTATTTTTTTGATGTTTCAGACACAAATTAATTAATACATAAGTAATATAAAACAGGCATTTGTCGGAGTAATTAGAAATAAATTACTTTTTGAAATCAATTGAGAAATAAAAACGATACACTATAAAATTTGTTCTGACAGGAACAATGTATAATTCTGCTCCATTAAGAATTTGAAAGAGCATTCATTTAAATATTTCTATCCAAATATGGTTTTAATGTGTTTAGAATCTTTAAATTGTATTTGTTTATCACAAACTGTGAAGGCTAACTGAAGTTATTTGAGATTAGGAAATAAAGGAACAAACTAGAGTTATTTCTTGACCAGTTTTAAAGACAAGTTTAACTGCTGTTAAAAGTGTGCATGTACCTTTAGCTGGAACAATCCCCCAAACAATGGTGCTTTTTATTATTTCCGTAGTATATAAATAGCACGTCTCTACACGATACTTCTTAATTTGAATTAGACTTCTATTGTTGCTTTAAATAGAAATCAGGAACCTTCAGTTACAACAATGATAACATTAAACATCATTAACATTAATTAAAAATGTTGACATTTATTTAAATAAAACTTTGCCTCACTAATTTTTTTAATCAAGCTAAAATTGTAACAAAACAAAGCATATTTGCATGCTGTATTGTAACTGCAGATGATCACACTCGAGATGTCTGAGGTTCATTTTTCGGATAATTGTTTTTGATGTTGTTTAAAGAAGTGCTCGCCTAGCAGGGCATATACACCCATCATATAACATTGCCTGGTCTGTATTAAAGTTTATTTGTAAGCAATATTTAAGAATGTAAAATCACGGACAATGCATTACATTCGTTTGGCGGTATTTCTATGAAGTTCCTTTTTCTAAAGGAAATAACTCAAAATGTTTTTAAGAGTTATGGGCCTTTTAGATTTTTATTTTGTGTTTAATAAGGGTATTTGTTCCAAGTTTCAAAGCCTGATAAATAACAAATAAAAAGTGTCATTTTTGTAGACCTTATCCTTTGAAAGCTCCTGGCAAAGGTTAAACCTTTTCAAAGGGAAAAACAATTTTAAACAAGAGGTCAATGACTTTGAAGCTATACTGATAGATTTTGATTTCAGGAAGTAGTCGCTACAAACTTGTTTTTTGAAAAATTATTTTTAGCTGTGGCGGCCATCTTGAATTTCTGGCCGACCTGAAATTTTGCTAGGATCAATTAGACATCAAGAGCAACATTCCTGTGAAGTTTCATGAAAATCCGTCAAGTAGTTTCAGAGGAGTAGTCGCTACAAGTTTTCATTATATAACTTCATGTAAACAAAGATGGCCGCTGGCAGCCATGTTTAACGTCGAATCAAAACGATTTTCGACAAGGACCAACATCATGTCATGCTGATCATTTTAGAAAAAGTCCCATATCATATCTCTTAGAGTTTTCAAGAAGTAGTCGCTACAAACTTGTTTTTTTAAAACCTATTTTTAGATTTGGTGGCCATCTTGGATTTCACATCAACATGAATTTTTGCTAGGATCAACTAGACTACATGGGGCAACATTTCTGTAAAGTTTCAAGTAAATCCATTCAGTAGTTTCAGAGGAGTAGTCGCTACAAAAAAAAGTTTACGGACGGACAGATCAGTCGGCTAAAATGAAGCGGGAGCGTAATGGGCCTTTTTCAGATGTATTCAATGTATGGATGTATGTATGGGTTTAACATTGCTTGTAACAATGTTTCAGTCATATCAGGACAATATCTACTTCAATGCTCAACTTTATAGTGCTGCCATGCTGGAATACACCATGCATACACACATGACATGATCTCACAGTCACATTATACTGACACTGGGCCCACCAGTCCTAGAACTACCAAGCAAGGGAGCTAGCTACTATTGCTTGGGGCGCTTGTTTCAGCCAAAGGTTTTTTTGACTTTCAGACAAAATACAATTCATACCTGAATAAGTTGTATATCAGTGAAACAGACATTTTTAGTGGTAAATAAAAACACCTTACTTTTCAAACAAAATCGGTTGAGAAATAAAAAAGTCATGCTGCGAAAGATGTTTTTGATGGGGCATTTTCAATGCAAAATTCTGCTGCACGAAAAATTAGAAATTTTATCCGAAAAGGTTTTAAATTGTTGGATATTCGTAATTAAGACAATCTGAAAGTTTTATTGCAAAATATGAGGGCTAACTGAAATTATATGAAATTTCTTAATTTTCTGCCATCTCGCTCACATCAAAAGAGCAGTGGCAGAAAAACAATAAACGTAGCTCCAGCGTAAATGGAGTTTTTACGATAGAATTTTTCAGCAACTCTGCAGTTCAGGGTGAGAAGGTTCTAGGCCCATTTTCCATATTTTATCTCGATGTACATGGAAGATGAGCCTGGCTAGTTCATGCCTGTTAGGCGCCATATAACCTATCTTGATGTGCATGGAAGATGAGCCTGGCATGTTCATGCCTGTTAGGCGCCATATAACCTGTAATGTGTTGGTGCGCCTTAAACCCCAATTCAATTCAATTAATTTTAGTACCATCAAAAAGTTGTTTTGGGCTGTAAAATATTTATTTCTCAACCGATTTTCAAAACTAAGGTATTTTTATTTACCACTAAAAATACCAGTTCTAATGATATATAGTTGAGTTACGTATTATTAATACTCAAGCGCCCCGAACAATAGTACCATTTTTATAATGTCTTTGGTATGACCCTGCCAGAGACCTCCCCCATCATGTATATATGATCATGAAGATGTTACATAGTCTCATTGTTGTATACCTATTACTTCGGAAGTTATTACCACAATCACTTGTCAGCCCGACAGATGCTGCAGCATAATAGGTTGTGTATAAAGATTGGCATGTAAAAATGAAGATCAGTAGAATGAGCCCAGTCTTACAGCCACACAAGACACATTTAATAGCTTCTTACATTATCATGGGTCTTATAATGCAAAAGTTGAAAAGCTGTCTAGAAATATGACAGTATTTGTGCAACTGGCATTCTTTTAAAGTGCATATTTGCAAATATCAAGTATTGATTTCTATTTAAAGAAATTCTATTTAAAATTTGGATAATATTTGTAATTGATTTTATTTGTAATTGATTTTTTCAACAAAGTGTGTAGTCCATTTCCATGTCCTATACCAATAGTTGGAACTTCCCTGGCAACTTTTAATTCATTAACAATAAAATTAAAGTGATCTTTTCCATTTTATTAGTTATGCTTTATTACATCCTATACCAGCAGGAAGTCACATGTGGCAGACATTAACTAGCTGTTTGATATCGTTTATGGAGGCACAAAATACAATACAGACTTGATAATACACATAATATCACGCAGTGCCTGAGCAGGTCTTGTGACCATAGTCATAGAGAATAGCACTAATGTAAAACACACAAATACACATGTAAGTGAATAAAAAAAGAGTAGAAACTCTCGAGGAACATCTTAAAACAAGCATTATAGTATATACATAAATCTGGTAAAATTTGCCAAACTTAACAATATTATAACAATTCATAACTTATATTAAGTAAAGGTTACCGGGTGTGATTCATTACTCAACATTGATGAACTACAGTTACACTTAGATCCACAATCTTGGATAGTAATTGTATATATTCCAACAAAAGCATTAAAAGATTCAGCATGAATATGTACATCACAGTGTGTGTAGCTTGCCACAAACAACATTATTTACACGTTTTATAGCATGAACTACGCACTCCAAATGTTAGTGATTCATTTTAAAACTAGTTTTATGTTAACAACTAGAAGTGATCCACGGAACACTTGTGTTGCCTGCCATGTGCTTATTTCAGTAAGGACAATGTAACGATCAACCTTCGTGAATTTATATGTAGCAGATTTTTTTTTAAATTGTTAAAGTTTTATGAAAAGAGGCATAACTCTGCATTGGATAATTGATAAGCACTGTATACAGTTTCATGACCACAGGTCAATATTTTGTCAAGCTATATGAGCCAAATTAGGTTTCAGGTTAAAGTTTTATGAAAAATGGCATAACTCTGACTGAAAGGTAAGATGAAGATGTGTGTGAAGTTTTATGAACACAGGTCAATTTGAATAGCGTTGCAAGTCATTTTTAGCACATATCAGGCCATATACAAGGGTAGATTTTTTTTAGGTAGAGGCAGACTACCCCCATTTTCCCTGGGTAGAACTAGTACTATGTACCTTTTGCCATCCGTAAGAATCAAGACTTTCTCACCTGACAAGTCAAGCTTCCAGTGGGATTACGAATCTGCAGCAATGAGAGGCGATAAAGTTTTTGATGCAGCGTATTTACTATCCATGTTACGGAGGTGACACAACTATGCAGGTGACACAAAAAGGGACAACTCTGCCAAAATGAAGTCAGTGTCATTGGACATGTGTAACAACTTTCTTGTAGTCGGATGAAGATGTGTGTGAAGTTTCATGAACATAGGTCAAATACTTTTCAATAATGTCCAAGGTTAGGTTGCAGGTTAAAGTCTGTCATCCATCCTCCATCACATGATCCCTAACGATGAACAAAGGGATCCCTAACTGTCATGCTACACAGGTGACACAATAAAATTATCCATACAGTATACCACAAATAATGTAATGCGTCAATTATTTACAGTGCATTCAAAAACATCAGGGTAATAAAAATTGGAATATTTAGTTTTTCTTTGTTTCTGTTAACATCAGTTTTTCTTTTCCAAAGAAACGAAGAAACATGTTAATTCCAATATTTCATAGATTATATTCCAATACATGATAAATACCAAGAATGCCGTGTGTCCCTTTATTACAGTTTGTTTATAATTAATCACACTTGGTGATGAAGGTTAACTGAATTGGAGATTACGGTTTAAAAAAATGTCATTGTAGTGCTTACAGGAATGAACATTCCAGGCCCATCCTTCATTTACATCAAAATAAAAATCTGCAGAATGGACCTGGAACACTCCCACCCAGCAGAGTTGCTGCAAATTCTGTTATATTCACTGGAGTCACGATCATTTATTTTTGCCACCATTCTACTGGCATCTGAAACAACACAGGGTTCATAATGAAGAATGAACACGAGTGGTAGGGAATGATGGCCAATTCTAGCCGTCTGTCAAGATAGACAGTGGCCCTTTCCTCTTGCCCGGGAATAATAAGGTAACTACAAAATACATGAACATTATTACAACTGATGACACAACTTGATAAAACAAACCTTAAAATAATTACATTAATACATTGAAAACAGCTTATTGGATTGTCACGAAAAGTCTCGGCACATTTCAAACAGTACAATTTTTTATACATACTTAAATACATAAAATTAACACTTTAAAGCAACCAGAGGCAAACTGAAAGACTAAAGGGTGTCAATACAAATAAAACCATTATATCTTAAAAAAAAAAAACTCATTAACCCTTAACCTGCTAAGAGTGACTATAATAGCCTTTGCATCCATTGAAAGAAAGAAAGACAGTCCATTATATACATGTACCGGGTTCAAGGGTAGCAACCTACGTCACGCCAATATGGATCCGTTTACATACACGGAAGCTCGATTCGGAAGCTGGTAAGTGGATTTTTATTAAGATTTACAAAACATTTGGTAAATTGACAATGCCCACCGTACCACATGGATTAGAAGGCTTTTATTAAACCGTAAATACGCTGTAAACTCCCAACCGTTGGTTAGTTTACTTCGATACAATCGCATTTCCACCAAAATGTAAACTGTACCTGGCTTGGAAATGCGATTGTATTGAAGTAAACTGACAAACGGCTGGGAGTTTACAGCGTATTTAAGGTTTAATAAAAGCCTTCTAATCCATGTGGTACGGTGGGCATTGTCAATTTACCAAATGTTTTGTAAATCTCAATAAAAATCCACTTACCAGCTTTCGAATCGAGCTTCTCTGTATGTAAACGGATCTGTTTTAGCGCGTGCACGTGACGTAGGTTGTTACCCTTGGGGTTAAGGGTTAATTAACATGATAATTTGAGGCAATACTAAGTTTTTGTTTTGTGATCGAAGTACACTTTGAGTTCTGTGCACAACTGCTGGCAATCTGAATTTCATATGAATTATTATTTATGACTTCACAACAAAATCAGCCAAGTTTTTGATATTTCCCTACCAAACATGTGAATAAACAATAACTGTGGCTCAATTTAATGCATGTGTACATTTCATATGAAACTGAAGCCCACCATGTCGGTTTTCATTTGTATCTGGACACCTGTCACTCTTCCAAATTGCCTCTATTCACTTTAACATAATAAAAACACTATTCGGAATTACAGATTTTTAAAAGCAAGCATGAGCACATGCCATATTTGTTTTCTTAATTTTAACTACTAAATCTGCCTGCAAATGTTCTCCCAACACTTTTGTTTTTATTTTTACATTTCTTTGCATACCAAAGCAGTTTCGTGAAAACTGTGTGTACCAATACTTACTGATTATATAATTGGAAACAAGATTAAAATTTTCTGCCTCAATATTTTAATAATTTTAGCTGCCTCAAAATACATGAATAATAGTGAATACTATCTCGCATTGACCTGCCATATACACACAAAATGGTAACTGGAATTGTAGCACGACATAGCATGTTCTGTAGTAGGTGTACAAACACCATTTACCACTGGTGCATCTCCTAGCAGGATGATGTTGTTTTTAATGTAGTGGAAATCACTTCTGCCAGAAATGTACGGTCTCCGAAAACAGATGGTCTTTTGAAGAGGTAGATGTTGCATCAATAATGCCTTTGGATATATTTGTAATTGTATATTATATGCTAGTACAAGAGAATAAGTACACCAGCATTCTAGTTTTTAATGCTGCTCGTGGCAGTGGTCTCTGCTCATGGCAATGGTCTCTCATGTTCGAAAAACAACAATAAAGTTTTGCAGCTGTGTCTCAGATATGTTTCACAGCTATGTCTTAAACATATATCACAGATGTGTCTCAGACATGTTTTGCAGCTGTGTCTCAGACATGTTTCACATACATGTTAAGCAGCTGTGTCTCAGACATGCATGACAGCTGTGTCTCAGACATGCTTCACAGCTGTGTCTCAGACATGTTTCACAGCTGTGTTACAGGCATGTATCACAACTGCATCTCAGATAATTTTCACAGCTGTGTCAGACATGTTTCACAGCTATGTCTCAGACAAGTTTTACTGCTGTGTCTCAGACATGTTTAACAGCGTTGTCTCAGACAATGTTTCACAGCTGTGTCTAACACGTTTTTCAAACATGCAACCTTTCAGTTACGAAGCAAGTCTGCTACCACTGACCATATGCAGTATATTAATTAGATATAAATAACTCTGAGGGCAAAATGAACAAAGGCTCTAGGGATAGAAATCCAGTTTTCATATGAAGTTACTAAATGATTCAGATATCTCTGGTAGTTTCGACATATTGTACCATCATTATACCAAATATCAGTGTTACCAGTATCTCCCCTATCAGACAGAGTTGTCTCACCTATCACACAGAGTTGTCTCGCCTTTCATATAGACATCTTACCTTTCATACAGAGTTGTCTCACCTTTTTTCATACAGTTGTCTCACCTATCAAACACAGTTGTCTTCCTTATCAGACAGAGTTGTCTCACCAATCACACAGTGTTGTCTCACCTATCAGAGTAGTCTCTCCTATCATACAGAGTTGCCTCACCTATCACACACAGTTGTCTCCACTATCAGACAGAGCTGTGGCACCTATGACACAGTGTTGTCTCACCTACCAGAGTTGTCTCACCTATCAGAGTTGTCTCCCTATCACACAAAGTTGTCTCACCTACCATAGTTGTCTCCCCTATCACACAGAGTTGTCTCCCCTACCAGACAGTGTTGTCTCATCAGAGTTGTCTCCCCTATCATACCGAATTGTCTCAATTACCAGACTAAGTTGTCTCACCTATCACAAAGAGTTTTCTCACCTATCGAAACAGATTTGTTTCATCTATCACACAGAGTAGTCTTACCTATCATATAGAGTTGTCTCACCTATCAGATAGAATTGCCTCACCTACCAGAGTTGACATTGTGTTTCACAAAACTGTTGTAATAAAACAACAAATAGATTTTCATAAAAATTAACAAAATATACATTTTATGATATGAAAAGAAACCTGAATATATATAGCATATAAACGCACACAAAATATCATTCAACAATAAGCAATCACTAACAAGGAATATGCAGTATTTACCATGAGATTATAATATTGTCCTGCCTACCTACAACCCGTAATCAACTAAACTGTATCACCTTAGTCAATCTGGTTTAACTGACCAAAAATTGTTTGAGCAAATGAATGATGATTTTAAGGCATCCTATGAGGAAAATATTCACCTGGGTTTATTGCCTGAATTTCAAATGATAGTTAATTAACATCAAAATATACAATCTTCCGGAAAAAAAAGAGGAAAATCACAGCGGTAAAATAGAAATTTAATTTCATAGCAAACCCTTTAAGAATGAAAACTTTTATTTCTTTACAAATAAAGAGTATTACATTTTCAGATTAAATAGACCAAAATTAAATACTCGACTAACATTTAGCAGTCGAGTCAAATGACATAAAACTGCACCAATAATACATTTAGTCACCTGTAATATTAAGCACTTACCAAAAAACATCCACACATCTATAGACAAGTCCTGCTTATATATAATGCCGCTACGTGGACAAATTTCATGTTTAATATCATTTACTTCCAAGATGATTTTTCCAGACAATTTCTCATCTGCTATCATTTTAAGACGAAGCTTTGACTTTGAGCACTTTTTGCTAATTCCCATCACAAGTTTATAATAAAGGGAGATAACCGTTATGATTTCTGTCCTTCCTTGATACTCTCTATGATGAGTTCGTGGAAGAGTTGTGGGACTTTAATGCTGGGATTATGAGTGAGGAGAAGACCAATGGCTAGGTTATGCTGAAGCAAGCACTGGACTAGCTCTGCCACACGCACCAAAAGGATGCCAAACCTCGTCAGGCCCTCAGAAAAGTTCTCTGAAATTATATGTAATCAAAAGGATGAAATCAGAATAGCATCCTAACCCAACAATTTTGCAATTGTTATAAGAGAAAAGTAGGTCTATTTCTAAAAAATACAGATGACAGACTAAAATGACTGTTAACTCAGTAATTATGAAGATGATAAAAAAACAAGATTCTGTGAGTGTCAGAGGAGAATGTATATATAAATTGGTTGTTACAGCTGGGACTTGCTTTCCCTGAAATGGTAAAGATAACCAACATCATAACTTTACTGAGGTAAAAAGCAAGCAGAGAGTCTGCCTAATGGTGATAGTGAAGAAGACACTCTGACAGACATCCTTCTCAGTCATTAATGAAATTTATTGTAAACCATTGCATATGTTTGTAATAACACTCTAATTGTTTTAAATGTTATAGCACTTTATGGTTAAGTATTGTTGATATTTATTGTAAACCACTGCACATGTTTGTAATAACACTGTAATTGTTTTAAATGTTATAGCATTTTATGGTTAAGCATTGTTGGTATTTATTGTAAACCATTGCTTGTAAACCATTGCACATGTTTGTAATAACTCTGTACTTGTTTTAAATGTTATAGCACTTTATGGTTAAGCATTGTCAGTGAAGAAGTACTCACTTTCCTCATAATACTGTAAAGCACATGATATTTCTGTCTGCATCTCCTCCACAGCCTTGGGGTTCTCCAGACCATGGATCTCTGTAACAGGTAACAGTAATGGTGGTTAGGTAACATCACAACACAATGCTGTCTATATACCTAACCATGGAGCTCTTCTGTAACTGGCAACAGTAATGGTGGTTAGGTAACATCACAACACCATATTGTCAATATACCTAACCATGGATCTATGTAACAGGCAACAGTAATGGTGGTTAGGTAACATCACAATACAATGTTGTCAATATACCTAACCACTGATCTCTGTAACAGGTATCAGTAATGGTGGTTAGGTAACATCACAAAACAATGTTGTCTATATACCTAACCATGGATCTCTGCTGTAACAGGCAATAGTAATGGTGGTTAGGTAACATCCCAACACAATGTTGTCTTATATACCTAACCTTGGATCTCTGCTGTAACAGGCAACAGTCATGCTGGTTAGGTAACATCACATCACAATGTGTCAAGATACCTAACCATGGATCTCTGTAACAGGCAACAGTAATGGTGGTTATGTAACATCACAACACAATGTTGTCAATATACCTAACCATGGATCTCTGCTGTAACAGGCAACAGTAATGGTGGTTAGGTAACATCACAACACAATGTTGTCAATATACCTAACAACGGATCTATGTAAAAGGCAACAGTAATGGTTGTTAGGTAACATCACAACACAATGTTGTCAATATACCTAACCATGGATCTCTGTAACAGGCAACAGTAATGGTGGTTAGGTAACATCACAACACAATGTTGTCAATATACCTAACCATGGATCTCTGTAACAGGAAACAGTAATGGTGGTTAGGTAACATCACAACACAATGTTGTCAATATACCTAACCATGGATCTCTGTAACAGGCAACAGTAATGGTGGTTAGGTAACATCACAACACAATGTTGTCAATATACCTAACCATGGATCTCTGTAACAGGCAACAGTAATGGTGGTTAGGTAACATCACAACACAATGTTGTCAATATACCTAACCATGGATCTCTGTAACAGGCAACAGTAATGGTGGTTAGGTAACATCACAACACAATGTTGTCAATATACCTAACCATGGATCTCTGTAACAGGCAACAGTAATGGTGGTTAGGTAACATCACAACACAATGTTATCTATATACCTAACCTTAGATCTCTGCTGTAGCAGGCAACAGTAATGGTGGTTATGTAACATCACAACACAATGTTGTCAATATACCTAACCATGGATCTCTGCTGTCTAACAGGCAACAGTAATGGTGGTTAGGTAACATCACAACACAATGTTGTCTATATACCTAACCTTGGATATCTGTAACAGGCAACAGTAATGGTGGTTAGGTAACACCACAACACAATGTTGTCAATATACCTAACCATGGATCTACCTAACCATGGATCTATGTAAAAGGCAACAGTAATGGTGGTTAGGTAACATCACAACACAATGTTGCCAATATACCTAACCATGGATCTCTGTAACAGGCAACAGTAGCGGTGGTTAGGTAACATCACAACACAATGTTGTCAATATACCTAACCATGGATCTCTGTAACAGGGAATAGTAGCGGTGGTTAGGTAACATCACAACACAATGTGTCAATATACCTAACCATGGATCTCTGTAACAGGGAATAGTAGCGGTGGTTAGGTAACATCACAACACAATGTTGTCAATATACCTAACCATGGATCTCTGTAACAGACAACAGTAATGGTAGTTAGGTAACATCACAACGCAATGTTGTCAATATACCTAACCATGGATCTCTGTAACAGGTAACAGTAATGGTGGTTAGGTAACATCACAACACAATGTTGTCAATATACCTAACCATGGATCTCTGTAACAGGCAACAGTAATGGTGGTTAGGTAAAATCACAACACAATGTTGTCAATATACCTAACCCTGGATCTCTGTAACAGTAATGGTGGCTACGTAACATCACAAAACAATGTTGTCAATGTACCTAACCATGGATATCTGTAACATGCAACAGTAGCGGTAGTTAGGTAACATCAAAACACAATGTTGTCAATATACATAACCATGGATCTCTGTAACAGGCAACAGTAGCTAGGTAACATCACAACACAATGTTGTCAATATACCTAACCATGGATCTCTGTAACAGGCAACAGTAATGCTGGTTTGGTAACATCACAGGTCACATCACAATACAGTATTGTCAATATACCTAACCATGGATCTCTGTAACAGGCAACAGTAATGGTGGCTAGGTAACATCACAACACAATGTTGTCAATATACCTAACCTTGGATCTCTGCTGTAATAGGCAACAGTAATGCTGGTTAGGTAACATCACAACACAATGTTGTCTATATACCTAACCTTGGATCTCTGCTGTAACAGGCAACAGTAATGCTGGTTCGGTAACATCACAACACAATGTGTCAATATACCTAACCATGGGTCTCTGTAACAGGCAACAGTAATGGTGGTTAGGTAACATCACAACACAATGTTGTCAATATACCTAACCATGGGTCTCTGTAACAGGCAACAGTAATGGTGGTTAGGTAACATCACAACACAATGTTGTCTATATACCTAACCTTGGATCTCTGCTGTAACAGGCAACAGTAATGCTGGTTCGGTAACATCACAACACAATGTGTCAATATACCTAACCATGGGTCTCTGTAACAGGCAACAGTAATGCTGGTTAGGTAACATCACAACACAATGTTGTCTATATACCTAACCTTGGATCTCTGCTGTAACAGGCAACAGTAATGCTGGTTCGGTAACATCACATCACAATGTGTCAATATACCTAACCATGGATATCTGTAACATGCAACAGTAATGGTGATTAGGTAACATCACAACACAATGTTGTCAATATACCTAACCATGGATCTCTGATGTATCAGGCAACAATAGTGGTGGTTAGGTAACATCACAACACAATGTTGTCAATATACCTAACCATGGATCTCTGTAACAGGCAACAGTAATGGTGGTTAGGTAACATCACAACACAATGCTGTCAATATACCTAACCATGGATCTCTGTAACAGGCAACAGTAATGCTGGTTAGGTAACATCACAACAAAATGTTATCTATATACCTAACCTTGGATCTCTGCTGTAACAGGCAACAGTAATGCTGGTTAGGTAACATCACCACACAATGTTGTCAATATACCTAACCATGGATCTCTGTAACAGGCAACAGTAATGGTGGCCACACAACATCACAAGACAATGCTGTCACTGAGCTTCCTACCCTACACACCTTCTTATTGTGATTAACATCTGTGCAAAACTTCGTGAAATTCCCGTTAATACTTTTAAAGCTAGGCCGAAAGCTACAGGCCCTTAGCACACAGAGTTGCCTTGGTAGACTTTTTGGAAGATCCATATTTCACACTAGAAGGGAACACTTGTGTCGCCTGCAGTGTGCTTATTTCACCAAGTACAATCTAACTATAAAGTTTGAAGTCATGGGGTGCAATCCTTCATGAATTTTGTTAAAATTTAAGAAAAGAGGCATAAATCTGCATTGGATAATAGACAAGGAGTTTCATGACCATAGGTCAATATTTTGCCAAGTTATGAGCTAGGTTAGGTTTCAGGTTAAATTTGATGAAAAGTGGGCATTCCTTCAGTTAAGACGAATATGTGTGTGAAGTTTCATGAACATAGGTCAAATACTTTTCAAGTTATGGCCAGTTGAGCTTGGTTAGGTTGCAGGTTAAAGTTTTATGAAAAGAAGCATAACTCTGCTGAAATGAAAGTCAGAGATATTGGTCATGGGTAACAACATTCTGTGTGGTAAGATGAATAAGCATGTGAAGTTTCATGAATATAGGTCAAATACTTCTTAAGTTATGGCTTGCTATGAGCCTGATTAGGTTGCAGGTTAAAGTTTTATGAAAAGGGGCATAACTCTGTCAAAATGAAAGTCAGATTTATTGGGACATGTGTAACAGCATTCCTTAGGTTAAGATGAAGATGTGTGTGAAGTTTCATGAACATATGTCAAATACTTTTTAAGTGATGGCCAAGGTTAGGTTGCAGGTTAAAGTGTGATGGACGGACGACGACAGACGGACGACGGACAAAGTGATCCCTAAGTGTCTGCCATGCTATGCAGGTGACACAATAAAAATAACGTTAATACTGATACATAATTAACCACTGACATCCTATGTCATGATTAAAATATTGTTACCGGAAACACGTTTTTAAAATGCAGGAAATCACGTATAAATTAAAACAAAGTCAGAGGCATGCGCCCAGACCCCTTCACCATAGAAAGGGATTTGCCTCTGTTAAATTTCAGGGCTGGCTACAGCACTGAGCTATTGCTGAGACATGATTTTGGGTTGACACATTTGACCTTTGACCTCCAAGTGTGACCTTGACCTTAGATGTATGGATGTTGCGTGCAGTTTATCATCAGTACTTTCAAAGTTATGGCTGAAGAACAGATGGATGGTGTGATTACTATCTCCCTTTGGGAGCATTTAAACAAGGTTAACTGAAACAGACAGCAGAAAATAAGAAAGTTAGCAATATAGCAGGACAAAACATTACCTGATGGAAACAGTAGGAGGGCTGACAGCAAGGCAAACTCCTCATCTGTAAACTCAAATGATGTCACCATCTCTCCAATATGCAGGAAATGCTCCTGAAATCAAACAAAGATTGTCTTTAAAATGATCATTTCTCAGGCAAAACACACTTTACCTTCCAAACAAACAATAAATAGGAACTTAGCATCCGGCTATTTTGATTTGGGCCTGCATATCTAACTTCGAAGCATACAGCCCAAAGTAAAAAAATACAGTATATACCACTGTCACAGTGTATTCCACTGACAGACAGTGTATACCACTGTCAGAAGTGTCAGTTTATTACAAGTCTTGCATCTGTTTATTCCTCTAAACATGCAATTCTCTTTACACTAATACACTTCTGAAATATACCACTGTCAGAACTGTGACAGTTTATTACAAGTCTTGCATCTGTTTATTCCTCTAAACATGCAATTCTCTTTACACTAATACACTTCTGAAATACGACATATAGAATGACATTTTATCAAACTCTGGAGTAAGACACCAAAGCTTGTTCAAACTTGTTGGCAACACATATATTAATTAACTATTACTCTTACCTGAAATCACTGGGTAGATACATAACTGTTTTCACATGAAATACCCATAACATTGGGAACTGCTCCATCACTGGGTAGATACAGAACTGTTCTCACCTGAAATACCCATAACACTGGGAACTGCTCCATCACTGGGTAGATATACAACTTTTCTCACCTGAAATACCTGTAACATTGGGAACTGCTCCATCACTGGGTAGATATACAACTGTTCTCACCTGAAATACCCGTAACATTGGGAACTGCTCCATCATTGTCACCTGAAATACCCATAACATTGGGAACTCTTCCATCTTCTCACCTGAAACACCCATAACATTGGGAACTGCTCCATCATTCTCACCTGAAATACCCATAACATTAGGAACTGTACCATCATTCTCACCTGAAATACCCATAACATTGGGAACTGTTCTCACCTGAAATATCCATAACATTGGGAACTGCTCCATCATTCTCACCTGAAATATCCGTAGCATTGGGAACTTCTCCATCATTCTCACCTGAATTACCCATAACATTTGGATATGCTCCATCATTCTCACCTGAAGAATTACCCGTAACATTGGGAACTGCTCCATCATTCTCAGCTGAAATATCCGTAACATTGAGAACTGCTCCATCATTCTCACCTGAAATACCTGTAACATTGGGAACTGCTCCATCATTCTCACCTGAAATATCCGTAACATTAGGAACTGCATCATCATTCTCACCACCTGAATTACCCGTAACATTGGGAACTGCTCCATCATTCTTACCTGAAATATCCGTAACATTGAGAACTGCTCCATCATTCTCACCTGAAATACCTGTAACATTGGGAACTGCTCCATCATTCTCACCTGAAATATCCGTAACAATGGGAACTGCTCCATCATTCTCACCTGAAACCCATAACATTGGGAACTGCTCCATCATTATCACCTGAAATACCCGTAAGATTGGGAACTGTTCTCGCCTGAAATACCTGTAACATTGGAAACTGCTCCATTTTTTCACCTGAAATACCCGTAACATTGGGAACTGCTCCATTATTCTCACCTGAAATACCCATAACATTGGGAACTGATCATTCTCACCTGAAATACCCATAACATTGGGAACTGCTCCATCATTCTCACCTGAAATGCCCATAACATTGAAAACTGCTCTCACCTGAAACACCTGTAACATTAGGAACTGCTCCATCATTCACACCTAAAATTCCCTGTAACATTGGGAACTGTTCTCACCTGAAATACCCATAACATTGGGAACTGCTCCATCATTCTCACCTGAAATACCCATAACATTGGGAACTGTTCCCATCTGAAATACCCATAACATTGGGAAATAATCCATCATTCTCACCTAAAATACTCATAACTTTGGGAACTGCTCCATCATTCTCACCTGAAATACCCGTAACATTGGGAACTGTTCCATCATGATTCTCTCCTCTTCCTTGGTATATGTGAAGTAGTTGTACTGCTTTGTTCTGGGATCAAACACCTTGGACATGTTCAGTAGTTCTATTGGGTAAATGGAGGACTGGATCAGCTTGACCTGATCATTCAGACTTAACGTCTTAAAACCTGCAAATATCAAATAACAAACACTGAACACATAGCTTAGTACATACATCAGTGTTAAGAAATTCTGTCTCTATGTCTTAATACGTTTACCTGTGGATTAATTTACCAGTTCAAAGATTTCTACGTCATCAAATAAAACCGTCATCAAATAAAACCGTATTCTCGCTTTTCACAGATTTTGCAATTTGTGAATTGTAAATATCTATTGTTGTGTATTAAATAAACATAAACATGTTGATGAAACAAAACCTGGCTGGAGAACTTTAAATACATGGTGACCTACTTTTAAAATGTACGGGTATGAAATGTGAAGACTGGCTGACACAATTAAGGTTAACTATAATGTTTAAGAAAAAGTAAAGTCACCGAAGCATACAATATAGGTCAACATGACTTACTTGTAATGAGGATTCTTAGTGTGTGTCAATTATATACTTACATATGAATTATTAAGTGTCTAGACTACTACTGTTGGAGCATAACACTTGGGTTAACACAAATTTTAAAGTAAAATAAGCTGGAAGTAAATGAAAACTCACCGAAGCATAAAATGTATGTCAAAGTGACTTATTTTAGAGTAAACTGGACACAGAACTGAATGTAGAATAAACTGGACAAAGAACTGCATGTATGATAAAGTGAACACAGAACTGAATGCATGATAAAGTGAACACAGAATCGAATGTAGGATAAACTAGATGCAGAACTGAATGTAGGATAAACTGGACACAGAACAGAATGAAGGATAAAGTGAACACAGAATCGAATGTAGGATAAACTCGACACAGAACTGAATGTCTGATAAACTGGACACAAAACTGAATGTAAGATAAACTGGACACAGAACTGAATGTAAGATAAACTGGAAACTCAACTGAATGTATGATAACTGGAAACTCAACTGAATGTATGATAAACTGGACACAGAACTGAATATAAGATAAACTGGACACAGAACTGAATGTAAGATAAACTGGACACTCAACTGAATGTATGATAAACCGGACACAGAACTGAATTTAAGATAAACTGGACACTCAACTGAATGTATGATGAACTGGACACAGAACTGAATGTAAGATAAACTGGACACTCAACTGAATGTATGATAAACTGGACCCAGAACTAAATGTACGATAAACTGGACACAAAACTGAATGTAGGATAAACTGGACACAGAACTGAATGTATGATAAACTGGACACAGAACTGAATGCATGATAAGGTGAACACAGAATCGAATGTAGGATAAACTAGATGCAGAACTGAATGTATGATAAACTGGACACAGAACAGAATGAAGGATAAAGTGAACACAGAATCGAATGTAGGATAAACTCGACACAGAACTGAATGTCTGATAAACTGGACACAAAACTGAATGTAAGATAAACTGGACACAGAACTGAATGTAAGATAAACTGGAAACTCAACTGAATGTATGATAACTGGAAACGCAACTGAATGTATGATAACTGGAAACTCAACTGAATGTATGATAAACTGGACACAGAACTGAATATAAGATAAACTGGACACAGAACTGAATGTAAGATAAACTGGACACTCAACTGAATGTATGATAAACTGGACACAGAACTGAATGTAAGATAAACTGGACACTCAACTGAATGTATGCTGAACTGGACACAGAACTAAATGTAGGAAAAACTGGACACAGAACTGAATGTATGATAAACTGGACACAGAACTGAATGCATGATAAACTAGATGCAGAACTGAATGTATGATAAAGTGGACACAGAACTGAATGCATGATAAACTAGATGCAGAACTGAATATATGATACTCGACTCAGAACTGAATGTAAGATAAACTGGACACCAAACTGAATGTAAGATAAACTGGACACAGAACTGAATGTATGATACTGGACACAGAACTGAATGTAGGATAAACTGGACACAGAACTAAATGTAGAATAAACTGGACCCAGAACTGAATGTATGATAAAGTGGACACAGAACTGAATGCATGATAAACTAGATGCAGAACTGAATATATGATACTTGACCCGGAACTGAATGTATGATAAACTGGACACAGAACTGAATGTAGGATAAACTGGACACAGAACTGCATGTATGATAAACTGGACACAGAACTGAATTGACGATAAACTGGACACAGAACTGCATGTATGATAAACTGGACATGGAACTGAATGTAAGATACACTGGACATGGAACTGAATGTAAGATACACTGGACACAGAACTGAATGTATGATAAACTATACACAGAACTGAATGTAGGATAAACTGGACACAGATCTGAATGTACGATAAACTATACACAGATCTGAATGTATGATAAACTGGACACAGAACTGAAATTAAGATAAACTGGAAACTCAACTGAATGTATGATAAACTATATACAGAACTGAATGTAGGATAAACTGGACACAGAACTGAATGTATGATAAACTATACACAGATCTGAATGTATGATAAACTGGACACAGAACTGAAATTAAGATAAACTTGAAACTCAACTGAATGTATGATAAACTTGACACACAACTGAATGTAGGATAAACTGGACACAGAACTGAATGTAGGATAAACTGGACACAGAACTGAATGTAAGATAAACTGGATACATAACTGAATGTATGATAAACTGGACACTCAACTGAATGTATGATAAACTGGACACAGATCTGAATGTATGATAAACTGGATACATAACTGAATGTATGATAAACTGGACACTCAACTGAATGCATGATAAACTGGACACAGAACTGCATGCATGATAAACTGGACATAGAACTGAATTTAGAATAAACTGTCCACAGAACTGAATGTATGATAAACTGGACATGGAACTACTCGACACGGAACTGAATGATAGATATACTGGACATGGAATTGAATGTAAGATACACTGGACACATAACTGAATGTAAAAACTGGACACAGAACTGAATGCATGATAAACTGGACATAGAACTGAATGTAGAATAAAATGCCCATATAACTGAATGTAGGATAAACTGAACACAGAACTGAATGTATGATAAACAGCAAACAGAACTGAATATAGAATAAAGTGGACACAGAACTGAATATAGGATAAACTGGACACAGAAATGAATGTAGAATAAACTGGACCCAGAACTGAATGTATGATAAAGGGGACACAGAACTAAATGCATGATAAACTAGATGCA
Organism: Cyrtodaria siliqua; assembly: GCA_037043455.1. Taxonomy (NCBI): domain Eukaryota; kingdom Metazoa; phylum Mollusca; class Bivalvia; order Adapedonta; family Hiatellidae; genus Cyrtodaria; species Cyrtodaria siliqua. The sequence goes on from JAWPHD010003402.1 coordinate 196,893, forward strand.
GAACTGAATATATGATAAACTGGACTTGGAACTGAATGTATGATAAACCCGACACAGAACTGAATGTAAGATAAAATGGACACCAAACTGAATGTAACACAGAACTGAATATATGATAAACTGGACACAGAACTGAATATATGATAAACTAGACACAGAACTGAATGTATGATAAACTGGACTCAGAACTGAATGTATGATAAACTGGCCATGGACTGAATGTATGATAAACTGGACAAGAAACTGAATGAATGATACACTGGACACAGAACTGAATTTCAGATAAACTGGACACAGAACTGAATGTGTGATAAACTGCACACAGAACTGAATATAAGATAAACTGGACACAGAACTGAATGTAAGATAACTGGACACAGAACTGAATGTAGAATAAACTGGACAAGGAACTGAATGTAAGATAAACTGGACAAGGAACTGAATGCATGATAAACTGGACACAGAACTAAATGTGAGATAAACTGGAGACAGAACTGAATGTATGATTAACTGCACACAGGATTGAATGTAAAATAAACTGGAAACAGAACTGAATGTAAGATAAACTGGACACAGAACTGCATGTAAGATAAACTGGACACATGACAATGTATGATAAACTGCACACATAACTGAATTTATGATAAACTGCACACGGAACTGAATGTATGATAAACTGGACAAGGAACTGAATGTAAGATAAACTGGACACTGAACTGAATGCATGATAAACTGGACACAGAACTGAATGTAAGATAAACTGGATACAGAACTTAATGTATAATTTACTGGACACGTGACTGAATGTAGATACTGGACACAAAACTGAATGCATGATAAACTGGACACAGAACTGAATGTATAATGAACTGGACACGCAACTGAATGTATGATAAAGTGAACACAGAACTGAATGTAAGCTAAAGTGAACACAGAACTAAATGTATGCTAAACTGGACACAGCACTGAATGTATGATAAACTGGACAAGGAACTGAATGTAAGATTAACTGGACACTGAACTGAATGCATGATAAACTGGACACACAGAGAACTGAATGTATGCTGAACTGGACACAGAACTGAATGTATGATAAACTGGACACAGAACTGAATGTATAATTCACTGGACACGTGACTGAATGTAGATACTGGACACAAAACTGATGCATGATACACTGGACACAGAACTGAATGTAGAATAAACTGGACACATAACTGAATGTATGATAAACTGGACACAGAACTGAATGTATGCTAAAGTGAACAAGCATCTGAATGTATGCTAAAGTGAACACAGAACTGAATGTATGCTAAAGTGAACACAGAACTGAATGTATGCTAAACTGGACACAGAACTGAATGCAGAATAAACTGGACACAGAACTCAATGTATGCTAAACTGGACACAGAACTGAATGTATGATAAAATGAACACAGAAGTCAATGTATGCTAAAGTGGAAACATAACTGAAAGCATGATAAACTAGATGCAGAACTGAATGTATGATAAACTGGACACAGAACTGAATGTATGATAAACTGGACAAAGAACTGAATGTAAGATAAAATGGACACTCAACTGAATGTATGATTAACTGAACACAGAACTGAATGTAGGACAAACTGAACATGGAACTGAATGTAGAATAAACTGGATGCAGAACTGAATGTATGATAAACTTGACATAGAACTGAATGTAAGATAAACTGGACACAGAACTGAATGTTTGATAAACTGGACACTCAATTGAATGTATGATTAACTGAACACAGAACTGAATGTAGGATAAACTGGACATGGAAATGAATATATGATAAACTGGACACAGAACTGAGTGTAAGATAAACTGGACACAGAACTGAATGTAAGATAAACTGGACATTCAATTGAATGTATGATAAATGAATGTATGATAAACTGTACACATAACTAAATATATGATAAACTGGACATGGAACTGAATGAATGATACACAGGACACGACTGAATGTAAGATAAACTGGACATTCAATTGAATACATGATAAACTCGATGCAGAACTGAACGTATGATAAACTGGCCACAGAACTGAATGTATGATACTGGACACAGAACTGAATGTATGATAAACTGGACCCAGAATTAAATGTAGAATAAACTGGACCCAGAACTGAATGTATGCTAAAGTGGACACATAACTGAATGCATGATAAACTAGATGCAGAACTGAATGTGTAATAAACTGGACAACACCTAGAATACAAGTAAAATTACATAAATCATACTGTGAACATTAAGCAGCATATATGTGAGTAATACTGAAAAACTAGTTGTATGTGTCTAAATTCAAGAGTGAGCTAAAAACATGCAATTTGTAATTGAAGAAGAACAATTACCTGGCACCATTTTTGCAAATCGTATTGTAATATATGTATTATGATGAAAATTAGTCATCATGTAGCTCCAAGTTGACTCTCGAGTGGTGAAAATGGACATATCCACGTTAGAGGTAATTTGATTTCCTGCCTAGTGAAAAAAAGAAGAACAACAGTAATAACACAATGTATATATGCAATCAAACATACTTCAGTCATTACACTTAAACCTGTCATTAGAAATAACTGCAGACCTTCATGCCATTGAGGTCTCTATATAATATTGGGTGTATGTATCTATTTCATCTTTAAAGATAATCTTTTTGCTAGTTGTTGTCTTTTAAAACATGTTTTTGCTAATTATAATCCTTTAGAACAGGTTTGCCAATTATGGTCATTTAGAATATTTGTTGGACCAATTATGATAATCTGAAACTCAATTTTGAAATCGTGTTCTTCAGAACAAACTTTGGCCAATTATAGTTTTTTCCCAAATATCGTCTTCTAAAAAAGGTAAATTTTGTCTTCTACAAACTACAAAGTCTTAATAGATTTTGCCAAATATGGTCTTTTGCAAATAATAGCCTTCTAAAACAGTTTTAGTTTGCCAATTATGGTACTGTACAACAGTTTTTTTGCCAATTATGGACTTCTTAATCGTGTTAGGTATGGTCTCCTACAATGGTCTTGGCCACAGGGTTCATACTCTTTTCATCAAACAAAATTCCATGACTTTTCCATGATAAATTTCAGTTTTCCATGACATTTTTTTTATGATGGCAACATGTTTAGTACTCTTCTTACGAGACTTCAAAGCAGCTTCCCCCATGTTTGATAAATCGAACAACTTGTCATATACTATGCACAGAGCTTTACGTTTTGTCAGATTTAAAAGGCCTTAGCCATGCGCTATACTGTTCCTCTTTGTCCCATTTCACGTTATATATGCACTGACGCTTAGAATTACTCATTGTTTTTCATCTTTTTCAATTTTTTCATGCATGAAGGTCACGCCGACAGCGATAAAATCCGAAAATGCCAAAATGTAACGGTGCGACCTCTGACAATTGATCCGGTATCTGTTTTGTACTCATAAGTTTCGTACTGATTTTAAGCGTACATTTTCGCCGTAAAGTTTTGGCGTAAATTATGTTTCTTGTGTATTTTCATTTTCACCGTAAAGACATACGTTTTTGTTACAAACAACCCCGTAAAGTTATTTATTTGATTATTAATCTTTATAAGTATTACCAATGTCTATTCTGATGTTTGCCAGATCTTGTTTCTGATTTTGAAAAAAAAAATGTTCCGGCAGTGAAAAAATAGAAATCTATATTTCGCATGTATGAAATACCGCTTTTATTTCATTGCTAAAATCCACTATTTCACTGCTAAGCATAAAATAAATGCTTTTATTCATAACACTTACTTTAAAAGACTATAATTGTCAAAAACCTATTCCCGAAAAATTATATTGGCCCAGGGTTCGTACGCACCTGGAAAAGTCATGGCAAACGATTTTGGCAGATTTTGTCATGGAAAAATCCTGGAATTTCAAAAAAATGTCTGGAATTTCAAAATTTCTCCTTGAAAATGACTATAAGCGTGAGAAAATACACAAGAAATATAATTTATGCCAAAACTTTACGGTGAAAATGAAAACTATATTCACACTTCTCGATGAAATAAAATCTGTTATTCACTCCAAAACAACAAATATCCTCTATTTCTTAAACACAAACTTTGGCCAATTATAGTTTTTTCCCAAATATCGTCTTCTAAAAAAGGTAAATTTTGTCTTCTACAAACTACAAAGTCTTAATAGATTTTGCCAAATATGGTCTTTTGCAAATAATAGCCTTCTAAAACAGTTTTAGTTTGCCAATTATGGTACTGTACAACAGTTTTTTTGCCAATTATGGACTTCTTAATCGTGTTAGGTATGGTCTCCTACAATGGTCTTGGCCACAGGGTTCATACTCTTTTCATCAAACAAAATTCCATGACTTTTCCATGATAAATTTCAGTTTTCCATGACATTTTTTTTATGATGGCAACATGTTTAGTACTCTTCTTACGAGACTTCAAAGCAGCTTCCCCCATGTTTGATAAATCGAACAACTTGTCATATACTATGCACAGAGCTTTACGTTTTGTCAGATTTAAAAGGCCTTAGCCATGCGCTATACTGTTCCTCTTTGTCCCATTTCACGTTATATATGCACTGACGCTTAGAATTACTCATTGTTTTTCATCTTTTTCAATTTTTTCATGCATGAAGGTCACGCCGACAGCGATAAAATCCGAAAATGCCAAAATGTAACGGTGCGACCTCTGACAATTGATCCGGTATCTGTTTTGTACTCATAAGTTTCGTACTGATTTTAAGCGTACATTTTCGCCGTAAAGTTTTGGCGTAAATTATGTTTCTTGTGTATTTTCATTTTCACCGTAAAGACATACGTTTTTGTTACAAACAACCCCGTAAAGTTATTTATTTGATTATTAATCTTTATAAGTATTACCAATGTCTATTCTGATGTTTGCCAGATCTTGTTTCTGATTTTGAAAAAAAAAATGTTCCGGCAGTGAAAAAATAGAAATCTATATTTCGCATGTATGAAATACCGCTTTTATTTCATTGCTAAAATCCACTATTTCACTGCTAAGCATAAAATAAATGCTTTTATTCATAACACTTACTTTAAAAGACTATAATTGTCAAAAACCTATTCCCGAAAAATTATATTGGCCCAGGGTTCGTACGCACCTGGAAAAGTCATGGCAAACGATTTTGGCAGATTTTGTCATGGAAAAATCCTGGAATTTCAAAAAAATGTCTGGAATTTCAAAATTTCTCCTTGAAAATGACTATAAGCGTGAGAAAATACACAAGAAATATAATTTATGCCAAAACTTTACGGTGAAAATGAAAACTATATTCACACTTCTCGATGAAATAAAATCTGTTATTCACTCCAAAACAACAAATATCCTCTATTTCTTAAACACAAGTATTACCAATCATGTTCTTGTACACAGGTTTGAGTGCAATGATATTACAGCATGCAAACATTACCTATCTGGTAAACTTAGGTCAGTTGTTTATGTTTGTAAGTTATTGTTTATTTCCTGGAAGCTGATAGGAACAGAAAGTTGCCATTTTCTTCAAGATCTGGCAAACATCAGAATAGACATTGGTAATACTTATAAAGTTTAATAATCAAATAAATAACTTTACGGGGTTGTTTGTAACAAAAACGTATGTCTTTCGCCATAATTTATGAACCAACCTGGCTGAAAGTTGCGCTCTGCACGCCATCTCGATATGGTGAGCATTTGTGCCAAGTTATTTAAAAATCCCTCATGCAGTTCAAGAGATATGGAGAGGACACGAAATGTAGTGCATATTAGTGCTGGGTATCGCACCCAAAAAACGTAATCGTGATATATTGCGATACAAGAGACTGTAATATATTGTCTTGTACAATTGCATTGATAATTTCAATAGACTTTTCCGATTTCCTGGTGTTCTTCGATGCAGATGACATAACGTGATGCAGTGTTGGTTGTGCTTGTGAATGAGAAACATTACGCATGGCAGTTCCAGACAAATGTCTACTTTGTGTTTTGAATTTGGACCATAAGCTCATAGTAAATGCAAAATAATAAACCTCTGGCTCTTGTAGTTTCAAAGAAAAATATATTTTTTTTTTTTTTACTATATAAATCTATGTAAAACTGTGACACCCGGGACGGGGCCAAATTCGACCCCAGGGTCACCATTTAAACAAACTTGGTGGAGGACCATAAGCTTATAGCAAATTAAAAATATTAAACCTCTGGCTCTTGCAGTTGCAGAGAAGAAGATTTTTTAAAGTTTTTTCCTATACAATTTTTAAGTCTATGTAAAACTGTGACCCCCGGGGCGGGGCCAAATGTGACCTCAGGGTCACCATTTGAACAAACTTAGTAAAGGAGCGTAAACTTAAAGTAAATGCAAAAGATTAAACCTCAGGCTCTTGTAGTTTCAGAGAAGTTTTTTTTTTTATTTGTTTCCTATATAAGTCTATGTAAAACTGTGACCCCGGGGCGGGGCCAAATTTGACACCAGGGTCACCATTTGAACAAACTTGGTGGAGGACCATAAGCTTATAGCAAATTCAAAATATTAAACCTCTGGCTCTTGCAGTTGCAGAGAAGCTGATTTTTAAAAAAAAAATCCTATACAAGTCTATGTAAAACTGTGACCCCGGGGCGGGGCCAAATGTGACCTCAGGGTCACCATTTGAACAAACTTAGTAAAGGACCGTAATCTTAAAATGCAAAAAATTAACCTCTGGCTCTTGTAGTTTCAGAGAAGAAGATTTTTTGATTTGTTACCTATATAAGTCTATGTAAAACTGTGTTATTCACTCCAAAACAACAAATATCCTCTATTTCTTAAACACAAGTATTACCAATCATGTTCTTGTACAACAGGTTTGAGTGCAATGCTATTACAGCATGCAAACATTACCTATCTGGTAAACTTAGGTCAGTTGTTTATGTTGGTAAGTTATTGTTTATTTCCTGGAAGCTGATAGGAACAGAAAGTTACCATTTTCTTCAAGATCTGGCAAACATCAGAATAGACATTGGTAATACTTATAAAGATTTAAGAGAATCAAATAAATAACTATACGGGGTTGTTTTTGTAACAAAAACATATGTCTCTCGCCATAATTTATGAACCAACCTGGCTGAAAGTTGCGCTCTGCATGTCGTCTCGATATGGTGAGCATTTGTGCCAAGTTATTTAAAAATCCCTCATCGGTTCAAGAGATATGGAGAGGACACGTAATATAGTGCATATTAGTGCTGGGTATCGCACCCAAAAAACGTAATCGTGATATATTGCGATACAAGAGACTGTATCGCGATACGTATCATAATATATTGTCGTGTACAATTGCATTGATAATTTCAATAGACTTTTCCGATTTCCTGGTGTTCTTCGATGCAGATGACATAACGTGATGTAATGTTGGTTGTGCTTGTGAATAAAAAACATTATGCATGGCAGTTCCAATGTTGACAAATGTCTACTTTGTGTTTTGAATTTGTATTCAGCGTCGAGTAATGTCTTCGCAAGTGAGTTACCGAATGTGGTGTGCTGCCAGAGCAATTACAAAATGCAACATTACCTACATATCTTATTGTGATGCCCATTTTAAGCCCAAAGTGATCCGAAACACACGATTTTGCTCTCTATTTTTTTAACATTTCTCAATCACTTGAATCAGCCATGTTCATCTGAATGCATGGTACCCAGCACTATGTATGCGCACATTATGTTAATCGAACACCAGATATTATTGGAAGTGCGTCTATTTTTAACTATGATAGTGCCCACGTCCCAATGTGTATTTATGGTTGTATTACAAACACGGGAACCATACAAAGTTAAAAATAGTTCTTAGTTGCAGATAATGATTTACTTTCATAATCAAAACACATGTGAAGAGAAAACCACATGAACCGGTATGCTAAAAAAACATCACTGTATGTATTATTTTGAGGTCCGTATCACAATACACCTATAAACCGATAATACCGCGCAGCACTTGCGCGACCTTCGACCTCGAATTGTGACCTTGACCGGACGTGGGCTGGTTGCGTTCTGCATGTTGTCTCGATATGGTGAACATTTGAGCCAAATTAATTCAAAATCTCTCAAGTGGTTCAAGAGATATGGAGAGGACACAAAATATAATAGTGCATATGACATTCGACCTCTAATTGTGACCTTGACCTTGAATGGCTTTGTTGGGGGGGGGGGGGGGGGGGGGGGGGGGGGGGGGGGGGGGGGGGGGGGGGGGGGGGGGGGGGGGGGGGGGTGAGAGACATAACTATTTGAAAGCCTGACACGGAAACATAACTATTTGAAAGCCTGACACGGAAACTTTGAACACCATCCATCATCTGTCCCAATCAAAATACAGGAAGATGTACTCAAACTAGACCTTTGAAGCCTAAATGTGACCGTAATGTAATAAATCCAAATATGCCAACTGGTTTAGGAGATAAGACGAATACACAAAATACTTTTGAAGTCTAAGTGTGACCTTGGCAACTGGAACTTTGGAGTTGAGCGCTACATGTCATCATATTGTGATAAGCATTATCCAAATCCACCCAATGGTTTAAGACATAGGGTGAAGCACAAAGTTACCCAACTTTGACAGTGTGACCTTGACCTTGGCGACCGAAACCTGGGAGTTCGTGACACATCGCCATGAAAATGTAAATCTGCCCATTGGTTTATGAGATAAATAGAAGACAATCAACTGTTATCTATGCAGTTTAAGTGTGACCATGATGACAGGAACATATGATATATAGAGGATCTTAAACGAGTTCCCATTTCATATAAGATTTATGAAACGAGTTATGAATTATTTTAATTTTAACGAGCCTTGTGGCGAGTTAAAATGAAAAATAATTCATAACGAGTTTCATAAATCTTATATGGAATGGGAATGAGTTCAAGTTCCTTTTTATCACATAACATCGCAATCAAATTAGTAAAATTAATTCAGATGGACATAGAACCGCCACCGACGTCAGACACATTTTAGCGCCAAAACGTCATAAAATATGTGAAGTCGTAACGTCGCGTCTCACACATAACGTTGCGTATAAAAGAGTTTGTGTTTTACCTCTTTACAAAATAGCAGTTTACACCAACTTTTTAACAAACCAACAACAATGTTTTGTATAATGTGCATTATTTTTAAAAGCTGTCACAAATAATAAGTTTATGACTCAGATCTGGGTAAATAAAATAGTTTCAGTTAATAAACTTGCGTAGTCTTACAGGTTTAACTCAACCAATCAAAATCGTTCCAGGTTGTATTACGCGTGTGTCAATAGAATATTAAATGGGTATTGGTCACTGCTAACAAGGGACGTTATGTGATAAAAGACACAAAACAACGTCTTTATGTGATAAGCAGGAGTCAGAATGCCCCTAAATGACTCCCACCAAAATAGAGGTCATCTCTCGATTCATTTTTAAAAATAGGAAACCACTATTTGTGAGAGCTGATTGTGGTTTTAAAAACGGAGATCTGTGAGATTGACGGGAATAATTCAAGACATTGGACCTTCCCTGATACTTCAAGTACGATTATATCGAATATAAACGATGGATATGAAAAATCCAGGTGAAATAACTGGACACCTACCTCCAGTCGTAAACATTGTCAGCCATCTTGAAAATAATACACCGTATCATAAAAGCTCTACACCGAAACATGTATCAGGCAGTGAGTGCATGGGACATCAAGTTTATGTCTAAAGACAGGGCAGTGCATGAAACCATCAATGTCATCTAAAGACAGGTCAGTGCATGGGACCATCAAGGTCACGTCTAAAGGCAAAGCAGTACATTGAATCATCAAGTTCAAGTCTAAAAAACAGAGCAGTGCATGGGATCATTAATTTTGTGTCTAAAGACCATCAAGTTTATATCTAAAGACAAATAGTACATGGAACCATCCATTTCAGGTTTGAAGACAGGGCAGTGCATGGGGCCATCATGTCTATGTGTAAAGACTGAGCCGTGCATGGGGCCATCAAATCAAGTCCATGTCTAAAGACAGGGCAGTGCATGGCGCCACCAAGTCAATGTGTAAAGACAAAGCAGTGCATGGAACCATCAAGGTCATGTCTAAAGACAAAGCAGTGCATGGAATCATCAATTTCGTGTCTAAAGACAGAGCAGAGCATGAAACCATCAATTTCATGTCTAAAGACAGGGCAATGCAAAGAACCATCAATTTTGTGTCTAAAGACAGAGCAGTGCAATTGGCCATCAAGGTCACGTCTAAAGACAGAGCAGTGCATGGAACCATCCATTTCACGTCTAAAGGCAAAGCAGTACATTGAATTATCAAGTTCAAGTCTAAACAAGAGGTCAATGACCTTGAAGCTCTACTGATTGATTTTGATTTCAGGAAGTAGTCGCTACAAACTGTTTTTTTGAAAATCTATTTTTAGCCGTGGTGGCCATCTTGAATTTCCGGCCGACCTGAAATTTTGCTAGGATCAATTAGACATCAAGAGCAACATTCCTGTGAAGTTTCATGAAAATCCGTCAAGTAGTTTCAGAGGAGTAGTCGCTACAAGTTTTCATTATATAACTCTATGTAAACAAAGATGGCCACTGACAGCCATGTTTAACATTGAATCAAAATAATGTTCGACTCGGATAACCATCATGTCATGCTGATCATTTTAGAAAAAGTCCCATATCAATATCTCTTATAGTTTTCAAGAAGTAGTCGCTACAAACTTATTTTTTAAAAATCTATTTTCAGCCATGGCGGCCATCTTGAATTTCCGGCCGACCTGAAATTTTGCTAAGATCAATTAGACATCAAGAGCAACATTCGTGTGAAGTTTCATGAATATCCGTCAAGTAGTTTCAGAGGAGTAGTCGCTACAAGTTATCATTATATAACTCTTATGTAAACATACATGGCCACTGGCAGCCATGTTTAACGTCGAATCAAAATAATGTTCGACTTGAATAACCAGCATGTCATGCTGATCATTTTAGAAAAAGTCCCATATCAATATCACTTATAGTTTTCAAGAAGTAGTCGCTACAAACTTGTATTTTGAAAATCTATTTTAAGCCATGGCGGCCATCTTGAATTTCCGGCCGACCTAAAATTTTGCAAGGATCAATTAGAAATCAAGAGCAACATTCGTGTGAAGTTTCATGAAAATCCGTCAAGTATTTTCAGAGGAGTAGTCGCTACAAGTTATCATTATATAACTCTATGTAAACAAAGATGGCCACTGGCAGCCATGTTTAAGGTCGAATCAAAATAATGTTCGACTCGGATAACCATCATGTCATGCTGATAATTTTAGAAAAAGTCCCATATCAATATCTCTTATAGTTTTCAAGAAGTAGTCGCTACAAACTTATTTTTTAAAAATCTATTTTTAGCCGTGGCGGCCATCTTGAATTTCCGGCCAACCTGAAATTTTGCTAGGATCAATTAGACATCAAGAGCAACATTCCTGTGAAGTTTCATGAAAATCCGTCAAGTAGTTTCAGAGGAGTAGTCGCTACAAGTTTTCATTACATAACTCTATGTAAACAAAGATGGCCGCTGGCAGCCATGTTTAACATCGAATCAAAACGATTTTCGACAAGGACCAACATCATGTCACTTGATCATTTTAGAAAAAGTCCCATATCAATATCTCTTACAGTTTTCAAGAAGTAGTCGCTACAAACTTATTTTTTAAAAATCTATTTTTAGCCGTGGCGGCCATCTTGAATTTCCGGCCGACCTGAAATTTTGCTAGGATTAATAAGACATCAAGAGCAACATTCCTGTGAAGTTTCATGAAAATCCGTCAAGTAGTTTTAGAGGAGTAGTCGCTACAAGTTTTCATTATATAACTCTATGTAAACAAAGATGGCCTCTGGCAGCCATGTTTAACGTCGAATCAAAACGATTTTCGACAAGGACCAACATCATGTCATGCTGATCATTTTAGAAAAAGTCCCATAGCAATATCCCTTAGAGTTTTCAAGAAGTAGTCGCTACAAACTTGTTTTTTAAAAACCTATTTTTAGATCTGGCGGCCATCTTGGATTTCACATCTACATGAATTTTTGCTAGGATCAACTAGACTTCATGGGCAACATTTCTGTAAAGTTTCATGAAAATCTATTCAGTAGTTTCAGAGAAGTAGTCGCTACAAAAAAAAAGTTAACGGACGGACGACGGACGCCGCACCACGGCATAAGCTCTGCTGATCTCTGATCAGTAGAGCTAAAAAAACAGAGCAATGCATGGGACCATTTAATTTCTTGTCTAAAGACAGGACAGTGCATAGGACCATCAAGTTTATGTCTAAAGACAAACAGTGCATGGAATCATCCATTTCAGGTCTAAAGACAGGGCTGTGCATGGGGCCATCATGGGGCCATCAAGTCCATATCAAAAGACAGGGCAGTGCATGGAGTCATCAAGTCCATGTCTAAAGACAGGGCAGTGCATGGGGCCATCAAGTCCATATCAAAAGACAGGGCAGTGCATGGAGCCATCAAGTCCATGTCTAAAGACTGAGCCGTGCATGGGGCCATCAAGTCTTTGTCTAAAGACAGGGCAGTGCATGTGGCCATCAATTCCATATCAAGACAGAGCAGTGCATGGGACCATCAAGTCCATGTCTAAAGACAGGGCAGTGCATGGGGACATCAAGTCCATGTCTAAAGACTGAGCAGTGCATGTGGCCATCAATTCCATATCAAAAGACAGGGCAGGGCATGGGACCATCAAGTCCATGTCTAAAGACAGGGCAGTGCATGGGGCCATCAAGTCCATGTCTAGAGACAGGGCAGTGCATGGGGCCACCAAGTCCATGTCTAAAGACAGGGCAGTGCATGGGGCCACCAAGTCCATGTCCAAAGACAGGGCAGTGCATGGGGCCACCAAGTCCATGTCTAAAGACAGGGCAGTGCATGGGGCCATCAAGTTCATGTCTAAAGACAGGGCAGTGCATGGGGCCACCAAGTCCATGTCTAAAGACAGGGCAGTGCATGGGCCATCATGTCCCTGTCTAAATACAGGGCAGTGCATGGGGCCACCAAGTCCATGTCTAAAGACAGGGCAGTGCATGGGACCATCAAGTCCATGTCTAAAGACAGGGCAGTGCATGGGGTCATCAAGTACATGTCTAAAGACAGGGCAGTGCATGGGACCATCAAGTCCATGTCTAAAGACAGGGCAGTGCATGGAACCATCAATTTCATGTCTAAAGACAGAGCAGTGCAGGGAACCATCAATTGCATGTCTAAAGACAGAGCAGTGCATTGAACCATCAATTTCATGTCTAGACAGAGCAGTGAAATTGGCCAGTGCATAAAACCACCGAGGTCAAGTCTACAGCCAGAGCAGTGCAAGGAACCATCAAGGTAAAGTCTAAAGACAGAGCAGCGCATGAAACCACCAAGGTCAAGTCTACAGTCAGAGCAGTGCATGGAACCATCAAGTTTATGTCTAAAGACTGAGCTGTGGCTTTAAAACTTTCTCTAAGTCACAACGGCTGAAACTGGCAACTGCCCTGTTGCAAGGCAAGCATTGTAAACAGATGGTCAGAAGATTGCCATATTCTCTTGAACATTTTTGTTTCAAAATATGTACAACATGTACTTTATGATAATACACATGATAGAACTGGAACGAAGAAAACAATATTCTTACTGAGTCATCTTTAATATATACTATTGTCTGACTTACCCTGGGGTCCATGTATTTACTTTTAAACAGGGCTTTAATTTCATCCACATTCATGGAAGCTGTAGGGTTCAAATCTGTATCAAAAACCTGCAAACAAGGAATGACTCAGTATCAACAAACAGCACATGTATAATTTTACCAAGTTTAATTAAGCTAGAACTGTCACCGGAGGCGGACAAATACCCCCCGCTGGCAACTTGTTGGGGGGTGGGTAAACATACAAGACTTTGTTCCTATAAGATATATAGACATATATTATAGAGAAAAATGACCGGACAAGAATTTTCTATTTGACTACCAAGTATGAAATGCATTAAAAATACAAAGGGCCATAACTGAGTGAAAAATAATAGAACCGGAACGTCACGACAAAATGCGCATCTCCACTTGATATTGATGCTTAATTGAGTGGAAAATTATCGAACCGGAACGTCACGAAAATATGCGCATCTCCACTTGATATTGATGCTTTGTAGCAAGTTTCACGGAATTATAACATGGGGTTTTAGAGAAATAGCCCAAACAAGAATTTTCTATTTGCTACCAAGTATGAAATGCATTAACAAGAGGGCCACGATGGCCCTATATCGCTCACCTGAGTACTGTCCTTATTGAACTTCTCCGAAATCTTATGGTCATATACAATCTGTGCAAGTTTGATTGAGATTGCTCAAGAACCGGGCCGTCCAGTCCTAGAACTACTCCTTATATGCTGAGCATCAAGCAAGGGAGCTACTAGTACCATTTTTATGAAGTCTGACCCGGCCGGGGATTGAACCCAGGACCTGCCGCATGCAAGGCGGATGCTCTACCACTAGACCACGACAATTGTATGATGTGCTTATATTTTTGTGTTCCTTTTGGGGACATGCCATCTCGGAAAATAGTTGGATTTTTATCAATAAATCAACAATATATTGTGTGTACCGGTATATACATTTAATGACATATTAATCGTTTTTAGTTATAGGTACATGTTTTACAAAATGAATATGCTGTATGTAATACAGCAGTGAAATGCAAACGTATATTAAATAAATATAAAACAATGGCACATATGTAGTACATTATATTTCTATTAAATTGAGCTAGTTGAGTTTCACCGAGAACCAACATAAGGTCATGTGGCACTGAAATAAATACACCAGTATCACTCTCCATTTATATAGAGACGAAAAAGATGAGCAGAGTTGCTGCAAATCACTAAGTATGATTTGTTATAAATAGTTTATCCCGTAATAGACAAACAGGCAAGTGACGTTTTTAAAATGAAATATACATATGGGCACTGACATCCCTAAACCTTACAAATAACAATGATTGCATTTAGCCAACAGTGATGAAATTGCTTCTTTAATCATTCTTAATGATCAATTTCTTAATGATCAATGAATTGCAAGACTGATACAAAACTTATGTTGGGTGGTATAAAGTTCAGCAATCCATTTCCAGCTACTTTTCTAGTTTATTGCATTTCAGTTGTATCACTTAGTAGTATACAAATGTAAATTTTAATGAAACAACTCTTGGGAACATGTCACTCTTATTTACAAGTATGAACCATATTCAATAAAAGTTGTATACTGTATTCTCTCTAGCTTATTTCATTTTGTAACAACTTGTATAGTGAAACAACTCTTGGGAACATGTCACTCTTATTTACAAGTATGAACCATATTCAACAAAAGTTGTATGCTGTATTCTCTCATTTTGTAACAACAACCTGTATCTGAAAATCACAGTCATTTTTTATGACACTGTATGCACTATATTCAAAGCACATTAATCTTTAATCTCAATACCACACTATTATTATTTGAGTAAAAAAAAACAGTTTTGAAATTGTTTGTATTTAGTAATTGCACAATCATGATGTCAAAGAAGGTAGAAGAGGATATATTGCCCATATGTATATCAATATATTGTATGAAAGTATTTGCTCTTATGATATAAGGAAAACTATCCTTTATTTACATCAAAATACTATCGTTGAACGGATCTAGAACCTTCCCATCCCCAGAACTGCAGAGTTACTGCAAATTTTGACTGTTCATCTTCACTTGACACACAGGAGAAACACTGATCTTATTCATGGAGGACAAACATAAACTGCAGTATCTACATACTAGAATAAGAAAGATAAAAAACAACATGTTTTTGTTTTTTAAACAATGATAGTAAACAGTGACAGAAAATGGGTTGGTTATTGTCAAAACATGTTTTATACACTAGATATATTGATGCCTTTTTTTAAGTCGGCATACAGACATTATAATCGTTTAAATCTAGACAGATAGCATATTTAATGTTAACCCTTAACCCACTAAGCACGACTATACTATCCTTTGTGTCCATTGTAAACGCAGATCAGCCTGTGAGTAACTCGCAAGCTGATCAGGGTTTACAATGTCTGGCTGCTGATCAGTCATTTTCCAAAAATAAACCTTTATCGAAGCTTGTAGCGTATACATGTACCAAAGAAAGAATAGTCCATTATAAATATGTAGCGGGTTAAGGGTTAATGCAAGCAGCAATGACACGAATATTTAAAACGATGAATACAATATGAATTATCATCAACAAATAAACATATATGTATATACATTATACAAGATTCTGTACTACTGAATAATTAAAATATGATAGTACTTGAAAAAAAAAAAGTGCTGAAATGCTATAGTTTCCAACATCCAACATCATGTGGGTCTTATCGAAAAAAAATAAAAGAACAATGCATTGGAACAATTGATAACATAGCAATTGATTTTTCTTTTGTTTACGCATGTCTCTAAGAAAAAAATTCACTGATAGTTTTATACACTGGAAATACTGATGCATTTTTAAGTCAGCATACAGACATTATAATCGTTTAAATCTAGAGGAAAAGCATATTTAATATTAATACAAGCAGCAAAGACACAAATATTGAAAACGATGAATACAATATGAATTATCATTAAAAAATGTAAATAGCATGTGTATATACATTATACAAGATTCTGTACTATTAAATATTTACAATATGATAGTACTTGGAAATAAAACGTGCTGAAATGCTATAGTTTCTTTTAAAAACATTTTTGAAAAGAAATACAAAAACAATGTATTGGGACAATTGATAACATATTGATAAGTTTACACATATTACAAAGAAATGCTGTAGTTTCTTTTAAAAACATTATTGAAAAGAAATACAATAACAATGTATTGGGACAAGATAATATAGCAATTTATTCTTCTTTCATTGACACATGTCTCTACTAAGAGAAGAAATCACTGATAGATCGGAAGTTTACACATATTACAAAGAATTGAATCGGGTTTTACGGCGCACCAACACATAAAGGTTATATGGCGCCTAACAGGAATGAACATGCCAGGCTTATCCTCCATTTACATCAAGATAACATATGGAGAATAGGCCTTGGAACTTCTAACCTGCAGAACTGCAGAGTTGCTGCAAATTTTATAGTAGACACTCCATTTACGATGGAGCCACGTTTCCATACGCGGTGTCATGATGAAGACCTTGAATGAGCATGATAAAAAAATGACAAAATGAACATGAAGGTGGGGTCCTATCCTTCTGTCTCTAGCTAGATTAGCAGTGGATGTATTCTACCCCGGCAACTACACGGGAAAGTGGAGTTTAGTAATTAATACAGTATTCCAAATTACTTGAAGCAATAACAATGGTAGTATACAGTTACATAAAATGGTTTGATTATTTTCCACACAAATTTCATACAACATATTTATTTAAGTCAGCACACGACGTATAAATACAAACATGTTATTTAAATCTTATGTAATAAATGAAAAACATATTAGAAGAAATTATACAACAGCAATACAAATAGCAAGGTGAAATAATATTAACATAAGAAATATTTAAAACCATATGAATACAAATGCGAATTATTAAATTGTGAATAATTTGTTTTTTAGAAGTGCTTCAATATATGAAAATTTAAATTTGACACTATACAAAGTATTAATGCATTTTAAGACTTCAAACATCAAGAAAAGTCCATGGTATGGTTTAGAAATAACAAGGAAATATTTGTTATTCAATAAAATCCTATTAAAAATGAGTTTTTAAGTTCACATAATTGTATTATATACACTAGGAAATATTAACATACACTAGGAAATATTAACAAGCACTTTTTATTTACATGTAGGTATGTTATATGATAGATACACTAGAAATGTGTCCATGAGACACACAGATATTCCCGTTGCAATGCAATGCAGTGACGTAAATGAAAGTTTACTTTTGGGAAGTACATCTTCGCATTATAGTGAACACCTTTTAAAATTGCAAACAAAATGTGCAAAACTACATATTACATGTTTCTAATAGCCACTTCATCAATCTACATGTACTATCAGCCTAAAACAGACAAGCCTAAAGCTGTTTTACCCCCTCGCCCTTTGGTGGAGGGGGTCATACTACGGTGGCTACCCAAACCTGCACAAAAGCCACGTGTCTGGTAACAGCTTCTTATCAGAAACTGTTGCCAGACATTTTAATTATCTAGGTATATTCCGGATAAGTACAAGAAAATTTTGATGCTGAGCATCAATTTGTCGGTAGTATTTAGAACGAAAACTATCGGAAATAGCAGGTGCTCGGGTATGGAGATTATCGAAGCTTGTAGCACGTATACATGTACCAATAATTTACGATGTAAAATGAATGTAAAACACTTGTCATATATTACAGATGTAATAATGGTAATAAAATGAAATAGTATAGGTAATATAAATATAAGCAATGTTTTGGTGATGAAAGCGTCCCATTATCAGACTGTAACGTACATTCTGTTATCATTTAATATAACTTTACAAACAGATGCATGTACAGGTTTAATTATTTATTTTCTAGTATGTATGTTTAATTAAGAAGTATGCAAATCCATTTGTATTTTTACATCTTTATATATAATACAAGCAATTATAGCAGAATCGTTATGTCTTTGGCAGAATGTACTATATGGTACGGTATAATATATCAATAAGGTAAGGGACAACATTTTGTAATGTTGTACAATGTTTTACCCGAACAACATTTAAATGTATACATGCGATAAGCATTATCATAAATTTTATAAATATATCACCTACATCGTTTGTCTTCATACATGTACATCAATTGTAGGTTTGATAATATTGGTACCAGAGCACCTGTTATTTTCGATAGTTCCCGTTATCGCACGGAATGTACGGTATGGTACGGCTTTATCCCCAACCAATATATTTGGTGAAATAGCATAGCATCGTTTTGTTATGCTTCTACAAATCTCATTGAAAGAGTGAAATATCAATCCATCTCAATTACATGATATTCTGAGCGGTTTTTACATGAATTTAATTAGGTTTTAAAGCGCACCAATACATGAAAGGTTATATAGCGCCTATCAGGAATGAACATGCTTGGCTCATCCTCCATTTACATTAAGATAAATATGGAGAAGTTTTTTACTTCAACTGTGTTGATTCAGAACTAGCATAATAATCATTTAATAAATATACATAAATATAGGTTCTGTTCTAAAAACAGCTCTCTATATTAAGCTGCTAATCGGCTGGTTCTGGGGCATCAATGTGTTAATTCTTAAAATAGAAGTTATCGCTTTAGGCTGGTTCCCGAGTAATCAATTACCAATAGATGAATAGACAGGTATTTGGGAGAATCGTAATTTTGGTAAAACACTCGATACAAAAACAAAGCTGTTTTCCGAAAGTGTACAGAATTTGTAACACTCTTCTTATAGTGTTAAATCAGCATTTATATTGCAAACGCAATGTTATTATCATGTCAGTTCATATGCTAAATTTAGTAAAGAAGGAAAATAACAATTATTCTTCATTAATTACTTCTCATTCCAGTGGCACTTATCAAACATAATCACATATATATTTGTTGGCTTCGGCTGACGGATAATAAAACAATTTTGTGCTCTTATAGATGGATATGGGGTTTTGTGCTCAATGATTTGCAGGTATACTAGGTGTCTTTTGTCTTTCAACACAGCAGTACACAATCTTGTGGTCTGACCAGTATGTTTCTACGACTCCTGTAAAAACTTGACAATTTGTGAAGACAAGGTCAATCATTGTGCCATAATCTGTAGTATGCTGCTTCAGCTTTTGAGTACAGGAACAATAGTCATTCATGAAAGAAAGAAATTGTCCGTTTTCAATATTGCCATCAATATTAAAATCTCCAATAATGACGGTTTTCACGCTTTTCACTATAAGTGGCACTAAGTTTTCAATCAAACAAGATTTCAATTTGCACACTTGGAACTTGGGTGATTTATACAAGACAACGAGTTGGTATTCGTCATTACCATTTTCTTCACAAATTCGCACATATATGAATTCCAAGTCATCAGAACTGTACTTTTCTTGTTGAACAACATTTATGTTTTGCTTGAGGTACAGTACTAAACCATGATATGGTCGTGATAGAAGTGTGTTTTGGTCATTTCTGAGAACATTAAACCCAGGTATGCTAAAATTCGTGTCTAAATCTCTGTCACAAAGTCTAGATTCTGCTATGCCAATTACATCAGCGGACAATAAATTTGGTTCATATTTTACATCTTCAAAATGTTTATACAATGATCTACTATTGCTGAATGCAACTTTGAAAGATGAATCTATTTCATATAATGGATTGTAACACAGTTCTAATTTAGCTGAATCTCTTAGGCGTCTAATTTCCACATTAACTTTTTCATCCACTGTGAGTGCCTGTTCATTAAAGTTCAGTATATGAAGATTTTCTAAAGTTCGTAATCTGCTCAAAGCAACATAATGAATATGAGGAATCTTTCTTATCCTTGTTTGGGACAAATCAACAACAATTTCATCAACAGTGCATCCTTGGGCTTTATGAATGGTTTTGCCAGCAGAAGGTTTGAGAGGAAACTGTATTCTTCGAAAGGTTTTGAAGTTGTAGAGGAAAGTTCTCTCAATGTCAAATATTGGTGTCCATATTGCTTGTATTACATCAGTATAATACCCTCTCTCTGAAAAAGTTTTCCTGGTAGCAGAACCAATTTTTGAATCATGAAACTGGACCCAGATTATGCTTGGTCGACTAGTTTCAAGCATTTTGTATTCAATATGTTTAACTTCACAGGTCGATCCATTTGTCAATCCATCTTCAACGTTTACATTTACTGAAATGTCATATATCATGCCAACAGCAACAGTGAGATTTTTCATCAAATTTGCAGTTTTACTTGCATCATCAGGAATAGCATTTATGAGCTTTTTTTGCTTTTCATTGGAAATATTTGCTAAAACAAGTGTATCATTGCATGGTACTGTAATCTTCTGTCCTTCTAGTTGGTCCATGAAGGCTTTATTGTAAGCATCTACAAATTTGTTTTCTGTGAAGAGATGTGGTGCATTAGATGGATATCTATCATCACTTGTATTGATTTCACGATTTTTCAATTCTTGTCTATCCTGATATGTCAGTGCATTGTGACGAAGTCTGTTAAGAAGCTGTGCAAAATACACGTCATCTTTTTGTCGCATAATCTCAACAAGTTCAAACATTCGAAAATGTTCTTTCCATAGATTCGGTGCTAATGCTAATGCTCCACGTTTAAGATCATTGAAAATCCATGAATCTCCAACAGGCATAAGTTGGTAGAGGTCTCCAACAGCAATAATGCTAACACCGCCAAATGTACGCTTAGTACCTGTCAGCTCTTGCAATCTCTGGTCTATGAAGTTCAGTAATCCATTTCCAACCATTGAGATTTCATCAATTATGACGACAGAGAGGTTTCTATACTTCATTCGGAATGTGTTCAGTTCATCACAACTCAAATTATGACTGCTTTGCATATATTTCTTATGAAAGGCTGAAGCAATGGTTACACCATTTATGTTGAAAGCTGCTTTGCCAGTAAATGCACACAAAAGTATCCTAGTGTCATCTGGGTTTTCACCTTCCTTTAAATTCAATATTCGATACAATGTTTGATATAAAGCTTTAATTAATACTGATTTGCCTACTCCAGCACCACCTGACAAGAATGTGAATAAGGGATCAGTCTTTGTCTTTATCCAATGAACAATGTGATTGTGAAATTCACGCTGTTTGCAATTCAAGTTTCTTAGAAGTTCCCGATAATGTTCATCAGACAAAATAACTCCACTTTCATCTACATTAGGAAGTCCGCATGATGTTCCTAGTTCAATACCAATGTCATAATTTCTGTGTTCTATCACTCTATCAGGATTGAAATAAACAAATGCTTCAGATTCAACAGATCCTTCATCTTCAGCATCTGCATTTTCTTGTTGTGCACTCGGTGCTACTTCATCAAAAGCGTCATTTTGATCATCCATTGCCT